>BSBK01001263.1:0-600000 GCA_027943335.1 Chamaecyparis obtusa | reverse complement strand
GAAATAATGGCTGCAGATAATTTAGTTGTGTCGATGACAACTCATCTGCATCTATCCACCCATCTCCACTTATCCATGATGAAGGATTTGAGTGTAAAACGTGTCAGGCTAGGGCAAATGCCGAAATTATATTTTTACGATGCCTTCTCTATATTGTAATCACATATCTTTGTTGCAACCATATGTAGAGATGAGATCAGGAATTAGTCAGTTTAGTATTTTCATATTGTAACTAATATTTTAAAATGGATATGGCGTAACTTCTCTTTGCCTCAAGTGTGCATATATATGGTTTACATCTTTTTTTACAATAATTCTTCATGTTTATGGCTCAAGTGAGCCCCAATCTACTATCAATCACATGATTTAACATATAGTGTTTTCTTGGTTATTCCATTTATTCCTTGACCTTTGAAGGCCATTTGGTAATTTCAACTACACCTAAGGATCCATTAGTGACCTTGGTGCTCTTCATGACTCCTGCCTTTGACCTTGGTGCTCCTGCACCAACTGCTAGCATGAAGGAAGATTTGACATAAAATATATGAAGGCTACTTAGTTTATCTTAGGGATAGAGATAATTTAATTTTAACTTTGGTCTAATCCAAGCACACTAGCATGAGGTACATGAGTTATATATATATATATATATATATATATATATATATATATATATATATAGAGAGAGAGAGAGAGAGAGAGAGAGAGAGAGAGAGAGAGAGAGAGAGAGAGAGAGAGAGAAAATTAAGATGAAGTTGAAGAAGATCAGTAGTTGTCTCAATAGGATTCATGTTGCAATGCCCAAGCTGCGAGATGGGAAAGAGAGGCCCCCTTGTATTCCTCAAGCTGTTTTGGATGCCAAGGTGCGTGCTACCAAGGAGGCCATGAAGCTGGAGAAGGATATTGAGAATGAAAATGGTGGGGCTGGAGTTTACTCTACAAGCTTGAAGAAGTGGTATATTTTGGAAAATAAAGAGTAGAAAGAAGATGATATTCTTGAGATCATGGATGGACACAATGTTGCATACTTTATTGATCCAGATATCTTGCAAAGGCTTGAAGAACTAGAGAGGGAAGAAGGGCTTGGGATGGAAGCTAAGGGTGATGAGGATGATGAGATGGGGGAAGTGGAGTTGAATCCTGATGAAAAGGAAGCTCTTGCTGTAATTAGTAAGAAGAAGAAGATGCTTATCGTCAAACATAGATTGAAGAAGAGTACTACAGAGAGCTAAGAAATATAAATGTATATTTCACAATAGCTGAGAAACATAATTGTAGGCATCATGGTCACATTTTTTTGGAGACAACATAATTAAGTTGTATACCTAGACAATGTAGAGTAACTTTTGCTCCTCTGATTCCAAGTTGACACTGCGGGATCCAAAGACCATAGATACATAATAAATTTAGAGAGTGAAGGAGGGCCATAATGACAAAAATAATACAGGACAAACCTCAACTAGTTAAATGAGGCAATTGCAAACATTTTAATAGATTTTTATTATTAAATAATGAAATTTGCATATACTAGTGTTCTAAGCCCCCTCATTACATGATTTATTATTGTAAGCCCCCCTCTGACTTACGCATCTAGAAAATGAAACTACAACCTATTGGGATTGAGACAAACCTTATAAAATAACAACAACTAAGAAAGATCGCTTGCCAACATTTGTTGAATACATCTGTTGCTCATGAATACAAGGTCCTCCAACAGATGTATTCAATAGATGTTGGCAAGCGATCCTTCTTAGTTGTTGTTTTGTAAGGTTTGTCTCAATCCTAATAGGTTGTAGTTTCATTTTCTAGATGTGTAAGTTAGAGGGTGCTTACAATAATAAATCATGTAATGAGGGGGCTTATAACACTAGTATATGCAAATTTCATTATTTAATAATAAAAATCTATTAAAATGTTTGCAGTTGCCTCATTTAACTAGTTGAGGTTTGTCCTGTATTATTTTTGTCATTATGGCCCTCCTTCACTCTCTAAATTTATTCCTTATCTATGGTCTTTGGATCCCATAGTGTCAACTTGGAATTAGAGGAGCATAAGTTTCTCTACATCATTTGGGTATACCACTCAATTATGTTGTCTCCAAAAAAATGTGACCATGATGCCTACAATTATGTTTCTCAGCTGTTGTGTCCCAGGACCCCTTATGAACCTTCATGACCATTTAAAATCCCTAAGAATACATCTTAGAGGTCTTAAAATGTCGTAAAGGGTCATAAGAGGCTCCTAGGAGGGGCTAGATGAGCTTCCACCTTCACCTGGTTGGCCCTGTTAAGTAGAGAATGTTAAACTATTCTCGAAACAAAGAGAAGCTCAATAATTTAAGGTCTCAGTCCACGGAAAAATTAAATTAGACTTACTATCCAAATTGGTACATTGATGAGAATCAATGATGAGGAGTTTTTAGATTCTTAGAAGAAATATATGCAATGGAGGCCGTAAGGGATTTTGTGGAGATTTTCTATATGTGGATATTTGCTAGAGTGGATATATACATATGAGGGTTTCCAGATTGAGTACTAGTGTAGAGATGATGATTCAATAACCTACGTCTATAAAACCTTCACAAATATCCCTTCTTTGGCCTCCACTCATACCTCTTCTCAGAATCTCAAAACTTTGGATACTGTTTCTCATCCATGCACGAAATGTGCTAGTGATCATATAAACTTACTTAAAAGTAGTAAAGGGTGCTGGGAATAGCCTATGGATTATGAATGGATTCCATTTCAGTGTGGGATGTGTATTAAGATAGGGCATCTTGGTGGAAAGACATCTCACGCCATCATTATACGATGGAGAAGAAGTTGAAGCAACAAAAGAGTTTTTCTCAAGCTGTGCATGGTGAGACATCAAATCAGGAAATTGGAAATGCATGTAAAGTGACCAATGTTACAAAGGGAGTGGATGGTTTGGATGATGGGCAGAGTGCTAGAAAGGTAGCAACCACACCAGAGGGAAGAGAAAAGAAAAGACCTGTTGGGTGCCGAGACTAGAGGGCAAAGAAAAGAATGTATCTATCCCTGGTTTGAGCCAGGTTCTAACCCATTACGATTAATAAAATTACCAATTACCATTAAAAAAAAATAGTAAAGTAACATAACAAAATACACAATGATATATATTAATGCAAAGTAACACCTGAAGATAAATATCTAGACTAATCACCGAGAAGGATGCCGTTGGTGATTACTCTGCATATTTATCTTCACTTGTTTTTTTTAACAAATTGAAACAATAAGATACAAGTTGAGGAAAATTGAATAAAAAATTGTAAAATTCTAACAAACCAGTACTTCAAAAAAAAGCATTAAGAAATTCATAACCAAATCTAGTTTGCAAAAGCCGCCACAATTGAAACTCACCTTCTCAATATTTTCTCTAATAGCATAATTGCAAGCCCGCTCACAATCTCTATAATAGAATCAAGTTCTCAACTTGAACTTCACTCATAAAAAATCAACACACCTATGTAGCAATAGAATCAAGTTCATCAAAAAACAAGACACAAGGAGCTCATCCTATGGCTTTATCAAAAATTTCCCTCACATTTGCCTCACTCTCTCCAAACCACATTGTTAACAATTTAGGGCCCTTCACACTAATGTCTTTCCACAAACCAGTGTTCCATAAAATAACGCTCCTTTTGAAGGAGACATGACAAATTTTTCAAATTTCTCAGGATGCTCCATTGGATATTGAACAATCTACATCAAACTCATAATGAATTTTGTTAGTTAATATCTCCTTGCATAGCAGACTTTCTACATTAAAAGAAAAGAAAAGAAGAAATAGTGTACCTCTTGAAGCTCCCTCTTGACATTTTCCAACCCTCCAATATCTTCCCAAGAGACATTTGGAACTTTAACCACCTGTCAATATTTTTCCAACATTCAAGATACATGTCAATAATAAGATATGAGTTGAGGAAAATTGAATTAAAAAATGTAAAATTCTAACACACCAGTTCAAATAAAAGCATTAAGAAATTCATAACCAAATCTAGTTTGCAAAATCCGCCACAATTGAAACTCACCTTCTCAATACTTTCTCTAATAGCATACTTGCAAGCCTGCTGACAAATCTCTGTAATAGAATCAAGTTCTCAACTTGAACTTCACTCATAAAAAATCAACACACTTGTGTAGCAATAGAATCAAGTTCATCAAAAAATAGGACACAAGGAGCTCATCCTTTGGCTTTATCAAAAATTCCCCTCATATTTGCCTCACTCTCTCCAAACCACATTGTTAACAATTTAGGGCCCTTCACACTAATGTCTTTCAACAACCCAATGGTCCATAAAATAACACTCCTTTTGAAGGAGACATGACAAATTTTTCAAATTTCTTAGGATGCTCCACTGGATATTAAACAATCTACATCAAACTCATAATGACTTTTTTTTGTTAATATCTCCTTGCATAGCAGACTTTTTGCATTAAAAGAAAAGAAAAGTAGAAATGGTGTACCTCTTGAAGCTCCCTCTTAGCATTTTCCAACCCTCCAATGTCTTCCCAAGAGACATTTGAAACTTCAACCACCTGTCAATATTTTTCCAACATTCAAGATACCTATCAATAATAAGATACAAGTTGAGGAAAATTGAATAAAAAAATGTAAAATTCTAACACACTAGTTCAAATAAAAGCATTAAGAAATTCATAACCAAATATAGTTTGCAAAAGCTGCCACAATTGAAACTCACCTCCTCAATATTTTCTCTAATAGCATACTTGCAAGCCCATTGGCAAATCTCTGTAATATCGGCTCCACTGAATCCTTGGGTATAATGGGCTAGTGCCATTAGGTCCACATCCTTTGAGACAGGTGATTTTCTCAAGCAAGACTTGAACATTTGATAACGTGAGGACTCATCAGGTAAGGGAATATAAATCAACTGGTCAAGTCAGCCAGGCCTTAGCAATGTAAGATAGATGATATCAGGTCTCTTTGTAACACCAATAATGAAAACTATTTTCTTGGCTATCATACCATCCATTTCCATCAACAACTGGTTAAGGACTCCATCCACAACACCACCAGTATCCCCAACACTGCTTCCATGCTGCAAACATGCAAACCAAATCTAGTTTGCAAAAGCAACCACAATTGAAACTCACCTTCTCAATATTTTCTCTAATAGCATACTTGCAAGCCCACTAACAAATCTCTATAATATTGGCTCCACTGAATCCTTGGGTATAACGGGCTAGTGTCATTAGGTCCACATCCTTTGAGACAGGTGATTTTCTCAAGCAAGACTTGAAAATTTGATAATGTGAGGACTCATCAGGTTAAGGACTAGTTAAAGACTCTGTCTACAACACCACCAATATCCCCAACAAGCAGATGGATTGCTAGATCCCAAAGTAGTCTAGAAAATAGAATGAGCAGGGACCCATTGGTAACAAGCAGCAGAACGAGTGTGGACACCTAAAGATAAATATCCAGACTAATCACCGATCAGGATGCCATTGGTGATTAGTTTGGATATTTATCTTCATTCTTTTTTTTTTAAACATTCCATATTTAGTCAAAATTTTGACTAACCTTAGTCGATGGTTTCACTAATCTGCGTCAAAACTCTAACCTGGTTTGGTCAAATAATCGACCATTTTGCATCAAACTATGGCGTCGTGGGTTTGGTATCTTGGTTGGAGCAGCCAAATATTTTGAGCAATATTGGTTTATGTTGTGATGAAATTTGGTCGAAATATGACCGTCGTGGTTTTCACATCCTGGTCAAATGGGCCAAACATTTCAACCAAATTTGGTTGAATTTTCAACTAATATACCACCACTTTCCACTGTCATTTTCGACCAAGATTGGCTTTGAACGTTCTACGATTGAAGAGATATGTTGATATTTCGATGACAAAAATAGTGACCAATTAGTTGGTTGAGTATTCGACCCATTTGGGTGGAAACTTCGACCAATACTCCATCAAAAAAAGGTGCAAAATGTACTAGTGCTTCTAGGCCTAGGGATTGTGCTACCCTTGACTTCTCTTGGCCTTCATTACCTAATTCATGTCCTTCTCAACCTGATAACCTTTTTCTCTCATATCAAGCCTTGCAAGATTGTTGAGTTAAGCATGCCTCAAATGGATCTTAACCTTAGTCTTTTGCCTACACCTTCCATACCTCCTTTATCCATGGCTTTTAGTTCTACTAATCAAGCTCCTAGTGTTGCTTTTCAGCCTACTAAGAATCCTACTAATCCTCCTATAGAACTTGTGAAGGAACCGGTGGTTATTCCTCCTAGTTCTCAATATATTTCAAACAAGACAAAATGTAACCGATTTTCCAATGGACGTCATAAGAAGCGTCAGGCTCAAGCTAAGGCCCATGCCTATGTTCTTCAAAGTTATTTACCTTCTTTTGACTAGCCTATGCCCGATGTGTTAGAATAAGTTAATATTAATAATGATGTTAAAATGAATGATTATGATGATTCTATTCGTATCCTAGATTCTATTTCAATTAATCTTGATGAAGAAGATACTCTTGATGATCCTAATGATGCTAATGATGAATATGTGACTATTGACATTGATATTGATTTATCTAATATGCTTTGAACACAATTGATAATTACACCTAGTATCGAACATCATGATTCTCAAGAGGATCCTTGTTTGGAACTGGCTATTATTCCTACTGTGTTGGATATAGTCCCTCTTGCGAGCTTCCCACCTTCCCTAAATGATATAAAATGAGATGGGGAGAGTAGGCGATGTGCTTGATTGGCTTGTCCTTCATGGTAGCTTTTTGTGTGTTTTCCTGTTGTATTGTGTTTCTCCCGTAATGTGTTTGCTAAATGTTTGTTAGATTCTCTTATACGACCCTTGTTACTTTGTTGGTGCAAGGTGATAAAGGAATCAAACCTATTGTACTATTCCTCTATATGTATCTCTGCTTTTCTATATGTTGTTTTCTTGTTATGTTTTACCCGTGCTATTGTTCGTAAATGTTTTCCTTGTGTAGTCCTCTTGGATTTGTGACTTGGTAGCACTGATTCTTTTTGGTCTCCATGTTGTGGTCCGAAAAGACTCTTCTTCGTAACTCTTGCATTTTCTTTCCTCCATTGTGATTGTAGGTCTACTTTCTTTAGGGAATGATGTCAATTCATTTGCAATAATATCATATATAAATATTATCTTATGATCACACTGACCCCATGGTAGGTAGATCCCTCATGTGTTCTTTGTATGTTTATGAGGTATTTCCCTTGATTTGTCTTCGCTTGGGGCTGACATTTCATAGTGGAAACGTAATCAGTGGAGTTGTTTATGTTTCCATTCAAGCCATTGGTCCTATTAAAGTGTTAGCAATGACTTTAACATGGAGGCATATGCTCTGCTCACTTTTTGTACACACACACTTTCAAAATATTTTTCAAAACTTTTCTCCCTTTATGGATTAGAGACTAATCCTTAAAGCATGGATTTTTACCTTATAGGATCTCTTGATCCCTCGAGTTTCAATTTTCAAAGTATTGATCCCTTAAGGTTAGAGGTGTCCTTAAGACTAGATCTCTCTTATTTTGGCTTTTCTCTTTTGGAATAGAATATTCCTAAGGATGAATCCTTGATGATTTGACTAGTGAGTAGCCACATTCACTAGGCAGTTCAACTTCATCTTTCTAGTTGCATTATTTTCTTGTGTGGTTCACAATGGGACATAAGTTCTCATTGGGTGAGGTAATCACACCATTTTCTCTCTTTTTTCTACTAATGTCTCTCTTATTTTAATCTCGGGGTTGAAAAAGACTTGATTCCCTAGGGACTTGAAGATTGCTTTGTCCCTTTGATTTCAATAAGATTGTCTTTTTCTTTGTGATATCCTTTACCAAGAGTTTGCATCGAGTCCATACTCTTGCTAAAGTGGGGGCTAAATGTATCATTGGAAAATGGAAGCACTTCCATTTAGGATTGGTTTAGCCCTTTGAGTAAGTGGTTTGGGGTCATGTCAAATGCCTTAAATGGGTCTTTGACTTGGATTTGGCTTTTTCCCCTATCCTACCCTATTTTCCACTTCTTTTCTGCCTATTTCTGGCATCTTGCTATGAGAATTTGAGGTTCTTGACCTCAGGGTCAAGGTCAACCTTCTGGGTCAAGGTCAACCTTGACCCTAACCCAGGGTTTAAATTTTAGATTTCAAAGGTTTCCAGATGTCGGGTTTCAAAAATATTTTTTTTCCCACTTCTGGGTCGGCTATTTTGGGCTTCAAAATGGTAAAATTTTAAATCATATTTAATTTAGGTCCAATTCTAGGGGTATAGGCTTAATGAGAATTTATTTTTCCTATGTCGGCTGCTCTAGAAGTTTGTGCCCTAGACTAGTATATAAGGAAGCCTTCTCCTCTCATTTCAATCCTAACTTGGTCAAGTAAGCAATCCATCATCTATCAAGAAGCAAGCAAGAAGGAGAAAGAAAGAATTCAATAATTCATCTATCTTCAAGCATTCAAGCATTCAAGATTCAATTCATCAAGGAGATCCATTAGTAGCCATTGAAAGATTCAAGCTCTATGGAGCTCTCTTGTTGAAGATTTCTCCATCCATATCCATTCAAGCTTCTTCCTATTCCAAGATACATTCAAGATTGGTGTTGAATATCTAAATGAAATTGATTTGAGGCATCGTACATCCCATTCTACATCCATTTGGAGCATCCATACTTGTGGATCCAAGGATTTGAATCCTCCACATGGGTTTTACCATAAGCAAGGTGAATTATTTCATTTAATTTGTTTATTACTATAATTTCAATTATATTTCAAGGTTAATTACAAAATTGGGGCTTGACCAAGGAAAACCCCTCATCCAAACAAAAAAACTATTTTTTCTTGTAGGAACAGGTGCGAAACAACGAATTACATTTGGATACCCTTTTTGGAAAACTTTTAGGATCTGTGAACAAAATTTTCGTCAGAGTAGCGCATGTCAAGGTTGACATAAAGGGGTGAAGGTCAATCTTCATTTGGGTCAAGGTCAAATTGGTTTGGAAAAGCAAAATATTTATAGGTTTTCTCTGTCTCTGTGTTTCGGTTATAGATCTAGTTGCAAAATTTCCAAAAACTTAGCACAGACACCCAAAAATAGTAATTTCTAGATCTATACTTTGAGGTAGTATTTGTCTTCAATTAATTTCAATTAAGATTCCAATACTCCTTTCCACAATAGAATATAAGGTTTTCCTCTTTCTTCATATTCTTCATCAATTGATTCATTTATGCATTGACCATTTTCTTGTGGTTAATCAATTTGGATCTTTCCTTTGGGAATTTGGGGTTAAGAAGAAGATCTCACCTTCCCCAACGCTACACACATACACATTCTTACATACATCAACATCATCTTCATATATCATCATTTTTATATATTACAGTTGGATAGGGTGTTAAATTCTATTAAAGATTTGAAGCCATCTAGTAATAAAAATGATAAATTTTTTACTGGAGATAGGCCACAGTTCAATAAATTTTTTAAAAAGAAGAATAGATTACAAGATTTTCCCTATGATACCCAGTGGAAAGATGGTAAGCCTTTTCCCCTTCTTGCAAAGAATAATAATGATAAATATACCCCAAATCCCTTACAATGACATATTGTGAATTTTACCGAAGATAAACCTTGGTGCATGGTATGTCAATCCCCTCATGTACCTGAATATTGTGCAATTGTGCAATTGCCCAATCTGTTGCTTCATCTCATAATGAGAATTCTGATGAAGTTAACCAAGAGGATCCTAATGACAATGTTGGATGCAACATGGCTATTTATTTTTTGGATAATAGTGATGAGTCAAACCAAGAGGAATCTGAAGTTGATGCGGATTCAAGAGATATAGAGATGAGGCTTTTCATCAGCAAGTTTTTTATGATGAAGAGGATATGGATGATTCAACATGAAATATGGTGTTTGAGTTAGGACTGGTGGAATTGAGAAATCCTTCACAAAAGTAAATTGAGACAGTCACAAAAAACATGATTTCTCAAGTTAGGAGCAATCACCATTTAAGAAATAGAATAGTGAACGAAGATGCTAGGAAGCCTACTAGCATGTTCATTAAGAAGAAAAATAACAATACCTTGATTAAGGAAAGCCCAAGGATAGTATTACTATTAAGACTAAAGAAATAAAAGGAAAGAGATGGGATCCCAAAAGAGCAGAGGTAACAAAGGAAGATGGAACAAAAACTGTTGATAGCAAGATGAAGACTATTTAACCAACCATTCCTAGGGTTGGAATTGATATGCACAAGGATGATGCCCAATTTGTTCAGTTGGAGAGAAATACAAAGGAAAAAGGTATGAATGTTGCTATACCTTATTATGCCCCTGTTGATACAATTTATTTGCTATAAAAAATCATTGTTAAGGTGCCTTTGTTAGAATTGATGAGAATAGAAGAACATAAGAAAAAGGCCTTAGCATGGATAGGGGGTGTAAATATTTCTGATACCCTCAAAGAAAAGACTCCTGTTATGACTTTGGAGAAAGCAAGAGGGATAAAAGAAGTAGAAGGAATAACTTCAAAAATCTAACAAATTTATTTGAATAGCTCCGCTACTACTTATTTGGATAACATTGATCCATTTTTCCTTAGTGTCATAGTAAATGACAAAATTGTAAAAAAATGTATGATAGATTTAGGAGCATCAAATACTGTAATGCCTTTTAAGGTCATGGAGACATTAGGACTAAAACTTGATACAACACAGGGTAGATTTTGTGCCTTGGATTCAAGAGAGGTTCCTATCATTGGAACTATTAAGGATTTTCCTTATAAATTATCAGAATACCTTGAAAAGGACTTGATTATGAGTGTGTTGGTAGTTGATATCCCATCCCATTATGGAATGTTACTATCCATAAAGTGGAGTGAAATTATGGGTGGGAGTTTATAGTGTGATTTATCCTTTGCTACTTTCCACATTGATGACAAATTTGTAAGGGTGGAACAAGAGCTTAGGGTTTCACACATGATAAAAAAAAATGTTGATGGTGACACTACTTGTTTTATTGATACATATATCAATGCCTTTAGGGCTGAAGTTGTTGTCATGGAAAAGGAAATTGGACCTGTCCCTATAGATGTAGAAGTAAAAAGGTTTTTTGATAAAGATAACTTGTGGAATATGTATTTGGTGGTGCTAGTTCAAAAGAAGGTTCAGGGGCATGTGTTTTGTTAATATCTCCAGAGAAGAATACCTACAAGTTTTCCTTCACATTGAACTTTACCTATACCAATAATATTGCAGAGTATGAGGCCTTGTTGCTCAGTTTGAAGTTTGCAAAAAAACATAGAATTAAATGCTTGCATTTTATTGGTGGTTCAAAGTTGATTATATCTAAGGTAAGGTCTTCTTATGCATCCAAAAATAAAAGATTAAAATAATATAGAAATGCTATTTGGGATTTTATAGAAGAATTTGATGCATTTGGTATCATGTGGATGGATAGGAATAACAACAAAATGGAAGATTTTTTTGGAAAATATTGCAATAAAGTCAGATGACATAACATTTTCTAGAATAACCAAGATTGAAGTGCTAACAAGGCCATTAGTGCCTGATAATGTTGAAAATTGGCAAGTTTTTGAAGATGATATGGATATTCTCAAATTTATCAATTATGAAGACAACTTTCATGGACAAGAATTGGATTGTGGTTCGTTTGTTGAAAATATTGATGGAAAGAACTCTATTATTGGAAATAAAGTGATTCAATTGAAGACAAATAAAGTTCCAAGGGGCTTGGTTTTATTGGAAAACATTTTTGACAACCAGGATAGAGCTAAAACAGTAAAAGAAAAGAATATTGATGAAATTGATCAATAAATTTAGGTACCAATGAAGCTCCTCAAAAGGTTCTTATTGGAAAGAGGATGTCATCTCATGTAAGGGGGGATTTGATTAAGTTTTTAAGAAAACTTAAACATGTTTTTTAATGGTCCTATGATGATTTAAAGGCCTATAGAGAGGACCTATTTTAGCATGTCATTCCTCTCAAGGATGATGCAAAACCATTTAGGCAGAAGCAAAGGCCTATTAACCCTACTCTTGCTCCCAAAATGTAGGAGGAATTGATGAAACTTAGAGATGCTAGTATCATTGAACTTATTAGGCATTCATCATGGGTTTCAAATTTGGTCTCTATTAGAAAGAAGAATGGTGGCATCAGATTATGTGTTGATTCCATAAATCTTAATTTGTCTTCCCTAAAAGATAATTATTGTCTGCCTAATATGGAGGCTATGTTACAAAGGGCAACTGGTTCTAAGCTAATGTCCATGATGGATGGATTTTTAGGATATAATTAGGTGATAGTACAGGAATTAGAATAGTTTAAGACCATATTTACTACACCTTGGGGAACCTATGTATATGTGAGAATGCCATTCGGTCTTACCAATGCAGGAGCAACTTTTTAGAGGGCTATGGATGTTTCTTTTGCATATTTCATTAATAAATTTATGGTTGTTTACTAGGATGACTTGACAACCTATTCCAAAGAGGAAAATGATCATTTCTTGTATTTGGAGAAAATATATTTCAAGAGATTTGGAGTATGGTGTGTCTTTGAACTGAAGAAAGTGTTTCTTTGGAGTGAAAAAAGGTAAGTTGTTAGGTCACTTGGTTTCCAAAGGAGTCAGGATTAATCTTGAGAGGGTGGCTGCCATTGAAAAAATCCAGTAGCCCAAAAATGTAAAAGGTATTCAGTCATTCTTTGGAAAAGTTAATTTCCTGAGAAGGTTTATCACTATTTTTGCAGAAATTAGGAGACCTATTTCAAAAATGCTAAAGAAGGGGACTGGAATAAATTGGATTGGGGAGCCATAATTGGCTTTCCAAAGAATAAAACAAGCAATTAAGGATGCCCCTATGCTCAAGGCTCTAGATTACAACAAGCCTATGCATATCATTTCTTTTGCACACTATCATACATTGGCTGCAGTTCTATTACAAAAAAATTCAGAAGGGTTTGAGCAACTAATTGCTTTCTTCAGCAAATCTCTTTAGAATGCTGAATTAAAATATGATATAAATTAAAAACATGCTTATGCCCTGGTGAAAGAAATTAATAATTTTAGATGTTACGTAATGGGAGAAATAATTATTTCTTATGTGCCTAGTACTTCTATAAAATATATTTTCACCCAAAAAGAGGTCTCAAGCAGGAGGTGTAGGTGGATTAACAGAATCCAAGAGTTCAATATTGATGTTCAGATTACCAAGTTGGTTAGGGGTCAAGGACTTGCAAAATTAATGACCCAAGAAAATTTAGATGCCAATCAAATAAATCAAGTTGAGAAAGAACAAAGATTAGGTATATGTGATATGGATCCTTGTGATTGGTATGCTGACATCATTTAGTATTTGTAGAAAATGAAGTGCCTTCCAAGTTTGACTGAGAATGCTAAAAGAACTTTAAAGATTCATGCCATCAAGTATGTGATAATTTTGGGTAAACTATGGTGGAGAACAACTGATGGTGTTCTATTGAAGTGTGTTGATAAGAATCAAGTTGATAAGATCCTAAAGGATATGCATAGTAGAAATTGTGGAGGCCATTATATGCCTAAAACAACAACTCATAAGATTTTAAGAGTAGGTTTTTGGTGGCCTTCATTGTTTAAGGATTCTGTTGAACTTGTAAAGAAATGTGGTGCTTGTCAGAGATTCTTTGGTAAGCTAAAGTTTTCAGGTAATTTACCTTTGAAACCTATTGAAGTTCAAGCTCTTTTTCATGAGTGGGGTATTGATTTTATTAGAGAAATTGCAAACAAGTCTAGTGGTGGTCATTCCTAGATTTTGGTGGCCACTGACTATTTTACCAAGTTTGTAGAGGCTATCCCTACTAGAAAATCCACTAGTGGGGTTGTAATAGATTTAATTTTGAAAAATATTATTATAAAATTTGGATGTCCATAGAAAATTGTGACAAATAATGCAATGTACTTCAGATCTGATGACTATATTGAATTTTGTGTAAAATATGGTATAACTAGGTCAACTTCATCTCCTTACCATCCTCAGGGTAATGGACAAGCTAAGTCAAGAAATAAAAACTTATTGAAGATAATCAAAAGGATCCTTGATACAAATAAAAGAGCATGGGATGCTAAGTTACCTTTAGTAGTTTGGGCTGACAGGGTTACTATGAAGAAATCAATTGGATGTGCTCCATTTGATTTAGTGTATGGGATTCATGCTAGATTGTCTCAGAACAACTTAATTGGAATGTAAAAATTTGTTTAGTTATATGATGAAGATTTGATAGATGAGATGCAAATAAGGATGAATGATATCTTAGAGTTAGATGAAACTAGAAGAGAATCTGCATTAAAGAATGTTGAGTTATATATACAAGTTAAGGACTTGTATGAAAAAAGAACCACATTAAGAATATTTGAGAAAGATGATTTGGTTCTTTTGTGGAATGCCAGGTTGGAGGATAAAAGAAAACATGGAAAATTTGATCCAATCTAGTTGGGCCCCTACAAAATTCATGATAGGTGGGGAGATAATTCATATTTTATCAGAGAAATTTTTGGTAACATTCTGGAATTGGCTATTCATGGACAATTATTGAAAAGGTATTTCTCTTGAAGTAATTTATTTTCCATGAGCATTAGTTAGGTCTGTAAATATTTTCCCTTTTTGTTGTGTTTTTCCCTTCCTAATTTCCTGGTTAGTCTACCAATTTTTGGTAGCCTCTCTCCAGGTTTTGGTCAAGTTTACGGTCTACTCTCCTAGAAATCCTAAGTTCTTGCTATGTCTGCAAGAGACATACATCCCCAGATAGAGCCACTAATGGTCAATTTTCTAGTTATTGTAAAAAATATTTGAAAATGGCCAATTCCTTCTTTAGGTGTGAGAGAATAGGGTTTATCTATTTGAAAAAGGATTTAAAAAAAAAAAAAACCTTTTTTTTATGTCCAAAACCATACCCTTGTCTATTTTATCATTACCTTTTTTGTCCAGCTTAACTTACCTTTTTGGCACATGTCCTAAGTTACCATCAGTGGGTCCATGTTCCTCTTCAATGCATTTACCTAATGAGCCCGTTGTTTCCCTAAGTCCTCAACAAATATTTCATAAGTCTCAACCTACATTATTTCCTATTATCACTATAACCTTTCCCGATCACCTCATCAGTGATCAATGGTTTTCATTTCGGTCTTTTGCGATGTTCATTCCCCTATTGGTAGAAATTTCCCTGACCATCTCATTAGTGATCAGTGACTTTCTTTTTTGGTTCATGTGATGTCCATTCATTCATCATTGTATGTGATACCGATGTGTTTTGAACATGGTTGATTGATATTTGGTTTACTTATAAATCTATCAGAGGCAAACAAGGATAGACAAGGACCTTTTTTGAGCACTCCAATATCCGATGAGTTTGTCAGGGTATTCTATAGTGATGGTGGGACCAATGTCAAAGATTCAAGAAAAGAGTAAAGTGCAATTAGATCTGAGTTAATCCAATGGCAGTTGTCTTATCATTATGAAAAGTTGCAAAGACTTTAATGATCGTAGGATCAGGAGCCTTCAACACCTATCCCTGTTGATGTCATGGTCTCAGGTTGAGGCAAAGTAAAGTTCTGACATGTCCTTTTTAATCTGATGGTGGTCGTTATACCTCAATGGAAAGGTGCAAGTTTCATAGTCATCAAGAGATCACACTAGCCATCCAATCTTCCATTTGTAAGATCGCCAGATCGTTGATATATTTGGCAGTTAGACTTAACCATGGTGATTTGGAAAAGGTCAAGTTTAATGCTTCAGTCATTAGCTCACTAGATAAAATGATGGTTAAGTGAAAATTCTAGTGAGATGGCAATGAAGGAAAGAGTTACAAACAATGCCAAGTTTCCATGTCACGGGTAAAGAGATAATTAAATAGGAAATGCTAGCGACTTGGTGAAAGCGGTAAAGGTGCTAGCCACAGACTTGCTGTGGTTAAGATGAAAAGATAAAGTGCTGACATGTCCTCTTGGATCCAACAGTTAGTGTAAAGCCATTATGGAAAGTGCACGAAAGATATTCAATGCGGGATCATGACATCTGTATGATGAAGATTTTGAAAGAGGTGGTTCCTCAACATTAGATCACATAGATTTGTTTGTTTCTTATTGGCTACTATAGGTATGATATGGAAAATAATATAATGAGTCAAAAAATGGTTTTGTTTGATTATCTTGAGTAGTTTGATGTGCTGGAAAAGGTATAGATCAATGACTATGTCTTAAATTTGATAGATTATCCATTGTTGGTTGAATTTTGAAATTCTGTGTGAGGGTTTTCTATGAAAAGAAGTTGGTGATCCAGAAGGATAAAATATATCAGATATGATTATTCTTAGATCATAAAGAATGAATTTTTAGTTGGTAATTAATTGCATTCTATGGTAGTTGAGCCGAATGTGATCAAATGTTATTTTGTTGTCGCCATGAATCAGATATTTTATGGGATTTTTCCTTCTGGATGGAGAATTTATGTTTTGAGATAGGTTGCCAAGGATTGATGTCCTTGGTACACACTAGATGAGATATTTTGAATAGTGTTCTTACTGTAGGGATTCAAAGAATCACACCCTAGTGTGCAGTTTGGCTGCTAGGATTTTCAAATGTAATTGATATTAGATTTGTCAATGATATTTTCTGATTAATTTTAGGGTTTATTTTTTTGTCACATCTACAAAAATTCATTTCCTATTTTCACATTGGGATGGTTGATAATGTTTCCCTAATTGTGCCCTAATTTACCCTAAGATTATTGCAGTCCTTGTTCATATAAAAGGGCTCCCAAGGTAATTTGGTGGGAGTCTTTTCCTGAGTTTAAAGAATTGACTTGTCTGCAAAACCAGACAATAGACAAATTCTACTAGTTTTTAGTCAAGAATTGTTAGAAGAAATTTGTAACACCTCTATTTCATAGAGACCTTAATGAATCATATAGTTTCCTTATTCATTTGTGGAGTATTTTATGTTCAGTAAATCACTTTTGTATTAGTTCCATGGTAGCTAATACAAAGATGACAAGAATTGCTTTAAATCTTGTCTCCTACTTTAATGGTTTCTAATTTCCTATTGTCTTGAGAATTGACAGGTTCAAGTCCATAGTTGTAGATTTAGTTCTATATGTCTTGATATGCTTTGTTGTTAACTCAGGAAGTTAAGTAAATTCTTAGTGTGACTTGATAGAATTGCAAGGTATTAAGGAGGATTGTTGTAAGTAGTGAGATTCTTAGTATAATTAGATTTTCATTTGCAAGATGAATGATATGAATCAATATACAATGGGGAATTTTTTTGAATATGCTCAATGGATAAGGGATTGATCATTAACATTTTGTTAAACATAGGTTCTTTCTTGTCAATCAATTCTACCCCACACACAAAAAAAACATCAAATTGTAAATCTTAAGTAAATAGTTGTGGACTTAATAGAAAAATCCCCTACTTTATTTGTGAGTGATATGATAGTGTGTTTAGCTTCACACTCTATCCCTTTGTGTCACAAATAACAAGAAGTGCTATGGGTATTTATCTTCTTTGTGAGGATTAGTGGAAGAGTGAGATCAAGAGATCATAATCCTAAGTACACCCACCTGAATTCTGCAGAGTTCAAAGTGTATAAAACCTTTGTGCTTTGTTAATTGGTCCTTGTTCTTGTGTGAGTGTACTGATTTTGGGAAGTAAGATAACCCATAGGTACGTCTCTACATTTCCAAGGTTATTAAAATATTTCTAAAACAAGAGAAAACATGTTCTTTTGATAGTGAAAAGCTTGTTGGAACCTAGATGTTCTTTTTCGACTTTGAGAGGTCATAACTTGTGCAAATAGACTTGGATTTAGTACTTGGACTAGTTGATGAAAAGCTTATTCAGAACGTTACATAGTTGATTAGGCTTGGAATGGTTTATTTTCTATTATTTCAATTTGATATGTTTATGGGGTTTTTTTTTTACTATGATGATTTTTGTAGTTTATGACAAATCAATTCTTGGTGATTTGGCATTTTTCATTGTATACTCAATTTTACTTAGATTACTCTCATTTGGATATGTTATCAATATTTGTTTGGATTTTTATTTTGCACTGTTGGATTTTCATGTTGTCCAATGTTGCAAGCATTCTATACTTATATGTTGCATATATGGCTTGGATATGGGTTGTCTATACTTAGAGACCTTTTAGTGTTGATGCATTATCACGTTAGTGTGTTGGTTTAGTCATTTGGTTTTGTTGATTTATTTGTTATGTTGGGGAGGACATCTAGTGTTGCAAGACACAATCATGATGGAGGACATATGTTGTTTACCAAGTGATGTAGACATGTGTGACGAATTGAGATTTGGATTCTTATTTAGTTGGTGGTGGTCATGGTATCATGTATGTTCCTTTTTCTTTGGGACTTTGGCATGACATGATTGTATATGTTGGTGATTTTTTTATGGTGTCAGTTTGATTCTTGATTAGTTATGGTGGTGTATGTTCTTGTTTGAGGACCATAGTTTTACTTTTCCTTTTGGGAGCTTGTGGTATGCATTTGTGTTCATTGGTTATGAGATGACCTTAGTTGATTCTCATTTAGGAGATTGTTATCATGATGTCATGGATATCTTGATTACACATTTTAGTTGGATTTTGTGACTATGATGTTTGATAATTTTGTATATGCTTATTTTGAAGATTGTGGTTTGGCTCTTCCCTTTGGGATTTTTTAGTGTGATTTATTTTCTTGTGTTGGGGTGATAGATCATCTTTAGTTAGAGCATGTTTTTTCATGATGCTATGGAGAGATCTATATCATGGTTTAGTAGGATCTTGTGGTAGTGATATGGATTCACCATTGGATGATATGTGATATTCTTAAGTGTTTGTTGGTGAATTATAGGTTTTGTTTCATTATAGTGAGGTTTCTTTTCCATCTTGGATTTATTTGATATGAGGTGACCATGTTCAAGTGATATGAATATGTTGATATATTAGCACCTTGGAGAATTCATGGAGTCTTTGGTTGAGGTGTTTTTTTTCTTTTTCAAAAATATTGTTGAGGTGTTGTATATTCTTTTTCATTTGACATGTTATGTTTGTTTGATAGGATACTTGTATTATGTCATGGCATACTCTTGTTCACATGAGTTTTGACATGATACATGTGCTTGACATGTTGATTAGAGCTTATATTCTTCCTCTTTTAGGAGATATGAGATCATGTTATCATGTTTATGTTTCTAATTCCTAGATTGGATATTTGATATTGATCTTGTTGGTTCTCTTTCTATTGAGTACATGATCATTTACTTGATTATTTCATGATGACGCTATATTTCATTTGGATTTTGGCATGGTTTGATCAGTTACATGTGCTCATGGATACTTGGAAGATTAGGTAAGGTTGGAATTCTCTTGTGTTGAGATGGATGCTCTTGATGAGAAATTATGAGGAGCCTACACCTTAGTTGGATGTCTGTTTAGCATGGAAATATTAGGATATTAATCTTAGATGAGTCATGATGACTTGGATATCTTGGAGGAGAATTCTCATTCCCCACTCTTATTCTACTAAGTGGTTTATCACTTGATAAGTATTTCCCATTGTTACTCCAAATGCATTGTGAATTATCCATTCTTCTTATGCATATAGATATTGAGCTATAGTTTTTGTTGAATAGGATAGATAACTAAGAGGGGGTGAATCAGTTATCCCAAAACACTTTTTCACAAACTTAATTTATCTAGAGAAATCTTAAACCATTCAGATAATTAAGACAAATAAGAACATGAAAGTACAATAAACACCATAACACTAGAATTAAGATGGAAACTCAAGATGGGAAAAACCACAGAGAAGAAAATTATCATGATTATAAACATTGGTTAAGGAGACACCGGTTAAGGTGATTTTTACAAGGGCTCACTACTGGTTTTCTCACTACAGGCAAGGCTCATTGTTAGTCAGGATAACCATCCTAAAAAAAAATGATTGATTATAAAAAGGACTTATAGAAAAAATGTGAACTTATGTGCATATGCATGAAATAGTTCTAGTTAATGGCACAACAATAATCAATTTAATAAATCTAGTTAGAAATATTTTTCCAGTCATTACAAATATTCTGCAAAATTGAATACTCCTTTCTTTTATAAGATTTTCTTTGCCTTCAAAATTATCCTTCACACTTCTAATTCTACTCAAAAACTTCACCACAGTATCTCTGTTCATATATCCATACTTGCATGCACTATCACCTTTAACATATATACTCACACACTCTACCTTATATTCAAATCCAAATAGATGTCCTGTATAAATACATATTTGTATAAAAATATAAATAAGACATCCTAGTGAAACATGTTGGCTTGAATATGAAAATATATTACAATAATTTTCAACATGCTAGCACTAGACCTAAAAGATAGGTCACACATATGAGATCTCCAAACCACATCACCACAAGACCCAAAGATAGGTTATACATAAAATAATCACATTACATATCATAAACACTAAAACATAACAAATGAAATATATCTCGGGATTGATAGGAACACCACAACCAAGACCGTGTCTTGATCTACAAAAATTTACCACCGATCGAAGGATAACACCTCTCCAAAATTGAAAATAACAGTAATACCAAAATATTATGATATACTACATGAATGTCCAGATAGTAGAGATACTTAGAATGAACTCTAAATACAATAACCAATGAAATTCATCTAATCTTCACATTTATGCATTCACCAAATACCATAGATGTACCAAAAAGATATATTACCATTACTGTATCAAGGATAACTATCTACATAGCTCATTACACCATAACAAGACACATATGATAGATCAAATTTGAACATCACCTAGAGAAAAACCATTCGGTACAAGGGTTTTGACATCAATGACAAAAATACCAACAACATCTCAATAATCTCCCCTTTGGCATTGATGGAAAAATAAAAAAAATAGAAAAACTTCAAAATAGCCAAAACATCCAAAAACTCCCAAACAATCCCCTTGAGTTAGATAGTTCTATTTATATTTTTTGTCTTTATTTTCTCTCACCCTTTTTGCCAACAATGACAAAGGGCCAATCAACATTATTTAAGAAATCAAATTAAAAAATAGATTTCACAATAATTTTTTCTTGTACCTCTCTTTTATACTTGGAAGACTCTTCATCTACTCATCCACAACTGAACTCATCTGAGCACACAACTGTCATGAAGAACTAACATATCAAATGATGATTTCTAGTTTGGAGACTGATGTTGACATTCATAATCCTTTGCATTAGAAAGAATTCCCAAAATATATTCTAATTGGACCTCAACCAACTCCTTCACTAACGAGAAAGTTCAGATCATATCCTCTCTTTGTTTTTGAACATATAATAACTCAACTTGTAGTTCTCACCAACTCCAATTCTCTATTTTCCACCCTTAATCTTAAGGAAATCACAATTCTTTCCAATCTCATTCAACTTAGACTCAATAGCCTTAACCCTACCTTTGAAATTATTAATCGCAGCAGGCTGCCATAAAAAATACTGATAAATATCAAACATTTCCTTTATGCATTCTCTTGTCTCACCAATGGGTATGTGCAAGATCATAGTATGCCAAAAAGTGGCGATGTGAAAAAATAAAATTTTCACTCGTCCAAAAGCACACTAATCCATTTGTTGACTTTTTAGTAGGCCTAGGTGTCAGTACACCTGGCCAAGCCAAAAGCCAAAGCATAGGCCTAATCGGATATCTGATATTATCGGATATCCAATTTTTGCCAGTAATTTATATTTACATAGCCCGACCACGTTCAACATTTTCACTATGAAAATGTTGAATGCAGCTTAGGGCTTTTAGATATCCAATCAAATCCCATATCCGATTTTGTTAAGATCACTAGGTAAGTTCAATTTTTAAGTTTTTATTGTTTTTTAATGGAAATTTGTGTTGGCAAAATGGTCAGTGCTCCCCTCGGGATTCACGACATGGCTTAACCACCTCTTGTGTCTTCTATAAGTCTAGTGGTTGTATCAGGCATTAACAGGTCAATCTTTTGGTGCAACGACAACTACTACTTGTAACAAGTGGTATCAAATCTTGGTCACAGGTTCGAATCCCCTCGAGTAACGCTAAGGGGGAGATTGTTGGAAAAATGGTCAGCGCTCCCCTCAGGATTTGTGACATGGCTTAACTGCATCCTGTGTCTTCTATAAGTCTAGTGGTTGTATCAGGCATTAACAGGTCGATCTTTTGGTGCAACGACAACTACTACTTGTAACAATTTGTAGTTTTATCTATAACAATTAGGGTTTAAATGAGTTTTTTTTTTAAATTTTTTTTTTTTTTAATTATCTATTTGTGTTCTAATTGTAATAAGACATGGAATCAAATCAATCAGAAAACACTCCCAATGATCCTGCAAATAATCCAGAACCACCTCCCAACAATCCCCCACTTTCAGAAGATGAACCAGTCTCAAACCTTCACCATTTAGAGGATCTCATAGGAGACAATATAAATCAGCTTAGAGGATTTAAAACCACATATGCCAATATCCCCACATTGCACCCCATGTTTACCACATTGAACTCCATTATTGAAAACATGGAGAAACTTATAGAGCAACATAATGTTGCAATTCTTTGGTGCAATTCCATGCACGCCCAATTTGACGATGGGCTTGACTATGATCAAGCTATGAACCTAAACATAACAAAACATGACATATGTAATCTTTTTGTGGATCACAAAACTGGTCTAAAAGTGAACCCTAAAAAACCCAAGTTGTTAATTAAATGGTACACAAATAATGCAATACGTGACAACTTTGGGATTGCTGGTGGATGGTTTTTGATAGACCACCTCACAAAAATTTGGATGTCCCATTTTATTTCATTAAAAAATTATATGCTAAATTTTTTCTCAGTCACAAGGTCAATTATTAGAGTATGAGACTGAACTAGGGTGTAGGCTTAGGCACTTCTCAGGACAAGCCATGGGCACACCGGGTGAAATCCTACACATATGTCCCCCCTCCTGAGATTTCACCACCTCCTAGAGTACATCATCCTAATATTATTGTTGAGACCGGCTCACAGACTATTCGATCCATTCACACCTTGGGTGATCTATTGGTTATGCAAAGCATGACATTATTGCCTCCTCATCATGATGCTTCTAGCCCTTCCACATCCTCCATGAGCTCACATGTTTGTGTGCCCCATACTTGCATTATGTGCAAGAATCTATGCTTAGGTCCCCTGAATGATAGTGATGCATATAACTATGTCTTTGAGGTGGATGATACTACACAACACACTACAGGCACTGAAGCACCTCATGAAGATGTGCATTGGGGGCATACAGAGCCATGGACTCCTACTATTATGGTAAGGGTAAACAATTCACTTTTTACATTGTATTTAATTTTAAACATTCATATTTTTAGTAGAATTTTCTTATAATAATTTCCCACTTATGTTTTTTTTTGTCCTACATTTATGTTCAGTTGATGATAGAGGAGGAGATGGCACAAGTGGAGGGGTCTACACTTTTTTCCATATCATTTGGCCTTGAGACTTCCACAATACATGTTTTAATGTACTCATTGGTTTCCTTAAATTATTATAATAGTATATGTACATGTGTTTTCTAATTTTTACGATCATCTTATTACATACTGATGTAGGTGTCACCAGTTGCCACTGAGGGAAATGTGAGGGGGTGCATGCATCAAGCGTTGACAAGGGGAAGGTAATTAAGTAATTTAGTTTGTTTATGCATACATGTATACTTGTCAGTTGTGTGTACTCATTTTTAATTTACATGGTTTATTTGATAGAGAGTGGTGTCTGATGGTATTGTGAGACCCTTTCGCCATGATAGAGGAATATAAGAAAATAGACACATCATATAGGGGAGGATAAAAATAAATAAAATACTAGAGTGTATATGTATATGTAAATGCTACGAGAAATTTAACTTAATAATAGTGAACAATAAACTAAGTGTATTAAGTTTGTAATAAGCATAAATTTATAAAGATTAGTTTATGCTATATTAGGAATCTATTTTTGGATATCATAATTAAACAATTCATAGTTATGGATGTTAGGTCCTATGTGTATATTGTGATGTTTGTTAATTGCAAATTTATTGAATTTTTGGAAGGATTATAGTGTTACCCTGTATCATGTAGGTGTGTCTAGGAGTTGTACCTCCCTCTACACTTACCTTTATGATTTTATATTTGGAATCATTGTGATAGCTCTACTTTTATTTGTATGTCATCTTTTGTCTTAAGGGTTAGGGTTTGTCTTGGTGGTATGGGCCCTAGGAAAAAAACTAAAAGAAACCCTAAGGGAGGGATGTCTATGAGAAGGTATAAACCCTAGATAGCCTATTTTGCTGAGTAAGGTTCCTAGGTGCCCTAGGTGAGTGGTTCACCATAGGATCTGACTAAGGAGGCCAAAAGGATGACCTTTGGGTGAGTTGGAAAAGAAAAACTAATATAATTTAAAAATTGGTTGGGAATGGGTAAGGGATTTAATAAAATTTTAAAAAGATAAAAAAAATAAGATAAGGGCCTGCATAGGTCCTGTTGGAGTACCAGGGTCATTGTAGCTACTGAGGCAGGCTGCATGAGGGCGCATGAGTACATTACTTCTAGGAAGGACCTAAACACATAGGACTATGTGATGAAACTCACCTGGTTAGCATCCTAGAGAACTCCTCTCTTGGGCTTTTATTTTGTGTTTTTTTGTTTCTTCTTGTTTGTGGTTTGGGTGGTTTTTCCTCAACCATAGGCTACCCTAGTTTCCCTGTGTGAATAATGGTTCTATCTCCTAGCATGGGGGAGTGGACCTTTGTGGATCCACATGGTTTGGTGGTGATCCTTTTTGAGGTATTATTCATGGTTGGGTGGTGATCCTTTTTGAGGTATTATTCATGTTTGTCCTATTCATGGAGCATCTGAAGTTGTTGAAGACATTCTCCCTATTATGGATGTTGTATCTTGGAAAGAAAATTGTAAAGATATTATGAAGTGTTATTCATATTCATGTAAGCCTATAAGGCCTTGTATTGTAGAAAATATATTGTAATAATTCATGTAATTGGGAAGGGCATATCTAGGAAAATTATGGGAATGGTAATCAATATGTGTTATTGTTGTTGGAAGCAAGTGATAGTTTAGAACATGCAAAGTGTAATTGTTGAAAGAATATGAATTCAAATGTGTTAATTTTATTTCATGCTAAAAAAGAAAGAAATACTTTTTTTTGTATACTTGTCTCTCTCTCTACTTTCTCTTATGTGGTTAAATGGATGAGAAGAATTATATCTTTAGTTTGTGTTAAATCTTAATACACTATGAAATGTATTTTTAAAGGAATAATCTTGTAAAGGAACCTGTTAGGACTTAAATACCTAGTTAACTTAAGTAAGTCAAAAAGAAAAAAAATTGCACTTTTCCTTCTAGGTTCCCTGGTGGGGCATGACATCTAGTATCAGAGCCCTAGGTTGCTACACTGGGAGCTCTAGGGTCTAATTGTGCTTAAATTAGTTTTCCTTTCTTTGCATAACTTTGATATTTTTCCTTTTGTGGTTACCTTTATGTTAGTAACTTTGTTAGCCCATCAATCATTCTTCATGATGAGCTTATGTCACCTGTTGTAAAATTCTTGTTAAGTTCATCATTGATTTTTCCATTTCTTTTCCTAAAGGTTTCTAGTGCAACTCCCTGTCCTTCGTAGAAATCACTTTGAGTCTGTTTCATCTTTCTGCCTCTTTTTGTTTATGCCTTCATACCCCTTGTACCATTCTAAAAAGACTTCAAAGGTGTTCATATAAGTTCCATTGGTTCCAAGTCATGTGCAAGACATTTTAAACTAACATTTTTGTGAAGTATTTTGCAGCGGCTTCGACTCATAATCGTAGGCAGTTTGAAGTATGATTGCATCTCTAGCCTTGAACCCATTTGAATAGAGTTCAAATTAGTACATTAAGGTTCAAGTGGTACATGTGGATTCAAAGAGGATCTTTTCCTGATGGAATATTCTTTGAACCATTTGAACCAAGATGAAAGGTGTTCAAGAGGTTCAACAAGGTTCAAATGTGGTGGGCCGTATGAGGAGTACGTTATGAGGAGATGTGTATTCAATGATGGAGGTTATAAAGATTTAATTGTACCTAAAGTGACATCAAACAACCATTATTTTGAGGGAAAGTAATCATTATAACTTGGGGGTCTCGAAAGTGGGTACTTGTATGCATTTAAGATATACTTGTAAACATCAAGCCTTGATTACTAGATTTTATGGGTGTTGTCAGTTAATTTAATGAGGTTTTGGCTCTTCATTCTTTAAAAGGTTAAAGGTAAATCATTTTAACCTCATCCTTAGTATTACAGAGTGTCTGGAGAAGCGTAACAGTTTTTGCTGGTTGTCATCTTGGCTGTGTGAATTGAAGGTGAGTCTGGTTTCTCTTTCCCTTTGTTTTAATTTCTAGGATTGTGCATTCCTGTCAAGATTGTTCTTGAACAAGTAGGATATTTTTCATTCTAGACACTATGAAGTTCACTCTGTAGCTTTTTGGGAATGTTTTTAGCCTTGCATGTGAAGGGCCTATCATTAGTGATACAAATTTGAAAGGTGTGGATTTAGAGGGTTTGAAGGAAAAATTAAGTAATAGTCTAGCTGAACCTTTCACCATTGAAATTTTAAGTAGCGGGTTATAAGAAGTAGTTGCTTTCCCACTTGTAGCACCATGCCCCAAACTAGTCAAATAATGTATAGCTCGCTATGATCCAATCTCAGAGACCATTAGAAGGGATAATGGTGAAATCCTCCTTGCCATAAATAGAGAAGTCATCTAATCTGTGTTTAAATTTCCTGAAGAAAGTTTTGTGAACTTCTCTCCTGCCCAGTCTGTCATTAAGTTCAATAAGGACAAAGAAAGATATAGGAACAATATAGCTAAGCATTGGTTATTAAACCCTTAGAAAGGTGGTTCTAGATTTCCCAAACTCCCTAACAAAGATTACATACAATCACATGTTCTTGATGTTATGTTGTTACATCGAGCTAGAGGTTCAATGGAGGCCTATGCATTTGATGATTGGATTTATTGTTATGTTTAACTTTTTTTGGAAGGAAATTAGCATTTGGACTGGGTTGAGATCATAGATGATTCAATGAGAGAGAAAATCAACATGGCAAAAAAGTTTGAATAAAACTTCTTTATGTCCTCTTATTTGATCTATTATTTAGCTTGTATCTAAGAAATTAGGGGGATTCCATGTCATCCTTCTGATGGAGTTATCTCTGTGTATGAGTATTATCCCATGCTCTAGAAAGAAAATGCCTTGTAGGATTTTAGGAGAGTTCACAACGCATTCCTGGGAAGTCTCTATTTTGAATTGAGAAACATGCACACTAAAAGACTATCTAAAGAAGCTCAAACCTTGGTCAGAAAATATGGTAGATTTTATATGCAATTCTCTCATTTTTGTTATATCCGAGTCGAGGGTTTTGAAGATGAGCCAATAAAGCTTCCTAGATTCTTCTCTGATTGTTTTGTCTTAGCTGAAATTTGTAGATAGCTAACAGCTGTGGTGAAAAAGGCTCAACCAATAGACAACTGGGAAGATCATTTTCCTATAAAATTGGGCATGCTAGCATGTAGCTCTATGTTAGATGCATTGAGTATAGGAGATGATTTGAAAAAATTCAATTTCCATCATTATGCAGAGAGGAAAGGATTTGACAATAAGTGTTTTTCACGGGGGCCTCAGACTGATGATGCATCCTCGCAGTCTACATTTAGAATATTTTTGGGAAAATTTTCATGATGAAGCTGAGTTAGTTAAAAGGGAACATATGAGAATGGTTATGGCTCAAACTATGACTTTGCAAGTAAAGATAGACATTACAGGAATAGAAGAAGATAATTCTGATCTATATGAACTAGGCTATCAAGAACTGCATAAATCAGTGATGCCCACTATCAATTGGGACATTGAAGAAGAAGACAATATATAGTGGAGAACTAGGAGAGTCCTAGAACGGACCAGAGATTAGATCAAAAAGAAGAATTCGATAAATTCTCAAGGAAAAAAAACTTTTAAAGCTAATAAGGCTTCTTTGGACTCTCCTAAGGATTTTTCTAACTCTACTTGTGTGCCTGTGCATGCAAGTAAAAACAAGAAGTTTTCTCATAGCAAACACAAAATTGATCCAGCGTTGAGTCGACATGTACCTAGATTCACTAGGTCCCAAACGAATTCATAGAAGATGGATAGTGAGAAATATGTGCTTATGGATACAAAGATGAAAAAAAAGGAATTATACCCCTAGATCTTTGATGTTGAAGACCTGGATGTTGACATCTTCCAGTCTGAGGATTCAAATGTGGTCTCTATAGTCACACCATCTAGGGGAGTTGGAGGAAAAGCCAACCCAAGTTCCACTCCAAAGTGGCTAACCACCACTATAAACAAGAAGTGGAGCCTAGTTCTGGTGTCTATCCCAATTAAAGATATGGTCATCAAATACACAGATAAAACACCTAAGCTGAAGAAAATCAAAACCACGACCAGACTCACTGCAGATGGGAAGACATGTAAGTGGATGGAAAGATTTCCTCATATAAACTCAAAGATGATGGTAAAGAGCTAATTGAGGAGGATTTTCAAATCACTAGGGTAGATTTAGGTACCATGGATAGGGATGCAAATAATCATCACTTCAAACATTCAGCTTAGAAAATGATCACTTGCTCTAAGAAAGATGGCAGAGAAAAGAAAGAGTTGAAGCAAAACATTAGAATCTTGGCATAGTTTATTGATACCCTTGGTTGTTTCATCTCACTTTCATTAGCACAAGATCCTGAAAACTTTGACCCAACTTCTCTTGAAAACAAGAAGTTTTTGAGTCAAGTACATCGTGGTAAAGCTGTGGTGAATGCTATAGAGAATTGGATCAAAGGTGTGATCAAGAGAGGAGAAAGGTATATTCAAGGTTCTAGGACCCTCATCTGTCAAATTCAAAACTAGAATCTACTATGGGAAAAAGAGGAGCACAGATGGGAGACTCTATTGACTAAGTTCATAGAGATAGAAAAATATAGGACTGGAAAATTCCTAAATGAGAACTCTCTTAAGCTATTGAGTGACGAATGCCAATTCTTGGTTCTGAGGAAGACTATAATGTGGAGAGTGTCGATCTTCAAGACTATGATTTATGAGACAAAAAATTCTATGTATGAGCTTTAGGATATGCAGGGCAACCTAGTTAATAATAACAAAGTTGTTAACCCAACTCATGACTAGCAACTTGGGTTATGTGGATTGGATGCGTAGGAAGTGATCAAAGTATTCAAGGTGCATATGGAGATGATTAAGGCCAAAGAAGACATCATTGCTAATGACATCATGCAGGTTGTCCAGGTCGAGTCCATGTTGTATATAAGCAATGATCAACTTCCAAAAAATGTTGAGAAAATGTTGAAGCTCCAGTGGGAAAAATAATTTGCAAAGGTTAAGATCCATGCTCTAAAGAATCCAAACACACCGATGATACAGGAGCTCCAAACAGCCCATGATGCCTAGAAAAATGGAGATCAAGATGATAATGATGATGATTTGTAGTCTACTGATTGGGATATTTTAGTATTTTAAAATATTTATCTGATGTTTTCCTAAAACTGGGACATGTGTCCACTAAATACTCTTTTCAGTTTATTAACTGTTTCTGGGGAGGTCGTGTTTTCAGAGAGACCTCCCCTGATTTTTGCATGAAATTTTATAAGTTAGGATAGAAAAGAATAATGGGGGTTCGGAAAAATAAGGATAGAAGTAGAAAAGATTAGGAAAATTTGTTTTTGTTTTTGGAAAAGGAAGTAGTTTTTGGTATCATATAGAATTTGAAACTGATAGGAAAGGAAAATATATACATTTTGTACATCTTTTTTGCATGGGATATATATTTATACAAAATACTATGGATTTCAGAGTTTAGATCTTTGTGTTTAAATTCATTGGATGGATGTTTCTTTGTAAATGTTAGTTCAATCAAAATACATATGTATACAATTTCTAGTAGTACAAGTTCCTAGCATCTGAAAATTTCTTTTCTTTCTGAAGATTGCAATATTTGATTTTAGTAATAGGAGACTTTGTTTCTCTGAACCTTTTTTCTTGTGAAGTAAACTAAGAGATTATTGATATTGAACTTTGATTTAATGTTAGGTATTTATTGTCTTTGAATATCATAAAAACTTTGAGGTTTTCTTTGAGAAACCCTATGGAATATTAGCACTAAAATGCCACTCATCTAAGAATGAGTAGGGTAGCCTTATGAGCTTTCTGGTTAAAAGCACGCACAACATTTGTTAAGTTAGATTATTCCTTCAATAACTAATGGAGGGAGTTGTACCTTTTAAAAAAATTCAAAGGGAAGTGATAAGTAGTACACTTACCCAACTGTTTGGTTGAGAGATTTGTTTTCATGAGGGTTAATAGAAGTTGTATTGAATTAATAAAGGAAAACAAAATCTGTTCACCAACAAACTTCAAATCTTAGAAACAAATATTACACATGTCTTTCTTTGATTGAGTTATCCTATCTAAAATACTTATGTTTTGCATTCTAATATTAATAATGTGTCCAAGTGAGGGTCCTTCTAAAATTATAGTGGCATATTAAGGAATTCCTAACACTTGCATGACATTTCCTTACTGATAAAAGTACTCGTACTCCTAGAAAAGTTATAAATTTATTTGTATCTAAATGGTGGTAGTTGATAGCCTTATGCCACCTATAGTATATCTTATTTTCTTGTCATATAAGTTTAATTAGTTTGAAACAATGTGTGTTCTCTAAATGCTAAGTTGACTTCATGATTGGTTTCGCCTAACTGTTTATACTTCTCAATGTTCCATTATAAGTTAAATTTGTAGCTTTGTGGAATCTCCAATTTAAAATAAGGACATGATTGTGGTAGTACTCTCTTTTATTATTGAATTGATAATAGTGTGTTTCATAGAATCTATACCTAGGTAAGAAGTGAAAATTTTGGTATTATGTCTCAATTTAAAATATGAAGATAATTCTCTCTTACTTTTAATAAAATATGAAAGGAGCAGTAAGATAAATCATGGCGTGAAAGAGAAATTAGGATCCTACCTAAGTGAGTAATGTTCTTATCAAATGGTTTGGCCATCTTTGTAAGGGATATGATAATTTAAATTCTTCTCTCTCTACCCTCTCATATGCCTCAAGATTGTGAAATTAAAAGAAATGGTTCAAATTACAATAATGTATCTCTCCCTACCCTTTCCTAAAAGATAAATTCAAAGGAATAAAATTACTTAGGAAAAACAATGTCTGTTAAAATTCATATGTGCCTAACTAAGAGATCTTTGGTAAGAGGATTTATGTCCCTAAGGTTTTATCATAAATAGGATTATAATCTTATTTGTTCTAAAAGAAGACATATTTTATTCATGTTTCGTAAGCATTCAACATGTCAAGTTAATTGTATGTCTAGGAAGAGAATATGTGCATAAAGGGACTAAAAGATATTTTTGGTCCTAAAAATTGTCATAAATAAGTCTCATTTGCATCCTTCTAGATGCCTAGTGAAGAGTCAAGATTCTAGATGAGTAATAGGGAAATGAATCTAAGCATGATACTTTATGTATACATTATGATACACACTTTAGTAGTATATTATAACAACCCTAATTGATTGATTGAATATAGAAATGTTTGATGTTAGACAAGTATATTATTATCACACTTTATCACTTAAAATTTTAGGTGTATGAGGTTAATCATATGAATGGTTACTTTTGAATGAACACTTATTAAGGATAGAAAGTAAATGAATTGGATAAAAGTTTTAGATGTGCTAATAAAATAATTAGTTGAAATAGGAGTAGCAGTAGGACTTGTGTGTTTCTCCTTTTCTCAATGGACGTATGATGAAGCAAATTAAATGAAATCTTTACTTTACTATTTGAAATTATCTAGGTATGCTAATATGGAAAGCTCCTAACTTGCAAACTTTGGAAAAGTATAAGAGAAAATATAAATAGTGAGGACAAATCTAGAATTAATGGTGTGATTAGATCTTCTCTAGGAGTATGAATATTATTTTGTAAGTCAAACACTATAACTATTATATTAGAAAATTATAAAAGATATCTTAGAATATATCTCTATAAAATGTGGGCGTACCCTATGTTATTGCCATTATAAACATATCATGGAAAGTTTTGAATGCCCATGATGTTTTAGTCCACAATTGCAAAGTAAATGTACCATCATAAATTATTTTGAAGGAAACAAATATCAATTTTATATACCCTTTAATGTTGATCATGCATCTTTAGTAATAGAGAATTTGAATTTTGAACCCTATAGTAATTAACTTTTACATGTATGAGTAGGCTTATTTCATAGGTTAAACCATCATGATTCATAATAATTATTGTCATAATTTTTCAAGTTTTTCTCTAGATTTTTCTACAAAGTGGAGAAGTTAGCATGGATTCTTGTCTTTCATATTATTTTCTATGGATAGGAATTTTGAAGATTGATAAAGGAAGGTGAAAAATTTAAATTATATTTTTTTCATAATCCAAGCTAATCTATACTAGTGAGCTAGGAGTAGCCAAATATTTTTTGACTCAATTAAATGACTTTGTATTACAACTTATGAATAATGAAAGTTGAGTACCTTCCAAATTCCAAGAGTAAGTCAAATCTTAGGGGGGGGGGGATGTAACACCCCTCCAACCCTAACATGTTTGATATCCCTTTGGAAGTTAGGGGAATGTTGTAGAGACTTATATGCTTGGATAATAGTAGGTTTTCGCTTGAAGGTTGAATGAAAAATTCATTCTTAAATATAATACTTTTACCTTCATTTAGGTAGTGATAATTTTTTTGGTATATTCTTGCATGTCTACTCATCTCTTGTTATGATTGCATGGGGTCCTGATGATATGGAGGCACCTAATAGATTTATATGAGCTAATATTTATCAATGGTTATGATCTCTTGGATAAATTAGGGTCAATATTGATACTTGGGTACTTAAACTTTAATTGATAAATAAATTCTATCGTTTCTAGATCTCTTTAACAGTTTGATTATTTGATTATGATTATGATTGACAGACTATCATTCAATGATTACATGAATGACCATGACTATCTCTATGAGACTAACCATACTTATGTGATGCGCTATGACCTAACCCTTAACCCTTGTACTTGTAGTACCCTCTCTAGTAGTTATACTTGTTATATTAAAGTTGGATAGGATTATGACATTCTAGCATTTATGGACTTTATGTTTATCCCTTACCTTACTAGATTTAGATAATAATAATTTTTCAAACTTGTAGATTATGATTTTTCCCTCGAATAATATGCTCAGGACCATTATCTTTTATGCTTATATATATGATTTGGTTTATCCCTTCTGGTTGATTATAACAGTTATCTCTCTAAGTATGATTTTTTATTTTTGTGTATATTCATGATTATGATTATGATTATTCGTCTAACCCTACTAATCAATGTTATGATCTATATGTATCCTTCTTGGTGTAGTTTCCAGATGAGGGGAGGTAGTCATAGTTACTCCCTATGGGAGATCTACCCGATGTCATACTCCTCCTTCCTTGTCTGTCATTGTTTGTATATAGATATGTATATGTGTTTCTTTTCTTTCTCAATAATGCTAGTGTGTGCAGGTACTAGGCATCGACTCCACCTGGTTACATAGGTCTAAATGTGCCTTAAAATCCTCAAACTAGTTGTTTTTGTTATTCAGAGATGGTCCAAAGTTCACACATGGGAAAAACCTATGGTTTTGATTATTTTTTCCAGTCTCTTAATTTGGTTTTGGGTGGATTTCCTTATTTTATATATCCTTTGATGTCAGTCTTTTTTATATGATTATAAAATATGTAGGATTATGATGTTATTATATCTCTCTATGTGTTAATCGTATATACAAAGTATGCTTATATAGGTGCACACGTATATTCATACCTGTGTATATTTAGTTATTGATGTATAAGTAGTTATGGTCATGAGTGTATTAGTGATGGTCATGATTCTATGTATTTTGATGTATATTGTGGCTTTAAATAAATAAAATAAATGCAAAGTGAATAAAATATAAAAAATTTAAAAAACTAATTACGTACTCCTACATTTACTCCTACCTTATCTCTCTCTCTATTAGACTCTCTCTCTTGTATGTCTTGTTAGTGTTGAGGGTGGGAGTGGAACTCAGGACCTCCTATTTGTAAGGGGTCCAAAGTTGCCATTGGGGTAGTGACTTCCTTGAGAAACATACCCAAATATATTATATTTATATAAGGTTTAGTTGCTATTAATTATAATAATAATAAAACTATATAGGTGAAGGTAAATTATTTAATATTCTTGTTTGGGGTAAGTTAGTATAGGAAGGGTAGGTAAGATGGTTTTCATCTTTTTTTCTTCTTTCTCTCTAACATCCTGATGATGGATCATCTAGTATGATCCGAAACGTTGATGGTTAAAAACTTTACACAATCAAATCCAGAAACTGATATAGTATACTACCTACCTAATTAATTAAATTAAATAGTCATTAAATAATCTTACCCAAACATTAGAGAAGGGAAGTTGGTCCATGTGAAGCAACTCCTGCAACCTTTGCAACTGTTCATAGGATTATATAATTAGGATCCTTCCTTGTAAGTGGATAGAAATAGATTGGGGAAAAAGGGAAGGGTTTTAAAAAGAGGAATTTAGGAGAGATTTGGGAATTTCTAAATTAATTTGCAAAGAGAGATAGAGTAGGATTTTTATTCAAATGCCTGTGATAAAATTGGTGAGAAGAGAATAATAACATTGGGAATTCCTATGAGAGACCTGGTAGTGAAGGATCAAAGGAGGGCCTGCGTAAAGGGGTAGAGAGCGTTGGAGATTGGAGGGATTCATCAAATATCAAAGGGCTTCTTCACAAGACTCCAGGTAGGATATGGAACAATGAAATAATCCCCTATACTTGTCTTTGCCATATATTCAGCTATGTGAATATGAATGTTATATGTGTGTGAGCACTATATTAAATATTAAATAATGTGAATAAGAATGTTACATGTGTGTGCATTATGTGGATATGTGATGGGAAAATATTTTTGGACACCTGTATGTATTATGAGAATTAAGACTATACTCTGACAACTAGGTAGACATTTATGGGAAAAGATTTTTAATATTTAAATGTTATTTATTTAAATAAATTAAGGAAACATTATAGGAGGAATATAAAAGAATAAACACATCATATAAGGGAGGATAAAAATAAATAAAAGATTAGAGTGTATATTTATATGTAAATGCAAGGAGAAATTATAGGAGAAAAATAAGGAAGAAAGATAGGAGAAAAATAAGGAGAAATTATGGGAGAAAAATAAATAATTAAAAAAAAAGATCAAAAGAAATAAGTTAAAAGTGGAATATAAGTATGCATATAAATCTAGCTTTATAAAGAAGAAAGTAATAACCAAAGATATATAAATGTAGAAGAAAACAAAAAAGGGCATTCTTTAACGGAAAAGAGAAGAATATGGAACCAATACTATTAAGGTAGAAAAATTATTTATTAAAAATATATGTTATGCATAAGAAATTAGTATTATTATAAAATAAAATACATTTTACATATTAATTATTCAAATGTATTGATATAAATGATGTATTATAAATATATATATTTATGACTATATATAATTAATAAATAATCAAAATAAGAGAAATTGGTTAATAAATAATTAAAGATGTTATTTAAAATTTAAAATTTAATTAAACTAGAATTAATCTATTTATTATTATTATTCTATTTAATTAAAGGTGATGTAGAATTTAATTAAGAATCATAATGTAATTTATAATTATACATTAAGAGGATAACTTTAGTTTATACTAAGTTTGAATTTAATTAAAGTTTTAACTTAATAATAATGAACAATAAACTAAGTGTATTAAGTTTGTAATAAGCCTAAATTTATAAAGATTAGTCTACGCTATATTAGGAATCTATTTTTGGATATCATCATTAAATAATTCATAGATATGGATGTTAGGTCCTATGTGTATATTTTGATGTTTGTTAATTACAACTTTATTGAATTTTTGGAAGGATTATAGTGTTACCCTGTGTCATGTAGTTTTGTTTAGGAGTTGTATTATTGTGGTCTGACAACCACGCTCTGCTTTTGGTGACTTGGCCAATGGAGTCCCTTCCTTTTTTCTTGTTTGTGCCCTTTGGGCTCCCTGCTTGTCCCTCTTTTGTCAACCTGTTGTCTGTCCCCTACCGGAGGCTTTCCTTCAAGTGAAAAATGACCTTTCACATAATCAAAATTTCGGTGATACCCTAACTCTGAAAGTCTGAATGTACGATTTCAACTTAGGAGCAGAAGCTGTTTGTTTTTGGCCTTTCAGCCTTGTCGGATATTTGGAGCTCTGAAAGTCCAAGAAGTCTCACTTCTCCAAAGGAGTTCAGACCTTCGCATTTTCAGATATTCAGAGATCCATTGTCTTTCAGACCTTCGAAACTCCAAAGGTTCAAATGACCGAAGGCCGAGAAGGTGACTGACGTCAGCCTCCCCCCACGACCTATTTAAAGAGGGGTGACCTTTTTGGTCACTTGTGCATTTTAGAAACCAACATTTTCAAAGTGATTTTGAGTTTGTCACCTTCCATCTTTCTAGCATTCAAATCTTTTCTTCTCGACCTCCTTCATGATTTCTTTGCTCATCTTTGAGGTAGGGCTTATTCTCTCATTTTTTTCGGGTTGCAAATAGGTTTTTCTTTCTTTTAGTGTCTTCTAGGGTTTTGTAGGTCTAGTTAGGTTTTTTTAATTTTTCTCAGTCACCTCAGGGCCTCAGAGTTGTCACTCTAGGTCCTTTCAGGTAGGCTCATTGTCAATCTCACCTCAGAGTTAGCTTAGAGATTGCACGAGGGTGAATAATGGTAAAATGGATTCACCACCTTTGAATGGAAATTGAATGAGGATAGGCTAAAATGTAGTGGAGGGGTGTGTGTGATGGAAAATTTTGTGAACATATAAAGTTAACAAAACATAAATACAAATACTAACCTCAAAATAGGACAAATATGGAAAATGTTGATTTTTGATGTTTGTGTACAGTTTTAGGAAATTCTGCAATGTATTCCAGACTGGAAATGCCGAGACAGAGAAAACCCATAAAACTTTTATCTTTCTAAAGGTAGGTCATCCTTGACCTAGATATTGAGGCAAGGTCTTACCTCAGGGTAGGATCTTACCCCTCATTGAAGGCCTTCCCTGACCAAAAAAAACACTGACAGAAAATCTATTCGTGGATCCTGAAAGTTTGTTGAAAAGGGTACTCAGATCCAAGCTCCGATTCACAATCCTATACCTGTACCTGCAAGAAGAATGGTTTTGTTGTTTGGATGAGGGGTTTGCCTTGGTCAAACCCTGGTTTGGAATCAACCTTAATAATGGAATTGAAATAGGGAATGCTATGAAGTAGTAGAAGTAGATCTAATAATGAAGCTATGATATTCAATAGATATGCAATTGTATTTCAAATGTAAACAAGTATGTTGATATGAAAGCTTGGACATAAAATTAACAAATGTAAATCATAACCTCTATGATTGTATGCTTGGAATCCACCTTGAGAGAAGAATGAATGGATCTTGAAGATGAACAAAGGATCTTGAAGGAAGATCACACCATCATGATGGCTAGATCTAGGGTTTGAGTGATGAATCTTGAATGCTTGAACCAAATCCCTTCAAAGGCTTGAATTCTTGAATCCTTGATCTTCAATGGAGAACTTGAATGGAGAAGAGGACTTGAATTCTTCCTTGAAAATTCTTGATGAAATTCTTTCTTGATCTTGCCTTGAGAAAACCTTGAGTGCTTGATTGCATAACTTGTGGATGGAGAAAATGGGAGAGGAAGGCTTCCTTTTATAGTGATCTAGGGCACAAAATTCTAGAGATGCCAACATTGGAAAATTAAATCCCAACTAACCTTAACCCCTTAAAATGGACCCAAATTAAATGCAATTTAAAGATTTACCATTCCAAAACTGGAAATGGCCGACCTGGAAGCAGGAAAAAGAAACTTTTCGAAGCCCGACATCCCGTAACTCCCAGAATCTAAAAATTGGACCAGGGGTCAGGGAAAAGGTAGACAACACCCTAGGTTAGGGTTGAGGTCATCCCTAACCTAGGTTGGGGTCTAGGTCATCCTTGACCCTACCAGGTCATCTTTGACCTTGACAGTAAGAAACTCCAAATTCTCAGAGAAAACTATCAGAAAAAGGCTAGAAATAAGGAGAGAAGCAGAATAGGGGGAAATAGCTAGATACATGCAAAGACCTGATCAAGGTGCTTAACATGACCCTAGACCACTTAATCAGAGGGCTAAACACTCTTAACATGGAAGTGCTTCCATTTTAAGATGATACATTAAGCTCCCACTTTAGTAAGAGTATGGATTCAATGTAAACTCTTGGTAAAGGAGATGAAAGAAGAGATCCAAGTGGATTCACAATGAGATAAAATAACACTTAGCTAAGGACACAAGCCCCCAAGATAAGGATTCTAACTCAACATACACGCATGAGGGTGTGAAAACAAAAAAGGAAAAAGACACAAAAGAGGGGTTAGTACAAAAACAAACCCAAATCAATTAGCATAAGAAACCTTGCTAAGAAACATTTCTCATACTAATATCATATTTGGAAAGCTATCATAAAAGCATAAATGATTACATAAGAAAGACAAGAGCAACACTATAAATAACATAGCTTCATGATCCTATCCTACTAGCATGAAAGCGAAAAGAGAGAAAAGAGAAAAGTGATTACCTCACCCAATAAGATGCCCACCTTACCGTGAATCACCTTGGAGGGAGAGCCAAATAGGTGGCCAAACCTAATAGTTCACCCATAAACTATGCTTGTAATTGTAATGCATCTTCTAATGACTTTTGGAATACCCATAGATCTACCTTCTTGTATCACTATGAAAATAAAATGCATGTCTCCTCAGGATTTAGCAACTTATGTGCGTTACCTTCAAAAGATTTAGCATGTTGAAAATGCGTGTCTTTTCAGGATTTAGCAACTTATGTGTGTTACCTTCCAAGATTTAGCATGTTGAAAATTGAAAAATGCATGTCTCCCCAGGCTTTAGCAACTTATGTGTGTTACCTTTGGAAGATTTATCTTATAAATGCGTGTCTTTTCAGGATTTAGCAACTTATGTGCGTTACCTTCCAAGATTTAGCATATAAAAATAAAAAACTATAGTACAAGGGAGACCCTATATATGCCCCCCTCCTTATTGTGGCAGTCTACTAGACAGGATAAGGAAGAGGATACCTACTTCACAAAGCAAAGAGATATCCTATTTGCAACAATGTATACTATATTCTTAGCCAGGGTTATTGACCCCTTCATCCAAGAGTATAGGTAATTGTGAAAAGGATATATCACTCATGGAAAAAGGATCCTCAAAGAGAAAAATATCTTATCAACAAGACCCCCATCATAGAGGAGTGATTTTAGATAAAATATCATCTTTCAAATGGTGGGAACAAAGATTCAATCATCAAACCCCCTACAAAGAAGAGGAAGAGGAATCTTTGGAAAGAGGGAAACAACTCTAACATCACAACTAGGGTAAGAATTTATAAAGAATATCATTTGAAAAATAAGGAAGAGGTGATGACCTAGGACAACAACCTCTCATATAAAAAGATTATCCATAGTCAAAACATCTGTCAGTATGATGAAATAATATTGAAATATAAACAAATACCACTAAGCTAAGGGAAGAAAATCCATAGACAAAGAGAAAGAAGGAAGAACCTTGCCCCCCAGGGATAGAGACAAGGGATACCTTTGCAAAATAAATGTCTTAGAAAAGATATCTTGAATAAGATCTATGGATGATTATAAACATAATACAAAACCATAGAGAGATAGAAGATAAATAATACCAATTAAGCCCCAATAAAAGGCCTAATGGATCCTAGAAGACTAGATGAAAATACAACTCTTGCCCCCCAGTCTAGAGACAAGAGGGGAAGAAAATCTATATTATATCAGAATGAGGGGAATCCCCTATATCAAAATTATGAAGGAATTGTAAAACTGCACAAGAATGAGGTATAATCCCTAAAGAAGCTCTTTCTCTAACATATAACTTGAAATGTCTACAATCAGCAAGTAAATGTGTATTGCAATAATGAAAAGGACATTTATATTTATATAAAGCATCTATCGACATAGGTCTAAAGATTTCTTTCTTGGAATTCATTAACTCAACATATACCTTCTTAGCCACTTCTTGATGAATATTAGGGTTTTCTATTTTAGGTGTAGGGAGAAGAATGTGAAGAGGAGGATGATGATCAAAATCACCTACCTTGAATTGAGATTTTGAAAAACCAACACCATGCAGGTCCTATTTAGGGGGTATATGAACTAAATATTTGATACCATGCTCATTAACTCCAAGCCCTAAACCTCTATAACCTTGTTTAGTCACCATATTATATCCGGTAGTGTAAATATTATGTAAAGCTTCTAAAGGAGGTGATTGTTTATCATGTTCATGAGTAAAGGTTGTATAAGGTGGAATAATAGGTTTTGAAGAAGTTTCTTTACCCTTTCCTTTATTATTATCATGAATCAGAGGAGAAGGTAAATCAAAGAAATCTTGCACATCTGCATCCTAAACTGCAGCTTGAATTCCATCATAAGTATGGGAAGAGTGAGGATGAATAGATGGAGAATTAGGCATCGGATTAGGAATAGGAATATTAGGAATCATATTAGGATTAGGAAGATTAGGAGATGGTGTATCATCTACCAAATTATTCACATAATCCAAAAGAGTAATAAGGCTACCACATAAATCTTTAATGAAAGTTTTGAATGTAGGAAGATTAGTATCAGTCAACTTCACAAAAGCATAGGCAAGTGCAAAATGAAGGATCATCAACATAATGAAATGAATGATACTCTCATAAACATAATAGGTATGATAAAGGGATGCTAAAAGAAGGGTAATACAGAACATGACCACACACCAAAGCATCTTAAAAATCTTCATAGTAAATGAAATGCAAGAAATGTTTTTGTATTTTATTGAATATATAGATTTTTTTGTGTATTTTTGAATTAAAAATGTAAGAGCATAAACTAAATCTAATCTTAAAGGGAAATCTAACATCAAAAAGAAAGAGAGTAAGCTTGTCAGGTTCACCAAAATGAATAATGGTAAAATGGATTCACCACCTATGAATGGAAATTGAATGAGGATAGGCTAAAATGTAGTGGAGGGGTGTGTGTGATGGAAAATGTTGTGAACATATAAAGAAAACAAAATAAAAATACAAATACTAACCTCAAAATATGACAAATATGGAAAATGTTGATTTTTGATGTTTGTGTATAGTTTCGGGCAATTCTGCAACTTGTTCTGGATTAGAAATGCCAAGATAGAGAAAACCCAATTTTTTTAATCTTTCTAAAGGCAGTTTTTCCTTGACCCAAATAGCGGGGCAAGGTCTTACCATGGGGTAGGATCCTACCCCTCATTGAAGGTCATCCCTAACCCAAAATAGCTTCGACAGAAAATTTGTTCACGGATCCCGGAAGTTCACCAAAAAGGGTATTCAGATCCAAGCTCTGATTCACAATCATGTACCTATACCTGCAAGGAAAATGGTTTTGTTGTTTGGATGAGGGGTTTGCCTTGGTCAAACCTTGATTTGGAATCAACCTTAATAATGGAATTGAAATAGGGAATGCTAGCAAGTGGTAGAAGTAGATCTAATAACAAAGCTATGATATTCAATAGATATGCAATTGTATTTCAAATGTAAACAAGTATGTTGATATGAAAGCTTGGACATAACATTAACAAATGTAAATAAAAACCTCCATGATGGTATTCTTAGAATCCACCTTGAGGGAAGAATGAATGGATCTTGAAGATGAACAAAGGATCTTGAAGGAAGATCACACATCATGATGGCTAGATCTAGGGTTTGAGTGATGAATCTTGAATGCTTGAACCAAATCCCTTCAAAGGCTTGAATGCTTGGTTCCTTGATCTTCAATAGAGAAATTGAATGGAGAAGAGGAATTTAATTCTTCCTTGAAAATTCTTGATGAAATTCTTGCTTGATCTTGCCTTGAGAAAACCTTGAGTGCTTGATTGCATAACTTGTGGATGCAGAAAATGGGAGAGGAAGGCTTCCTTTTATAGTGATCTAGGGCACAAACTTCTAGAGAGGTTGACATTGGAGAAGTATATACCAATTAACCTTAACCCATAGAAATGGACCCAAATTAAATGCAATTTAAGGATTTACCATTCCGAAACCCGAAATGGCCAACCCAGAAGCGGGAAAAAGAAACTTTTCAAAGCCCGACATCCCGTAACTCCCAAAATCTAAAAATTGGACCTCAGGTTAGGGATGAGGTAGACACCACCCTAGGTTAGGGTCGAGGTCATCTATGACCTAGGTCAAGGTCTAGGTCATCCTTGACTCTACCAGGTCGTCTTTGATCCTGATAGTCAGAAACTCCAGATTGTCAGAAAAAACTATCAGAAAAAGGCTAGAAATAAGGAGGGGAGAAGCAGAACAGGGGGGAAATAGGTAGATACATGCAAAGACCTGGTCAAGGAACTTAAAATGAGCCCAAAATACTTACTTAGAGGGCTAAATGCTCTTAACATGGAAGTGCTTCCATTTTAAGATGATATAGAGGGTTTTTATCACTTGACTCTCTGTAGACCATCACCATTTTTAGAGTTTCAGACTTTGAGCTCTGAGACCATCAGCCAAAAACCCAACTCACAACCCTCATTTTTTCTTTTTTAGTGTTTCAGATGCTAGCAAGGACACATCATTTTCACTCTTTAAGGTCCCAAAACTCAAATCAACATTGAAACCAAAATACCCATATTTCACCATTTTGGACTTTCATACTTGTATGAGGTTTCACATCTCTGAAACATCAAAATTTTGAAGTCTTGAAGGAGAAATATACCTTCATTTTTTGTTACTTTGGCCTTTTGGTGTGCGATTTTTATTTTAGAGTCTAAACCACTGAGTCTCCAAAAGCTTCCTTTGAGCCTTTTGATGCCTTAGACTTATGGTTTTTAATTTCTTTAGGGTGTTTTCTTTCATTTATTATTCATAATGAAATGATCTCTTCTTATGATCATTACTGATTCATGTCTCTCTTATAGAATGTCTAAGAAGATTAATTCACTAGCCATGAAATACTAGTTCAAAGGGTACCATGCACCTTCAAAGGTGGGGAATCTCCATAGAGAGATCACAGATACCGACATAGGAAATGTTAGCTGGAACAAGTATCTGGTGAAGTGTGCCCAACCACTAGGAAGATCTGAGGACTACACTTCATTAGTATATTCCATTCTAGTGAACATAGTGGCACATCTTGTGTCTATCCTCTGTTTAGATCTCATTGTTATCCTGGTGCATCATTATGTACCAGATGAGAGGCTAGTCAAGAACATAATGGGAGAAGTGGTCCTAGACCTAAGGCTCGATAATATTGTGGATGTCTTCCACCTGCCCAAGGGGATATAAACATTTTACAGATTCTCTATAGATAAGGACATGTGATTCTTGAACACAAATATTTAGTTGCCCTATGAGATCGTGAATAATGATTACCTAATGTAACTCCTCCCCAAGAATAAGATCAACAAAATAGACATGAGGAGGGGATATTTAAAAAAGGATATCTAGGCTACTGTAACAATGATCAATAGGGTGTATGGCCTTAAAAAATCTATACAAATTGAGCCTTGGATGATCCTGTTTATTGAGAAAATAAAGGGGAGGAAATAAAGGTTTGATTGGGCTACAATCCTCAATGATAATCGAGAAAAAAAAATTACCTTCGTAAAGACTGATCCTCACTTCTACATGACCTCATATATCATTTACTTATTGGCTGTGAGGGCAGTATACCCATGGATCATAAAGGTTGGTGCTATCGGTCAGCCCAATGCATGGCCCTTTATAGTATACCCTCATTTGGTGAGGAAGGAGCACCTTGGAGAGCATAGCTCAAAATTCAGAATTGTCAATAATGCCTCCATTTTTGAAATCATCTGATACATAGAGGGTGATTATGCCAAAAGGCTATTAGAAGAACCTACAACAAAGGTGAAATCCCTAGAGGCTTACTACATCCAATTCAAAAATTTCATGTACATCAAGGTGGTCAATAGTACTCTGGCTCCCAAGGAGTTACCAAGGTACCCTTCAAATAGGTTCATTCTACTAGAGATAGCCATACAACTCTCTCATGCTTACAAGCACATAAAGCATAAGAAGAAGCACTATTAGGACTTCCCTATTTCAATAGGCCCCCATTTTGTGCAAGATATGAAGGTCTACAAATATTTTCCTTCAAATGGGATGAGTGCCCCCTACAACACTATAATCTGATCAGGACTAGATTCAACCCTATTGGCACCTACAACTGCATCATGGGGAGGCATTATGTGCATGCGCCTCATTTTGAAGATCATTGGATAAATTTCACCAATGATTATGAGGTCAGGATCCATTACTACTGTCAGATGAGCCTAGAATTGACACAAGATGCCTTGCTTCTATACATCCCACCAAAGGTGTGGGATGAAAACACTAAAGATATCTTGGACCCTCTATACAACCAGGATAAAATCTATACATGGGCCATTCTAAATGTTGAAGTGGACAAAGAGGAGAGTGATGATATCAATTTCAAGGCTTTCCATGTGAATAGAAGGAAATAGTGTTCCCTTCTATAATGTATGGGGGAAATATGAGATCTACTTCTAAATCCAAATTCCCAAAGGAGAGATCCAAATTGATCAACCAAAAGGTTAATCCACAATCGAATCAATATATGGAGAATATGAAAGAGGAAGAAAACTTTATATTTCCCTATAGGGAAGTTGTGCTTGAAATTTGAAATAATTGAAAGGAAAATACTAACCTCAAAATAGGGCAAATCTAGAAAAATGCCAATTTCTGATGTCTGTGTGCAGTTTCAGATAATTCTGCAACCTGTTTCGGACTGGAAATGCCGAGACGAAGAAAACCCAAATGTTTTTTATCTTTTGGATAGTAGGTAGTCTTTGACCACAATAAAAGGTCAAAGGCTACATTAATATTCTAAAGGTTGACTTTGATTTTGTTTGCAAATCTCGAAAGTTCACCGAAAAGGGTATCCAAATCCAAGCTCAGATCCGCAATTCCGCACCTGTACTTACAAGAAAAAGAGGATTTTTGTTGTTTGTATGGGGGGTTTGCCTTGGTCAAACCCCAATTTAGGAATTAACCTTGAAATTGAATTGAAATTTTAATATGTATAAACAAAGCAAATGGAACTTTTCACCTTGCTTATGTTGAAGTCCTTGTAGAGGATTTAAATTCTCAAATCCACAAGTAGGGATGCTCCAATGGATGTAGAATGAATGTAGGATGTCTCAAATCAATGGAATTTGATCTTCAACACCAATCTTGAATGGATATTTTCATATGAGGAGGCTTGGATGAATGTGGAAGGATGGATCTTCAAGGGGGCTCCAAAGAGATTGAATCCTTCAATGGCTAACAATGGATCTCCTTGATGAATGGATGATTGAACACTTAAATGATTGAAGGATTTATTGAATGCTTGAATTCACTTTCTTGAACTTGAGAGCTTTCTCATGAAATTTCTTGAGATGAGATGTGATTGTTTGATTGTGGATGTGAAAATGAGAGAGGAAGGCCTCCTTTTATAGTGAATTAGGGCACAAACCTCTAGAGAAGGCCAACATTGGGGAATTAAATCCTAATTAACCTTAAACCCTAGAAATGGACCCATATTAAATGCAATTAAGGATTTACCATCCTGAAAACCAAAAATGGCCAACCCGGAGGTGAGAAAAAAAATCTTTCCGAAACCCGATACCTAGAAATTAGAAAATCTTGAAATTTGAAATGTGGGTCAAGGACAAGGTAGACTCTGCCCTAGGTTAGAGTCAAGGTTGACTTTGACCCTCAAGTTCAACTTTGACCTTGAGGTCAAAAACCTCAGGACCTCAATCCAGAATGCTAGGAAATGCAGACAGGAAGTGGAAAACAGGTGTAGAAGGAAGCAGAATGGGGGGAAAAGCCAAATACATGAAAAGACTCAATCAAGGTGCTTAACATGACCCCATACCAGTTCTCTAAGGGCTAAATGCTCTTATCATGGAAGTGCTTCCATTTTAAGATGATACATTAAGCCCCCACTTTAGCAAGAGTATGGACTCGATGCAAACTCTTGGTAAAGGAGATCAGAATGAAAAGATAATCTTATCATAATCCAAGGGACAAAGAGAAACCTTAAGCCTCAGGGACTCAAGTCTTTGTCAACTCCCAAATCACAATAAGAGAGACATCTCTAGATAAAGAAAGTGTGTGATTATCTCACCTAATGAGAACTTATGTCCCATTGTGAACCACACAAGGAAATGGCACAACTAGAAAGATGGAATTGAACCACCTAGTGAATGTGGCTACTCACTAGTCAACCCATCAAGGATTCATCCTTAGGAATATTCTATTCCATAAGAATAAAACCAAAAAAAAAAGAGATCCCGTCTTAAGGAAACCTCTGACCTTAAGGGATCAAAATATATGTATATTTGAAACTGGAGGGATCAAGAGATCCTAAAATATAAATCCATGCTTTAAGGATTAGTCACTAATCCAAAATAGGAGAAAAAGGTATCTTAAAAAATAATATGTGCATATCAAAAAGTGCATGTGTGCAACAGGTGAGTGAAGCATATGCCACCACGTTAAAGTCATTGTTGACACTTTAATAGGAGCAATGAATTTAATAGAAACATAAACAACTCCATTGATTACGTTTCCATGTTGAGATGCCCCTAGACAAAGACAAATCAAGGGAAATATCATAGAAACATACAGAGAACACGAAAGGGATCTACCTTCCATGGGGTCAGTATGATCATAAGATAATATATATATGATATTATTGCAAATGAATTGACATCATTCCCCAAAGAAAGTAGAACTACGATCACAAAGGAGGAAAGATCACATAAGATAGATGAAGGAGAATCTTTTTAGACCATGACATGGAGACCAAAAAGAATCAGTGCTACCACATCTTGAATCCAAGAAGATTACACAAGGAAACATTTACAAACAATAGAACAGTGACGAAATAACATGAAATAATGCATAGAAGAATAGAGATACATATAGAGGAATGGTACAACAAGTTTGATTCCTTTATCACCTTGTACCAACTAAATAACAAGGATCATATAAAAGAATCTAACAACATTTAGCAAACACATTACGGGAGAAGCACAGTACAGCAGGAAAACACACAACAAAGCTACCATGAAGGACAAGCCAAACAAGTGTTCCACCTAGTCTCCCCATCTCATTGTATATCATTTAGGGAAGGTGGGTAACTCCCAAGAGGGACTATATCCAACATAGTAGGAATGATAGCTAGTTCGAAACAAGGATCCTCTTGAGAATCACAATGTTTGACACTAGGTGTAAGAGTTAATTGTGATGAAAGCATATTAGGTAAATCAATGTCAATGTCAATAATCTCATATTCATCATTACCATAATCAGTATCAAGAGTATATTCTTCATCTAAATTAATCAAAATAGGATCTAAGATATGAATAGAATTATCATAATCATGCATCTTAACATCATTATTAGTAACAACTTCTTCTAACACATCATGCATAGATTTATCCAAAGAAGGTAGAGATCTTTGAAGAATATAATTATGAGATTTAGCATGAGAATGAAGCTTCTTACGACATTCATTAGCAGATCGATTATGTTTTGATTTATTTGAAATAGGTTGAGAACTAGGAGGAACAATCATAGGATCCTTCATAGTTTCTTTAGGAAGATCAATAGGATTATAAGAAATAGGAGGAACTTGATTAACAAAACTAGAAGCCATAGTTAAAGGAGGTATAGAAGGTGTAGGTAAAAGACCATGATTAAGATCCATAGGAGGTATGCTTAATTTAGGAATCTTATGATTTTTATAAGCTTGATATGAATGGAAAAGATTATCAGGTTGAGGAGGACATGAATTAGGTAATGAAGGCCAAAAAAAATCAAGAGTAGCACAATCTCTAGGCCTAGAAGGTTGATATAAACTATGATTAACCTTCTTCACTTCTTCATCATGAATAAATTTAAGAAACTTATGGATAGGTGAAGCAAAAATATGCATGGCATTCAACCAAGGAAAACCTAGCTTAACTTGAAATTGATCAGAAGTAGGAACAACAACAAAGGTAGTGTTCACAATTTTTCCACAAATTTCAACCGGTAAAGTAATAGAACCAAATGATGGATAAAGAAAACCATTAAAAGTTTGAATCCACACATCTGATGTATCATAAGAATCACATTGTAATATTTTCATAAAAGGATTTTCTTCAGTAATAACATTGACTAAGGATGTAGGATCAACAAGACAACCATGAGTAGGTTTCTAAGAAATCCTAGCATAAATGTAAAGGGGACCATCAGGAGCCTTAATAGTCTTAGAGTCATCAAAGGTAATCAAAAGTTCCCGAGGTCTTTTATTCTTAGGTTGTTGTCAAGGTTTGGGTTGAGTTTTCATTTTAGGCTTAGGTTTTGGTTGAGGTTGAGATTGAACTTGAGGTTGAATTTGAGGTTGAGGTTGAGATTGAGGTTGAGGTGGAGATATAGATTGACCAACATGCTCCACTTGATTAACAACATGATTGAGATCATCCATCTTTGAATCATACATAATTGCCATAGCAAATGGCTGAGCAATGGTATTAGTATCATGCATAGGTAAAGGATTTGTATAGATTTGAAGGTTTTGATTAGGAGAAGAGACAGATTTGTTCCCACTACCATCAAGATTATCAATAGATAAGGCATTAGAGTTAATTAATTCTTGAACCTTATGTTTTAAAGAATAACATTTCTCAGTATCATGACCATTTTGACAATGATATTGACAAAAATCATTTTGATCAAAAGATTTAGATGCAATTGTAGTAGGTAAAAGAGGTCGAATAGGAGGTAAAGTAATCATATTAGCATTTAACAACCTATTCATAATAGCATGTAAAGATTCAGAAAGAGGAGTAAACGTACGATTTAATCAAAAAGTAGTGGATGCAGAAGTGGCATTGTGATATGCAACAACAACTTGATTAGCAACTGCATTCGCTTGTTTGTTTATCTTGACATGGTTGTTGAATTTTTGAAATTTGTTTGGATTAGGAGTAGCATCACTCTTATCAACTAGAACAAGATCCATTGGAGTGTTTCTCTCAAATTGACTCACTTGTAATTGATAATGATGAAGTGCTACACAAGGTTGTTGAAAAGAGGTAAATTCAGTAAGCAGAATCTTATCTCTAATATCCTTTTGCAAATTTGAAATAAACATACGTTGAATATCAATATCAGGAACAAGATAGGAAATCTGAGCATGCAAATGCTTAAATCTACCAATAAATTCAGTCAATTTTTCTTTAGCACTTTGTTTACAATGCACCAAATTAGTCAAAGACACTTGTAGGCCAATGTTGTTTTGAAATTATTGAATAAAGGCATTAGCAAGTTTTTGAAAGGAATCAATAGAATAAGGAGGCAAGGAACAATACCATTGTAAGGCCTTGTCATGAAAAGTTCTAGCAAACTATTTGGCTAAAATCCTATGGTCATGAGCATAATCACTACAAAGGATTTGGAATGTTTTAACATGATGAATGGGATCTCCTTTTCCATTATAATTCTCAAGATGAGGCATATTGACTTGCTGAGGAATAGGAGTATGAATAATATCCAAGGATAAAGGGCTTCCCATGTCACATGTAGGAACAATAAACTTGTTTTGAGTTAAGGAAGAAAGTTGTTGTTGTAAGGATGACATAGTTTGAGCCAAACTAATGATTGTTGAATCATTAGAGGAAATAGAAACATTAGACACACTAGGTAGAGTATAAGAAGCTGTAGGAATAGAAGACACAACTAGAGGAACACTAGGAACTACAGTTGGAAGTAGATTGGACTAAGTAAAAGGAACATTATGATATGAAGGTTGTGATGTAGGAAGGGACACAAGAGGAACACTCATAGGAATAGAGGGAACCGTCACAGTCACCAAAGAAGGAGTATAGGTAGGAATACTAGGTAAAGGATTAGAAGAGGGTTATACACTAGTGATAGGATGAATCAACCCTAACTCTTGAGCTTCTTGAGCTAGAGGTTTTACATTTGAATCATGAGGTGAGTAATACCACGCAAGAGGTTAACACCTTGATCACTATCATGAAGAAATTTCTTAAGAGCCACTATAGCTTGAATAGAATCTTGATTATGGTTCTGTTAAATAAGCCAATTACCCATTTTATCAAGTTCAGTTGAAAGTTTTTGGACTTGTTCAAGAGGAACTCTTAAAGCGTCATCCTCATCATGAGATGAGTGAGAAGAGTTTTGCTTTATAATAGGATTGGAATCATGAAGAATCAAATTTTCATCCGGGATCCTAAGGAAAGGAGAGGAAGATTTAGGATCAAAGGCACCCATGAGTCTATGACTTCTTCTAACCAGAATGTTATAAGTAGGACTAATACTAGTAAAGCTCATAAACTAATGCAATGCAAATGAACTAAACTAAGAACACATAAAGAATGAATATTTTTGTATTTTTGAAATCTAATTAGCATGCAAGATTTATCATAAAAGAGAAATCTAGTACCAAAAGATAATATAATATCTAACACCAAAAAGAAAGAGAGTAAGCTAGTCGGGTTCACCAAAATGAATAGAAGGAAATAGTGTTCTCTTCTATAATGTATGGGGGAAATATGAGATGTACTTCTAAATCCAAATTCCCAAAGGAGAAATCCAAATTGCTCAACCAAAAGGTTAATGCACAATCGAATCAATCTATGGAGAATATGAAAGAGGAAGAAAACCTTATATTTCCCTATAGGGGAGTTGTCCTAATTAAAAGGAAAATACTAACCTCAAAATAGGGAAAATCTAGAAAATGCCAATTTATGATGTCTATGTGCAATTTCGGATAATTCTGCAACCTGTTTCAGGCTGGAAATGCCGAGATGAAGAAAACCCAGAAAACTTTTATCTTTCGAACAACAGGTAGTCTTTGACCCTGATAAAAGGTCAAAGGCTACATTAATATTCTGAAGGTCGACTTTGATTTTGTTCACAAATCTCAGAAGTTCACCGAAAAGGGTATCCAAGTCCAAGCTTAGATCCATAATTCCGCACTTGTACTTGCAAGAAAAAGAGGGTTTTTGTTGTTTGTATGGGGGTTTTGCCTTGGTCAAACCCCAATTTAGGAATTAACCTTGAAATTGAATTGAAATTGTAATATGTATAAACAAAGAAAATGGAACTTTTCACCTTGCTTATGTTGAAGTCCTTGTAGAGGATTCGAATTCTCAAATCCACAAGTAGGGATGCTCCAATGGATGTAGAATGAATGTAGGATGTCTCAAATCAATGGCATTTGATCTTCAACACCAATCTTGAATGGATCTTTGCATATGTGGAGGCTTGGATGAATGTGGAAGGATGGATCTTCAAGGGGGCTCCAAAGAGATTGAATCCTTCAATGGCTAACAATGGATCTCCTTGATGAATGGATGCTTGAACACTTGAATGCTTGAAGGTTTTATTGAATGCTTGAATTCACTTTCATGCACTTGAGAGCTTACTCATGCAATTTCTTGAGATGAGATGTGATTGCTTGATTCTGGATGTGAAAATTAAAGAGGAAGGCCTCCTTTTATAGTGAACTAGGGCACAAACCTCTAGAGAAGGCCGACATTGGGGAATTAAATACCAATTAACCTTAACCCCTAGAAATGGACCCATATTAAATGAAATTAAGGATTTACTATCCTGAAAACTCGAAATGGCTGACTCGGAGGCAAGAAAAAGAATCTTTCCAAAACTCGATACCTGGAAATTAGAAAATATTGAAATTTGAAATGTGGGTCAAGGATGAGGTAGAGTCTACCCTAAGTCAGAGTCAAGGTTGACCCTAACCTAGGTTATAGTTGAGGTTGAATTTGACCTTGAGGTCAAAAACCTTAGGACCTCAGTCCAGAATGCTAGGAAATGCAGACAGGAAGTGGAAAATAGGTGCAGAAGGAAGCAGAATGGGGGGTAAAAGCCAAATACATGCAAAGACCCAATCAAGGCACTTAACATGACCCTAGACCACTTACTTGGAGGGCTAAACACTCTTACCATAGAAGTGCTTCCATTTTAAGATGATACACCATGTCATCAAAATAATAAAGACATGGATTGCTTGTCCCTTCAAGATGGACCCTATGTTGATGAAGTAGCAGCCATCCCAACCTTCTAAGGAAAAGAAGAAAAGGGGAGAGAAGGTACTAATACCTCAATTTAAGGGAGTTGCCTCATAGAGGCTAGAGATGATATATAGGCATGAGCGACCATTCACTTATGGGTCCAACCCTAGGGCTAGGCCACCCAAGACCCAAATGACAGGAAGCATAGCTCCACTTGATGCTTTGTCTCCAATGGCCAAGAGAAAGTTGATGTACCAAAGAGGGTACCAAGGGTAAAAGTCACAAGACCCAAGCCCGTTGGCATAGAAAAAGGGAATGTTTACAAAAGGAAGAGATCATCTACATCCCCACATTTGGAAATAATAATGGAAGAAGATGAGGAAGATGAAGAGGATGATGTTCCTTTGAACTGAAGGACTCGATCAAGAGCCTTCTTGAAAGGAGAAAATTGCAAGAAGAAGAAATGTAGATTGATATTGATGAGGAGACCCAAGAAGAGGAGGTCAATCCATGGGATGCCTTGGGAGATGATGGTTTTGATATATCTAACTTTGAGGGTCTCCATGGTTTTAATGAGAAAATATCAGAATAGAAAATGCCTACAATAGAACCTTCTGCTGAAGAACAACTACCATTCACATTTTCTCCTCCTCCGATACAATTCACTGCCACAAATCACAAGGGGCCAACATAAGAGGTTGTGGATATAGATCAGGGAGAGTTTGTTGAGATAGAAAAGGATTCAGGTCAAGAGTCTTTACTTAGAGTTACTTTAGAAGAGGATACTAAGCCTCCACTTCTCCCATAAGTTCCAACTACTCCACCTCAAAAATTTCTAATTCCTTCACTTCGAATTTCTCTAATTCCACCACAAGTTCCAACTACTCAACCTTCACAAGTTCTGGTTCCACCTTCATCACAAGCTCAACCTCCACTAAAGACTCCACCTATTCAGCTCCCTACTCCTACTCCTACTCCTAGCCCAATTCATATGCCTACGCCTCCACCAACTCCCCCAATAGCTCTGAATCCTCTTGCTCCCATGCCGCCCCTAGTCTAGCATCCCATTCCCTCTCAACTAGATCCACCAATGCCTTATCCTCCACCAATGCCTACTCCTTCACCAATGCCTACTCCTCTACCTTCTCATTCCATACCTTCTTCTGAGGTGACTCAACAAGGAGAGAAGGAGCAAGAAAAGGAGATTGGAGAAGAAGAATATGTAAGAGAAGAAGAAGAAGAGATAAGAGAAGAAGAAAGGGAAGTAGAACAAGAGCAAGAATGGGAAACGGTCACCTCAAGCTTAATAGCACTGTATGAGCCCATAAATGCCTTCTCCAAGCTCACTTTGTTCACCAAAGAAATGTATCCAAGGGTGAGGGTATATACGAATGAAGAGGACATGGATATAGTAGTGTTAGGCCAAGCATTCCATCAAGGAGAATCTAGTGCCCAGGCAAGGACTTTGTCATATATCACACAAGATCAAAGGGGCAGGTGGAAAGCATAGGTAGTAGTGCCGATAGTCAACACTAGTGTGGAAGAAATCACTCCTAAAGATTATGTCTTTGAAGAAGTAGACCTGGGTGAATTGACAAGGGAAGGGAGTAAAACATTGGCTAATTTGGGATTAAAAAATGCTCTAGGTTTTATGGATAAGGATGAAGAGATAATTAAAGCTTTGATGAAACATAATGAGGCAATGAAGAGGTTTATTCTTAAGACTGCAGGTCTCATTGACCTTAGAAACTCAGAGGCCTCATTACAGGCTATTTTGGAGAAAAGGGTTTCTTCTGAGATGCCAACAGATATCTCACATTATTTTATTCATGAGTGTTTCAATTGGAAGGTTAATTTTGAGGAGTTCAAAAGGACTGCCTTAAGAACAATTTTGAGACCATTTAGAGGTATTCTTAGGGAGATCACCAAATTGGTGGATATAATGTGTGACGAGGAGAGATTAGATGAACAGATTACAAAATGGAAAAAGGTTCTTGATGACCTTAAAGTAATAAGGAAGTAATGCTTTTGGATTCCAATAAAGATTTATGAAGTCTTAGAACTTGACAATTTTGACAAATGGATCAAGGATATCACCGGGGCCCTGAACATTTATCCAAAATGCTTGACCATGATTAATAAAAAGAGAGATGAAGGGATGCTCTGGGTGGAATAATTGCATAAGTTCTTTGAAGGGCTAGATCTGGATCTTCACGGTGATGATGAGGGCCAAATAATGCACCCAATAAAGAATACCAGACATCAATTCATGGAAATTTTCAATGGAGTGAAGAAAAAAGATGACCTCCAACAATTTTTTTACAAAAAGGAGGAAATGCAAAAGATGCTAGCTCAAGAGGAATAGATACAAGATTTTGCAAATGAGTTAGCCACCTTCTGAGAGAAGCAACAGGAACACCTTGGAGGTATCCAAATGGCAGATTTTGAAGAGGTCTAGGAGATAGTGCAAAGGCTTTGGAAGGCACATCCAGAGATCCTCCCAAGAAGCTAAGTGTTCAGTTTTGGACTTGGCCAATTTTTGCATGAAGGAGATTTCTTGACACTTAGTCAAATTTTCACTCCAAGATTTTTGGCCTTTTGGCCTTTTTAAGTCTGAAGTTATTCTCGACATGGTGTTGTATACTTAGTTATTTTTTCAAGCTCATTTTTTCAGAGTAAAGGTCGGGGTCCAAAATTTTTGGGCCATCACCACCAAGAAATTCTAGTCTTTTATGGTGGATTTCTAGTCAAATTGACCACATGTCTTGGGTTGTTTTTGCATGCTTTAGAGATATCTTTCAGTCAGTTCCCCGAAGGGAATCCATGATAAGGATTAAAGGGAAGAACTCCAAGTTTTGAAGGAAGAATATGCAGGAAAATGGCAAAACTCTAGAGGAGATTTTAATTTTTTTGATGCATCTTAGGCTTCAAAATTGTAATGAACATGGATCAAATCTGTGCTAGATAGTTTAGGGTTGCTTTAAGAGTGGTTTTATTTCAGTTAAGCTTTAGTTAATTTTATTTTCAATGTTGCATGCGTAGCTAAAACCCTAGCTGTGAAATTTCTTTCCCTAAAGGGTGAAGTATTATAAATTGTAAATCAACAATGTAATTATGGTGGTTATTATTGCAATACAATATATGCAATTAGTGCTTCAATCATAGTGTGAATTTCTACTATCTTTGTGAAGTTTATGAATATGTGTTTTCTCATTCATTTATTTCAAAGAGTTAATTGATTGTTTGGAAATTTTGATTTGCAAATTCATTAGTCTAGTGTTTATAATTGTTGTATTATTTTTCTTTGACGAATTATTGGGAAGATCATTCTTTGGTGGTTCAAGATAAATTTGTCTCATGTGACACTCGTGGTGGCTTCATGATTTGATGAGCTTTGAAAAATCCTACATCTATATTTATTTCCATTGATGATTGCATCTACAAAATTAGGGTTGTGAATTTTTCAAACCTATGTTTTGTGGGTTTCCTCCATCTTCTTGGTAATTCAATTCGTAAAGTAGTGCAACAGTGGTTTATGTTCGTTAGTTTTATTTTCAGAAAATTTCATTCAGTTCTTGTTACCTTTCTCCTTACTTTCTTTTCAAATTAGTCATAGTAGTTTAAGTCAAGTTTATGTTGGTTTCATTCAAAAGATTCAAAAAATATAAAAAAAGGAGAAGAGAAAGCTCATTTGTTAAGATTGTTTTTTGCAGCCTCTCTAAGATCGAACCAACAAAGGCCTCCTTGTGAACAGTTTCACATTTATCTTTAATTGAGCTATCCAAGCGGTTGAGACCCAACCTAAAAGGAACCTTGAGAATGATTTTATCATTCTTCCAAGAGGGGAATTTGTTCATCCAAATTCTTAGCCGTTGTCTCATGTAAAAATTCCACTCAATAGAAGTGGCGCTAGAAGGAGGGCCCTCAAAAAGGGAAACCTTGGAATATTGGATCTTTCTCTCCTAGAAGGTTTGAGTGAGTCCTTAGATCATCACCGAATAAAGGAGAATTCCTAGAACTCAAAGAATTTCATAGAAATTGTAGCAATAAGGAAAAACAAAGGGAAAGTCTTCCTCATCAACTGGATTTTCATAATCATCCTCCGTTGCAACATATTTTTGCCCCTTTTTCTATTGTTCTATTACCATCTCTGATGGCCTTTTTGCAAATTGATAGAGTTCCCCATTAGACCTACAAGGCCAACTACATGAGCTACCCAAGAATCCTAAAAATCTCTATCCACACTTCATTTATGGTGAATCAAGGATAGTAGAAGAACACATCTGTGCTTTTAAAGAACTATGAAATTGCAAAGAGATTGTACATTAGAATGTCATGTGTCATCTTTTCCCTTATACATTGGGAGAATTTGCATATAACTGGTACTTGAATTTTCCATGGGGATATGTTACTAGTTGCGATGAATTTCAGTCAAAGTTCCTCAACCAATTCAAATTGTACGTAGATCCCGTCAACCTCCATCATCAGTTCATTTTGGTGAGGAAGGACCATAATGAACCAATTGTAATGTTCAATCACCATTTCCACAAGATGTATCAAAGGCTAGAAGCCCCTTACACAGTACATGTTGGGGCTTCCATACAAGTATATCTACAAGCCTTAGATCCTTTGACATCCATATTTTTGAAAAGGTTGCCACCAGAAGACATAGATACCTTGGAAAAGGTGTGCAATGAGGTAATTACCTTTACAAAAAAAATGGATCCACAAGTTGGTGGAAACTACAGTGTTTTGTCCTCATTAGGGACCGTTACCATGGTTAACCTAGTTGCATTCAATAACCAACCTTTGGTTCATCACGCCCCAACTCTCAATCCAATCCCAACTTCATATGTTTCTCCCCTACCACTCGCCATTACATATGCAGGATACAATGCACATAAGGCAACACTTTGCAAGAAAAAGGCTATTGTCCCAAATGAAATTGATAATAATTTGGTGAGTGAATTGGATGCTCTGAAGAAGACATTGTCTCAATTGGCAAGAAAACTCAAAAGGATGAATTTAAATCCATATAAAAACCAAGGGAACTACTAATGACTTGTCACTGCCCCAAATGATTATCCTCAAAATTAGAACCGTAACTATAGTAATTACAATCATAATAACTATGGTAACACCTCACAAGATAAACAATTCAAGAAACAAAAAACCAATAGGCCTTGGAACAAATGACCCAAAAATGGTAGTATACCTACTCATAACACCAATTCTTATAGTTCAGTTGAGGTCAATTTCATAGAAGCTACAAATGCACACCATGTGAACAATGAGTATAGGAGTGAAATTGATAATCAAGATGATCAGAACTTTAACAACTCCCACACACATTTCAATGCTATGGTTTTTGACTCTTATGAACTAGCCACTGAGAAAGGTTCTGATAAAAATGAAACAAAAGATGACTTCATTTTTCTTTTTAATCAAAAAGTTCAGCTAGAATACTTTGAGGTCCATGCTTTTCAAAAAAACAATTGAAACAACCACAATTTGAGGAGTAGAAGGGAGCCCTTGATCGATGGCATTTCCCTTGGAATGAAACCCACCCCTCCAGAACCATAGGCTAATAATAACCCCTAAACCCCTAGAAGCTCAAGTACCACCATCTTGATGACACAACATCAGCCTAACATGCTGAGGAATCCAGTTTGGTCCACTGATAAATACAGTGAACTAGAGGAATTGAAGCGGGTAAAGGCTAATATGTCAATTTAAAACATGTTACAAAGTTGTCCCATGAAAAGGGAGGTGCTTTTGAAATCATTGGATCATTCTAAGTTGACTATGTCAAGCATTAATGTTCAAACTCTATCCAATGTTAACATGGTTGAGGCCATGCCAACCATTTTTAAGGAATGAGTCAAAGTGCCTTCTTTCTTTCTTAGCCTCAAGATATTTGGAGAAAACTTGCACAATTGTTTGATCGATTCAGGGGCTTCGTGTAATGTCATGCCTTGGTCCATATGTCAGAAGTTGTGAATGAACCCTCAACCAACCAATAGGGTTGTGATACAACTCTAAAAGAATAAATTCAAGGTCATTGGGGTCCTAAAAGATGCTCACATACAACTAACAAGAGATCCAAGGATACAAGATTGCATAGATATACATAGTAGGTATCCTAGAAAAATATCACATGTTGCTTAGTAGGGAATGGACTAGATCCCTCAGAGGTTGGTTTTCTACAAACTCCACACAACTATGGTTACCTTTGAAGGGATTAAACAACCAAATCAAAATTGATGTAGAACCAAAACTCAAGAAAATGATCACTAAATACAATGGTCCAAATGAAGTTTTTTTTTCACATGTTGATTTGGGAGTATATCGATTCAACAAAATTTTGATGTTTCATATCAAGGAAGAGGATGATTCCAATGGTAGCCCTATATAAGGATTGATACACCCTAAGGTACCTGATGAGATTCTTCAATAATTAATTAGTAATATGAAAAAGAATATGAAGCATCTTGGGCATGAGGCTGATCCAAACATATTGATGCTACCAAGGTATTGTCTCCTACACCAAGTTAGCCATTCAAAGTTTGAGTTCCATGAATGCCAAAGCGTTGTCACCTAGGGGGTGAGCCAAATATCCCAAACAGTTGAATTTACCTAGGTGGAAATGACACAAAACTATGATAAAAACCCTTCTCATGATGAGGACCCCCCAGTCCCCATAGAGGAAAATCTTCCACAAGAGGAATGGAGTTCTTCAGATGATGGGTGCTTGCCACCATTCTAAGGTACATGGGATGAAACAAAGAAAAAACAAGGGATGAAATGGGCACCCCTCACTGGAAAGGAGAGTTTAGAAAGAAGAGTTGAAGTGATCCATACCTACGAGGACCCAATATCATTAGATGATCCCACTGAACCTCAGACTGAGTCTCAAACACCAAAAATTGAATCTGAATCTCAAACCAAACCTTGATCCCCATCCCATATGGAAATTAAGGTTTGATGGATCCAAATGAAAACAAGGGGTTGGAGCAGGAATTAATTTGATTAACTTACAGGGTGGTTCTTACTATGCTGTTTATAGGTTGTAATTCTTTTGTACCAAAAATGTTGCAGAATATGAGGTGTTAGTATGAGGTCTCCTCATGGCACATGAAAATAAGATCAAAGCCCTGATAGTGGAGGGTGATTCCCAGCTAGTGATCTGACAAATCCGTAGCCAATATTTATGCAACGATAAGAAGCTAACCTCATACTGGAACTGTGAATAGGATTTGATTGAAGACTTTGAAGAATTCAATATTAGAAGCATCCCAAGGAGGAGAAATGCAATTGATGATGCTTTAGAAGTATCATAAATTTCCTTACACCCATATGAGGGATCAAAATTAAAGAATTTTTCTATTGATCTCATCATGATACCAACAATCATGGATAACATCACCAATTTCTAAGTATTCCAAGATGATCAGAAGATACTCGAATTCATCATGAGCACTGGAGTCTTTAAGAAATAAGCTATTGATAAACATTGAAGAGGTTGATGAAGTCAAGGAGCCTGATAGCCTAGGGATCTTGAATTCAAAAACCAACTCAATTCCAAAAGGGATGGTGGCATTAGAAAGGATTTTCAACAAAGATGACTATGCTTAGGAAAGGAGGAAGACACCAGCCATGGGTGGTGATGATTGTGAAGTTTATAATGTGGATACCCAACAAAAACCTAGGGAGGTTTGTATCTGGAATATTGGCACAAACTAAGAGAAATGATGAATGGTAGGATTGCTCACTGAATATAAATATGTTATAGCTTGGAGCTATGAGGATCTAAAAACCTATGAACCCTCTATCATTGTGCACAATATACTGCTAAACCCGGATGCTAAAAAAATTTTCCAAAGGAAAAAACCCGTCAATCTAGTTATTGAACCCATGATACAGAAAGAAGTACATAAGTTTCTTAACACACAAATCATTTTTCCTATTCAACACTCAACCTAGGTTGCAAACCTAGTTCCTGTGAGGAAAAAGAGTGGAGAGGTCCGACTATGTGTAGACTTCTAGAACCTTAACAGATCCTCTCAGAAGGACAATTACCCATTGTGATGAAGTGTTGTGAATCATAAACGGGTCACAAATTATGTCTTTTCTTGATGGTTACTCTAGATACAATTAGGTCACAGTAAAATAAGAGGATTGATTGAAAATGACATTCACCACTAAGTGGGGGACTTTTTCTTACCATCACATGCCTTTTGGCTTGATCAACGTTGGGGAAAATTTTCAACGGGTGATGGATGAAGCATTTAGAGGCCTTGTCAATAAATGCATCATCATATACATGGATGACTTAACAGTGTTCTCAAGGAACCGTGTGGATCATATTGATGATCTGCACAAAGTATTGAAGAGATGTCATAGTTATAGGATTTTTCTTAACCCTAAGAAATATGTTTTTGGGGTAACCCTAGGCAAATTGTTAGGAAATATCATCTTGGAAATATGCATCTCTATAGATCCAAAAAGGGTAGAAGCCATTCTCAAACTGGCTCCACCTAACACTAAGAAATAACTAAAGTCTTTCTTTGTAAAGATTAATTTTGTCAAGAAATTCATTAGTGGGTTTATAGAGATAGTGTGTCTGTTAAATGACATAATGAAGAAAGATGCTAAGATAGAATGGAGTGCCCCAGCTAAAGAGTCATTTGAAGATATCAAGACCTCCATCACTATCACCTTGATTCTAGTTAACCCATATTACACCTTACCATTTAAGGTCTATTCCTTCACCTCTGAACACTCATGTGCGGGGATTCTCACCCAAAAGAGGGATGGATAAGATGAGAGACTGATAGCCTTTATGATTTTTCCTTTGAAGAATGTTAAACTTAAGTATACCAACCTTGATAAAAAATATTTCATGCTGGTGAAGGCCGTTAAAAAGTTTAGACACTACATTCTTAGGAGCAAAGTTGTCTCCATTGTTCTAGATCATTTTGTTAAGTCCCTATTGATGGAAAATGAATTAGGAGATCGAAGAAGAAAATGGATGGCCATACTGCAGGAATTTGACATTGAGAGTCAACCCATGAAGCTAGTAAGAGGTCAAGGCCTCACCAAAGTGATAGCTAAAACAAATCAAGGCTTGGTATGTTAAATGTAAGTTTGACCATATAAATAAAATCAACAAGATCAAATCAATGACTAAGTATCTAAACACTGATATCCATGCACCTTCATGACCATGTCAGTATCATAAAAGATTTTTCACTAATGTATCCATTCCCATACATAAATAAAAGATAGATTTCTATACATCACATCACATAACATCTCATATACATGCATAACATAAAGGTACATCAAAAGAAATTAATTTTCATTCATACATCCATAAACAAGAAAGTACAAAAAACATTTGCATATATCAGTGACATAATACAATGAAGTCAACAAATTAATCATCTATATAATCACATGGCCAAGTATGAACAAGATGAGATCAATATTAGAAGAAATTATATATTGAGATCAAGACATGTACAAAAATCAGATAACATCAGTATCAAGTAACATGAAGAAAATGAGAGTATAGGTCACAGTCCAAAATTATATTAGTGTATCGATAACAAATGGTACATATAAATAAAAAATGGTACATTCGAGAGTATATCAAGGGATACATATGTCAAAGTACAAATACATCAAAATATATCAACATATATCAAGTCTAACTCCCTCCCTCATCAGATCGAGGAGGGGCGGGAGGTGGCACATTAGCTCTGGCAGGTATAGGTGGTGGCATCACACCCTCGAACTATTGCGCTATGGTGGAATATAAATATGCCCTCTACCCTGCCGAAATAGTTGAACAATATAAAAAAAATAGGCATCCATATGTTCCTAGTGCATAGCTATGTGAGCATATCTATCTTTCTCTGATCTCAAAATAGAAATTTGTTCATCCCTATCAAATCTCACATCATCTAGTTATGTATCCCTCTCAGCAAGCCAAGCCTATCATGTAGCAATCTGTGTCCTCAAGGCTTCCCTCTCCTTCTCACTAATAGACAATGGATCCTTGTCTCTATCTGTAGGAGGACCTTGAGGTCATTGTCCTCTACCTCCACCACTAATCTCTCTAAGAGTTCTTTACTATTGCTACTGCTTCTGACGAGGTAATAGAGGGCCATGATCCCTATGTGGGGGCACAACTCTCAATCTACTATGAGGACCCTGTTGGTCCCTGTCCCCTCCAGAAACTCTCCATCTATCCCCTTTGTCATCACCACCCCCTCTTTTGTCACCACCTCCTCCATCTCCACCCCCTCATCTATCTCCACCTCCACCATCACCCACATCTACTTTATCATCTCCTTGACCCTGATCCTTGTCCCTACCTCTCCCCATGTCTCTGCCCCTACCAGCACAAGCTCTACTAGGATTGTCCTCTATAGGATCATAATCTAGTGCATCCTCGATCTGAGGAGAAATCTCATCACAAGATATAAACTTGGAAAATGGATGTTGAGTGTAATGAGTATGAAAGGCATCTATAATAACTCCATCAGCTATCTCTGGCATGTAATCCTAGGCAACTGGAACCATCTGTGAAATCTCATGTACTACAGTCTCATATGGTAGTCTCACTCCCCATTGACTCTCCTCATCTCAAACCTAGGCATAAATTGCTAGGTCCTAAAGCATGTGCTTCACTTGGCCATACTGTCTCAGTACCCATGTGACAATGAAGCACTAAACAATATAGCAGGTACAACCAATCAGGTATCAAATCTGGAAAAAATAGGGCATTTGGTGGGTGTCTGTGTGCCACTCCTTGCAATCCAAATATGGTCACCATATCACATATCTAACATCATCTAAAATAGGGTGCTAGTACTCTAGCTTGCCCAAGTGGGGCTGTTAGATAAGGTTGGAATACATGAATATGTAGGGCATCTTTGGATCCCTCTGTCAGTCAAAAATAGGATGTGTCACTGGGATATGCTCCCACACCCAAATCTAAAGAAAAAGAATACCAATAGTCATAGTCCTAGAATTTTGATATAAGATCTCATGAAGCTCATGATAGATGTGAGCTACTATGCAGATCTCCCAAGAAAATCATTACGGAGATCAAATCGTGTCCTCAATAATATGGGACCCACCGCACATAAACCCATTTTGTCCCATGTCTGGTATCAAAAGGCCACCAATCAACCCAACAAGAAAAATAGGAAGAAGCTCATAGTGGGAAACCATGTGATCCCTAGAAAGGTACCACCTCACAATGGTGGGATGCTGGAATAATCAACATGCATTAGTCATCGCTACAATAGAACCAAACTCATACTTTACTTGAGCTCCCATGACTAGAACTCGTATAATCTGCTAGATATCCTCAGGAGTCACAGTCATCTCCCCAATCGATAAGTGAAAGGTGTTGTGCTCTGAGTGCCATATCTTGGCTAGAGAAGTCAACGAACCTTGATTTACCTAAAAGTTGGATAAATCCACAAGTGACCAAAGACCGCATCGAATAACACCACATTTATTTTTTGCAGTCATCTACTTTGAAAGCTCCAAGACTTGGTTAGGCCTTAGGCTCTGAAATGATACAATGCTGAACTGGGTTTGCAAACAAGAAATAAACACTATGTCAGCATCAGGTAGGAATATAAAAAGATGCAAAATTTGAGTGAATGCAATGCAGAAGGTTGTTGTCCTGAACCTACAGGATGCAATCCAGAATTTGGTTAAAAACTAGATGTGACACGAGATTGACCGCTTGTGACCTTGGTTATCGGGTGCGATCCTAAACTAAACTGGCTATAAAATGCATGAAATAGAGTAAAAAATTAAATGCAAGTATTCATAGGGTGCATTATTGGGTACTTACCAGAGCTGCATAATGCATGGGCTGTTGATGATGTCAACCAAGCTCAAATCGATGTCTCTCAATTGGGACCACCATTTTCTCTCTCAGAGCTCTAGAATTACCAAGGTGAAAAGTGGAAATGAATAGTAAAATTACCTTTTTGGGCCTATTTTAACCTCTCAGGGACCCTAATGACCTAGGGAATTTTCATAGCAACATGTCACAAGAGATCTATATCAAAACCGAAATCGAAATAGGTGATGTATATCACTTTAAAGCACTAAAGTTAGAGTTACATAGCCAATCCAACCTTGCCGAAAATAAGTCAACTATGGTTAAAATGCAGTTGACAAGGGCTAAAATAAACAAAAACTAAATCATAAACATGGAAAAAACATTCTGTAATGTTTATCATTCAGATGGACAATGAACATAAGTTAAAATGTAGAGAAATTTCAGTCAAATAAGGGTTAAAAATATTCAACAGAGCCTAAATGATGAACAAAAGCTTACCAAAAGCTGCACAAAGTTGTTTTTCAACCCGCACATCAAGTTTGCACTTCAAGATATTGGTAAAACATCAGTCAAAATTGGTCAACTCTCATCTTTTGATGGTCAAACTTGGTCAAACAATGTTCCTTTAACACTAAAATTGATCCTAATTGAATTCTGATAGATTCTAAACATTTCATACTCAATCCAAACTAAATTTTTATCAATTTAATGTCTTTGTCAATGCTTGAAAATAATATTTTATCAAATTTCTATTCTTATTTCAGTCTCGAGGGGGCATGATCATACCTAAAATCAATCATTTCAAATTGATCAAGGATTCAAATCAATCAAATCTTCAACACCAGGGGCATGACATTTTTCTTCAATCAAGTTGAAACTGTTGGGTAATTAACTTCATCAAAAATCATATCAAGTTTATTATCTGCACCTAAAGAAATTTTTTTTGACATTGATCAATTTCATCACTTCAAATCAAATTGATTATTTTTCATCGTCATGATCTTTTAGATATTCAGTTTCATCACACCAAATCAAACTTGATATTTTGATTAGCCTCTATCGATCTTCGTTCAATTAAGCTTGGAGTCGGTATGGTCTATTCTTGTTCAATCAAGTTCAAAATTGATAGCTTAAAACTTTCCAATCATGTTGAATTTCGTTCGATCAAGCTTGGAATGCTCAAATTCAGAGTATTTCATGCTACTCTCTAAATCTCATAGAATTTAAGTAGTTCTAGATTCTCTCTAAATCTCCTTGAATCCAGAGTGGTTTCATCGCTTCATATCAGGCCTCTCTCTAAATCAACAGTATCTATTTTGTTTGAATCACTATGTTGCTCACATATAAATTCAAAGAGGGGAAAATGTAATCACCCTAATTGGGATAATAGAACCAAAGGCCCTATTTTCCCCAATTCAGAACAATCTTCTAATTATGTTAATTTGATTAGTAGAATAATTTGATAAAATCAATTAAATTTCTTAATCAAGCATTTAAACGTCATCATTTGATAAAAAATCAGATTAATTACCTCTAACCTAATTAATTAAATCAATCCCACTTAAATACATGGCTAAAGTAATTAATTAAAACTAATTAATAAAAAGGATTAAAATACATGTCACCTCTCAAGGGACAACAAGGACAAAAACCAACCAATTAGAGGTTAATCACATGGATCAACTCACATAGATCAAAGGAGGATGAATCTCAATAACTCCTCTAAAATTGAATCTCAACCATCAAATTCACTAATGTTTCTATAAAAGAAGAATTTTAGAACTCACAAATCACCTAGTTAATTGCATTCATACTTACATGTTGTCATTTTGAACTCATAGCTTAACTCACATTTCAATTCATAGCTTAGTTGGTAATGAATTAATGGCATTTCATTATTTTACTTGATTTCTTAATTTCTTAGCTTAATTGCATTGAATCTATCATTCTAATAGTGTAATGTCACTGTTTAGAGTCTAAATCTGAGAGAAAAATAGGTTTTAGACACACTCTTGCTAGTTAGAGAGCAATAGGTTGAATTTGCTTAGTTTCCTTCATTTGAAATTTGATTGAGAAAATAACAATCTAATGTCTTTGTAGACACCTAAAAATCCTTTAGAAAATAAAATATTTTTATTTTCTGAAAAACCCTTGACGACATCATCATTAATTAATTAATTAATTATTTAATTAATTTATTTATTTTTATGTCATTAAATCCCTTTATCTTAATTAAAAATATTTAATTAAGAAATCCCTTCCAGAAATGTTTAAATCAAATTTAAACACCATTCCCCTATTTATTAATTATTTAATTAATAAATTGACCAAAAAATCTTAAAATAAATAAAAAAATTATTTTAATCCTAAACCTTGGAAATATCTTAGAGATCCTAAACCTCTTCTAGAAATTTCTAATCTCACTTTAATTTTAATTAAAGGGCGATTCCATAATTTCCTAACCCTAATCCCAACTCAAGATATTTAATTAAGATTAAATATTAATCCTCATATTTATTAAATTTATTTTTAATAAATATCTTCTCAAACCTAAAACCCTTGAAATAAATAAAACTTATTTATTTCCTAAATTTCTTTTATCCCTAGAAAGCCTAGACTTTTCTAGAAAGTCTTTATCCTCATCCAAAGCCTAGACTCTTCTAGAAAGTCTTCATCCTTATCCCCTTGACTCAAACTCTAACCTTACCCCAAACTCTAACCTATCCTCCTAACCCAAACCTTTCCAAAAGCCTATAAACACTCCCCATTTCTAAGAGCAAAATACCCATTCACCTTTATTTCAAGCATTGTTATCATGCTAATTTAACTCTAGATTTAGTATAATCATTCTAATTTAGCTTACTTTCAAGCATTTTTAGCTCATCTTAATATAGAACTAATGGATTAACTTAGTTTGATTCTTGTTCATACATCATATCACATCTATTTTGAGCTTAAAAATCTACTTAATCATTATTAGCTACATAATCTTGAGTTCTTGAAGCCTTAGGGGCAATTTTGGGTGTTCTACCCAATATTGTGCCGTTTATGGGGTTTTCATGAAGCTTAAATCCTCCAAATCTGCATTAGGAAGATGCTCCAGCTGCTTTGAGAGCATACCCACATTCCTTTAAATGAGAAAATCAAACAATGCATGGGCGCATATGTTTTAGCTCAATCTGAGGTGGCTTAGCTTAGATGTTCTTGTTTTAGATTGATTTCATGTTAGATTAGAACTTAATGTTTGACTGATTTGAGCCTTTCAAAATAGATATAGATAGCCTTGCTCACATTCTTATTAAAGTGTTGTGTTGTAGGGGATAGGTACAACAATTGACACACATAACCAACACCTAAAACTGCAATAGAGGTAAAGAGTTTTCATGGTCTTGCTAGTTTTTGTAGGAAGATTATTAAAAGTTTTAGGCATGTTGTTGCTCCTATTCTTGAAACCTTAAGAAAAATAAGAGAAAATTTTAATAGACCCAAGAATCTAAGAAGATTTTTATATTTTTAAAACAAAAGGTGAGTGAAACATATATTCTTGCTTTGCCTAATTTTGATAAGGTTTTCCAAGTTGAGTATGGTGCAAGTTGATTGGCTATAGGGGTTGTACTTAGGGTAAACCTATAACATACTTTAGTGAGAATTTGAATGATGTAAAAAAGAAGTATTCTTTCTATGGTCTTAAGTTCTATTCTTTGGGCATTCATGGAAGAAATGGAGGCATTACCTTCTTTCTACGGAGTTCATTATTTATGTTGGAAACTGCAATTGAAGCAATTGTTGTATTGTCATTGATGTCAAACCTTAATTGGTAAGACTGTTGCTATATAAGAAAGTACTATATCTATTTGATTGTTGAGAAGGATTAGGGAAAGGGTGATAACAATAGAACCTAGAGAAAGGTTGAGTTATTTGATACTTCAATGAGTACTTGATTATGTGGCACAATGATAAGATAATGTATTGTTTATCTAAGTAAGAAACAAGACTGAACAAGTAGGCTTAACCGAGTAGAAGTGAAGAAATCTAGTTTAAGCTGAGTGATGTTAGTGTCGACCGAGCCAATATATACTGAGTAAATTTAGTGTTGACTGAACATCAGTATATTGTTGAGGGAGACAACATTAGCCGAGCGAAATAATTTCAAGTGGTGACCAAGATATGCAGTGATGACCGAGGAGTTGAACACAATATTGACCGAGCGTCAGTAATTTACATTTGAGGAAGAATTCAGATTCCTAGCCAACATGTTTGAATTCTTGGATTATGTAAATTGTGTTGACTTTATTTATTGACCGTATGGAGCATTTAATGCACAACAAATTGTTTTATTATGATTCCAATAAAGAGATTAAAGATGTTTCTAGAAGGATGGATGAAGAACATAATGTTGGAAGGATTCGATGAATCTGACCTAAACCTAAGATCTATGGAGGAGATTAAGCATCAAAAGATGGATCTACCTATCGAAGAGGTATTTAGGAAACCTAAGTTTGAGGTTGAAGGAGAGGAAGTTGATCAGAGTTGTGATGAATAAGTTGTTGTTGTTATTGACTGAATAAGCAGAAAGGCTGAAGGAGAAGGAGTTGATCAGAGTTGTGATTTCTTAAAGGGGTTTCCGAGCAGATCAGTGATGGAGATGGAAATGGAACTTAGTCAGTAAGCTAGCATATATGTAAGAATTGGATCTATTATTTGCAAAGTGAGTTGTATGTTTTCAGATCAAACATTACTGTTACTTTCTAATCATTGTATCAGTTAAAATCCTTTAATCAAGGTTGACCTAACAGTCATTGTATAAATCCTTTAATCAAGGTTGCATTCTAATGGAATGTACTTAAGTCCTCTAACAAGGTACACTCCTAACAGGGTGATTGAAATCCTTTAATAGGGTCACACCTAGCAGTGTGTTTGTAAACCTTTGATAGGGTTGGTTTTTCACAGAGCTCACTTCAGAAGAGTGAATATATCAGTAGCATGTTACAAAGTGGTTTTTCTCAAATTGGGTTTCCACTATAAATCTTGGTGTTAATACTTGTGTGAATGTTTTGGTTTGAACATTTCTATGTATTGCAAGTTAAATACTGTTGGATAGTGGACTGCACTATTTTATGTTTCTGGTATACATTCAGTAATGACCAAGTAGCTGTTGGTTATTAGATCTGAGTTGTTGAAGTGTTTAAAAGTATAATTGATACATCTAGACCTAAGAACAAATGATTCACCCCCCCTCTCTATTGTTCTAAATCATATTAACAATTGGTATTCGAGTTGTTGGTTCTTATAGAGACCAAGTTTAAAGGTACTTGAAGTAAATGATCAAGATGTATAAGAAGGAGGTACCGAAGTTGAATAAAGAGAACTTCCCTACATGGCAGAGTCTAATGAAATTGCATCTAGCTGGTATTGGTGACTCAGTGAAATATTATGTTGAACATGACTATGTTACACCTACTGCACCTTTGACTGCCGAGGAGATGAGAGCTAAACAAGAACACAATCAAGAAATGTTGGAGATTGCATCTGCCTTAAGCTGTCCTGAATTTGAAGACATTAAAGATTGCACAAATGCAAAGAAAATGTCAGACACTCTTGCAAACATCTATGGTGGTGACATAAATGTACTAAGGGCAAAAGCTAAAAGCCTCAAAGGTAATTTTGATGAAATGAAAATGCAAGAAGGTGATAATATTGCTGAATATTGTGGTAGGATAAAGGAGGTTGTAAATGCTATTAGAGGAGCTAATGGAACTATTGATGATGAGATAGTTATTGGAAAGGTACTGAGAACTTTGCATCCTATATATGCCATCAAAATTTTAGTAATTCAAGAATCTATATGTAACCCTAGTAATGCTCTAACACTGGAAAGTCTTGTTGGTAAGATTACTACTTTTGAGCTTTCTAATTATGATAACTTCATTGTTTCTAATGTTGAATCTGCATTCAAGTCACAAATAGTTTTTCATAAGTCTAAAAAGGAAAAATAAAGATGCATCGGTGAGAGTGAAAGTGAAAGTGACACTTCTAATGAAGAACTAGAGGATCTTGAAGCTCTTATGGCCAGAAGATTGAAAAGAGGAAAAGGCAAGTATAAAGGTAAACTTCCTATCATATGTTTCTCATGTAAAAAAGTTGGCCATATAGCTGCAAGATGTCCTAATAGGGATGACAAGGATGAAGAAAGAAAAAGAAAGTACAAAGACAAGAGAGAAAACAAAGGTTACCGAAGGTACAAGGACTAAAAGGATAAAGGTAAGAAATCCTTTTACATTGTTAAAGAAGAAACTGACACTGATAATGATGATTTTGAAATTGAAGTAGTCTATGTTGCTATGAAAGATGAGTTTGATGAAGATGAGAAAATTGCACTTGTTTCTTATGTTAGCAAAGGTGACAAATGGATTATTGATAGTGGTTGCTCACACCACATGACTGGTGATAAAATTAAATTTGATATCGTAGATCATTACAAAGGTAGAAATGTTAAGTTTGGTAATGATGCACCATTTCCTGTAAAAGGTAAAGGAATAATTAAGTTGACTGATAAAATCACTTGTGAAAATGCTTATTGGGTTGAAGGTCTTAACTATAATTTGCTAAGTGTTGCACAACTTAATAGCACTAGTTACCAAGTGGAATTTCATCATAGGAAGACTAAAATATTTGATGCCATTGGTGAATTGATTGGAAGTGGGGAACAAACAAGAGGTAATTTTTTCTACCTAGACCTATCTAAAGAGACATCTTTGGTTGCACAACTTGATGATATATGGCTATGACATAAAAGGCTATGTCATGTTAACTTTGACAATATGGTAAATATTAGTAAAAAGAAGAAAGTTAGAGGTTTTCCTAGATTGAAAAAACCTGATAATGTGATGTGCAAACAATGTTAGTTGGGTAAAATGATAAAGTCTAGTTTCAAGAGCAAGACTTTTACTTCTGAAAATGCCTTAGATCTGGTTCATACTGACCGTTGTGGACCTATGGGTGTACAAAGCCATTGTGGTGCTAAATACTTTATTCTGTTTGTTGATGATTACAATAGGATGATGACTGTAATGTTTTTAAAAGAAAAATATGATGCCTTTCAGTTGTTTAAGTGGTATTTGGCTAAGGTTGAAAAGGAGACAGGTAGAAACCTAAAATGTCTGAGATCTGACCGAGGTGGAGAGTTTATATCAAATGAGTTCAATTTGTTCTACAATGATAGATGAATCAAAAGATATATGTCTACACCTAGAACACCTCCACAGAATGGTATAACAGAGAGAAGGAATATATCTATCATGGATTGTGCAAGGACACTAATGATTGAGAAGAATGTTGCAAAAAAGTACTGGAAAGAAGTTGTAAGTACATCTATTTATAACTTAAACTGAGTACAAATAAAAAAAGGTACAAATGTTACACCTTATGAACTATGGCATGGTTATGCACCTAATGTAAAATACTTTAGAATTTTTGGAAGCAAATGCTATATACTAAAAGAAAATAGGAATGGAAATTTTGATGCTAAAAGTGATGAGGGCATATTCCTAGGCTATTCCACAAAGAGTAAAGCTTACAAGTGTTTGAACTCTAACACTAACAAAATTGTGGAAAGTGTAAATGTGAAGGTTGACAAATATGTAGAGAAAAATGAACAGGAAAGAAAATGAGAACCTAAAGATTATAGATCTTTTATCTATATAGAGGAAGAAGAGGTAAGTAACACACTTTCACCTGATGCAGAGTCTCAAGTAAGCAATGCAGAGCATCAGGGAGATAATGTCGAGCATCAGGAATATATTGCCGAGTGATAGGAGGATGTTGTCGAACATCAAGAAGTGGTTGCCGAGCAATAAGAGGCTAAAAATGATAATCTTATTGATGAACCTGAAGAGAAAGGAGAAAAGAAAGCAAAACCTATTTTGGCACAGTATGTAAGGAGACATCACAAGACTGAGAAAATCATTGGAGACAAAGAAACTAGAGTTTTGACTAGAAGCAAGTTAAGAGATCCTACATGCTTATTGTGCAAATTTGAGCCTAAGAAAACAAGGGAGGCATTATAAAATGAAGATTGGATTCAAGCTATGAATGAGGAGATAGACCAAATAGAAAAGAATGATACCTGGACTTTGGTGCTGAGACCAGAAAACAAAAATGTCATTGGAACAAAATGGGTATTCAAAAATAAGCTTAATGAACATGGACAAATCACAAGGAACAAATCAAGGCTGGTATGCAAGGGCTATGCACAAGAAGAAGGAATAGACTATGGGGAGAAATTTGCCCCTGTAGAAAGATTAGAAGGAGTAAGAACTCTACTTGCATATGCTTCCTACAGAGATTTCAAGGTATACAAAATGGATGTCAAGTCTGCATTTTTAAATGGTATATTAGAAGAATTGTACATTGAGAAACCTGAAGGATTTGTTGATCAAAACAAGAGACACATGGTTCGCAAACTGAACAAGGCACTCTATGGATTAAAGCAATCTCCCAAAGCATGGTATGAGAGGTGAACAATTACCTATTACAAATTAGATTCTCAAGGACAAATGACACCAACAATCTGTACATGAAAGATGAAGAAGGTAAAGGGATCTTGTTAGCTAAGATTTTTGTAGATGATATCATATTTGGTGGACAAGATGCCCTGTGTAAGAAATTTTCAAATGAGATGCAAACTGAGTTTGAAATGTCTATATTTGGTGAGATAAAATTCTTTGTTGGTTTGCAAGTATATCAAATGGAGAAAGGTATTTTCATCACACAGTCTAAATATATCATAGAGATATTGAAAACCTTTGGTATGGAGGATGCAAGGCCAGTAAGTACTCCCATAGGCACTGGACATAAACTATCTAAAATTGATGATACTATTGAGTTAAACCAAACTTTGTATAGATCCATGATTGGAAAGCTACAATATGTTGTTCACAGCATACCAGATATTGCTCTAGCAGTTGGGATTGTGGCAAGATTCTCTGCCAATCCTAAGGAAAGTCATATGTTGGCTGTGAAAAGAATAATGAGATATTTGAAAGGAACAAAAGACTATGGATTGTACTACAAGAAGCATGAGAGATTTGAACTGAGAGTCTATACTGATGCAGATTGGGCAGGAAATGTGGATGATAGAAAAAGTACTAGTGGTGGAGCTTTCTTTCTTGGAAAGAGATTAGTTTCCTAGACAAGAAAGAAACAAAATTACATTTTTGGCCAATCTACAGCTGAAGCCGAGTATGTAGCTACTGCAGTAAACTGTTCAAACCTAGTATAGATAAAGCAATTGTCGAAAGGCATGAAAGAGGAGATCATGAAACTAGTTGTCATATACTGTGACAACACAAGTGCTATCAACATATCAAAGAACCCAGTGATGCACACTAAGACCAAACATATTGCCATCAAGTATCATTACTTGAGGGAATTGGTACAAGATAAAGAGGTTAGAATGGAATATGTGAATACGAAGGAACAACTAGCAGACATATTCACCAAAGATTTACCTAAAGAAGCTCATGAGTATCTAAGAGGCAAATTAGGGGTTCTTCCCCTAACTGAGGCTGCCTAGTCAAGCTAGGAGCATTGCATCAAATGTACTACAAAGAGTATCTGACAAATTGATGCATAAAAGGTCACACTTTAGGAGCAGCCTAGAGTTGTGAAAAGTACAGCAAAGCTAATAATCAGTCATAATCAAAGATGACAAAGGGGGAAAATATTGTTATTGAGTTGACAAGATGACATCTACATCTGAAAGATGCAAGTTCTAGTTTTTTCTTTGGCATTATTGTCGAAGAGGGAGATGATTCAGATGAAAACACATGATGAGATTTCATGAAAGATCAAGAAAGAGGGAGAGATTCAGAGGAAAGGTACATAGAAAAGATTCAGTGGGAGTTACTGTGTGGATGGTTAGGCAAGTGAGGCTAAAGAGATTCAGAATCATAATGAAGCTAAGGATATTACAAATGTTTCTGATGCGCAGACAAGTTTTGGATTGGTTGGTGAATCATGTGTTATTCATATGGTGTTTCCATCAATGCCAAAGAGGGAGATTTTTGGAAACTGCAATTGAAGCAATTGTTGTATTGTCATTGATGTCAAACCTTAACTGGTAAGACTGTTGCTATATAAGAAAGTACTATATCTATTTGATTGTTGAGAAGGATTAGGGAAAGGGTGATAACAATAGAACCTAGAGAAAGGTTGAGTTATTTGATACTTCAATGAGTACTTGATTATGTGGCACAATGATAAGATAATGTATTGTTTATCTAAGTAAGAAACAAGACTGAACAAGTAGGCTTAACTGAGTAGAAGTGAAGAAATCTAGTTTAAGCCAAGTGATGTTAGTGTTGAGTGAGCCAGTATATGCGGAGTAAATTCAATGTTGACTGAACATCAGTATATTGCTGAGGGAGACAACATTAGCCAAGGGAAACAGTTTCAAGTGGTGACCGAGCTACGCAGTGATGATCGAGAAGTTGAACACAGTATTGATCGAGCGTTGTTAATATACATTTGAGGAAGAATTTAGATTCCTATCTGACATGTTTGAATTCTTGGATTATGTAAATCACGTTGACTTTATTTATTGACCATATGGAGAATTTAATGTATAGTAAAACATTTTATTGTGATTCCAATAAAGAGATTAAAGATGTTTCTAGAAGGATGGACAAAGAACATAATGTTGGAAGGATTCGATGAATCTAACCTAAACCTAAGATCTACAGAGGAGATTAAGCAGCAAAAGATGGATCTACCTATCGAAGAGGTATTTAGGAAACCTAAGTGTGAGGTTGAAGGAGAGATTGTGGAGTTGTTGTTCTTATTGACTAAATAAGCAGAAAGGCTAAAGGAGAAGGAGTTGATCAGAGTTGTGATTTCTTGAAAGGATTTACGAGAAGATCAATGATGGAGATGGAAATGGAACTCAGTCAATAAGCCAACATATATGTAAGAATTGGATCTGTTATTTGCAAAGTGAGTTGTATGTTTTCAGATCAAACATTATTGTTACTTTCTAATCATTGTATCAGTTAAAATCCTTTAATCAAGGTTGACCTAACATTCATTATATAAATCCTTTAATCAAGGTTGCATTCTAATGGAATGTACTTAAGTCCTCTAACAAGGTGCACTCCTTTCAGGGTGATTGAAATCCTTTAATAGGGTCACACCTAGTAGTGTGTTTGTAAACCTTTGACGTGGTTGGCTTTTCACAGAGCTCACTTCAGAAGAGTGAATATATCAGTAGCATGTTACAAAGTGGTTTTTCTCAAATTGGTTTCCATTATAAATCCTAGTGTTAATACTTGTGTGAATGTTTTGGTTTGAACATTTCTATGTTTTGCAAGTTAAATACTATTGGATAGTGGACTGCACTATTTTATGTTTTTGGTATACATTCATTAATGACTGAGTAGCTGTTGGTTATTAGATCTAAGTTGTCGAAGTGTTTAAAAGTATAATTGATACATCTGGACCTAAGAACAACTAATTCACCCCCCCTCTCTATTGTTCTAAATCATATTAACAGTTTGTTAGGAATAAAAGTCCATAATACAACTGAGAGGGGGGGTGAATTAGTTGTATAATAGAATATTAAACTTTAAACTTTAAGCTCCACAATATTAGATTCAATGAACATAATAAATGCCAACATAATAACACAATATTTTGGTCTCGGGGAAACCCTGTTAAAGGTAAAAACCCCGATGGGAATTAACACCCACAAATGATCTACTGAGAGTATAATTATCCTTGTTAGAAGATATAGCCCTATTAGGAGCTTATTGAAACATTACAGTACATAGTCCTTGTTAGAGGATAGACCCTATTAGGAGTCAAGAAAAAAAGAGAGGGCTCATTTCCCAAGGCTCACTGCCCAAAGAAGGTTAAATCCACCTTCAGAACTCACTAGTTCGCAATAGGTGTATATAAAGAAATACACAATCTTTTAAACTGTTTGGCATAACTGTCTTTGCTTGATTAGTTCCAATGAAGTCCACCAGTAAACCTCTACTCTACATACAATAGACACAAGCTCACATCTTTTCCAACTTCTTTATATCATCAATATTCCATCCATATCTTTTCCAAAGAAAAGACCTTTTATTTATACCTTATTACAATTTACCATGATCAGGTCAGCCCATGAGGCTTTCTTAATTACAAACAATTACATAAACCCTTGCTAAGATACACATGGTATCTAGAACAAGTCTACAATGATCACATTACAACAATTAAGGACCGACATCATTAATTTTTGCTTGCCAAACAAAACACACACTTCATTCCTTGATTCAGCTTCAGAATAAACCATCGCCAAAGCACATGCCACAGATGACATCACTAATCATTCCATACCTTGTGCTGACCAATGAAAATCCTTCAGTACCCTATCCATCATCCTTCAAGTTTGCATACCTTGAATCCAAATCCTTTGAAAGATATACCAGAAACCCAGAGACTAACTTTGTCAATTCTCACTGTCACAGTCTAGTGACCAGTCTTTACCAAAATAGTTGTAACTATCTCAATATAAAACATCTAATGATGTGATCTTAGATATAAGATCACAACATCCACTTGAACTCTCATCTGACTTCGTAGCATCTGAAACATCCATACAGTATCCGTACAGTGTGATTACCAGTCTATTTTCTTCATAGAAACATATGTTGACATCAATGACAAAACACAAATGACAACAGTATGAGTGCCCATTCGGTAACGTAGTGATTAAACATATTAAATGTCTTAATCATCTCTCATGCATTAGCAATATCCAACACAATTTATACATATAACCATTCCTTGCAATTTGTTAGTAGTTAACATAAATTAAATCAGAGGCATTGAAAATGGGTAGAGTATCTTCAAAGTTTTAATTTTTTATTGAAGAATAAAAGTGCAGAAATGAAGAAGATTTTTGATGTATTAAATAGGAGTTTATTGTTGTAATAAATTTAAACTACTAGTGTTGGCTTTGAAATCTTGAAGAACTCATACATAGATGATCCAGATTTTGAAGATGTGTTCGAAGTATGTAGTAATCCTATGCTTAGGGTATGGGCACTTGGATTGATTTTATCTTTTAGGAGGGTAATCTATTCAAAGGGAAATAATTGTGCATACCAAGAGACTCTATAAGAGAAAATTTAGTGAAGAAAAAGCATTGTAGCAACATTAGTGGTCATTTTAGATAGGATAAAACTTATTTGTAGTTGAGAACACATTATTATTGGCCAAGAATATAGATTTATGTTAAAAACTATGTGGAGAGATGTAGGGTTTGTCAACATGGAAAAGAAAGGATTCAAAGTGATAGTTTTCATTGACCATTATCAGTTCCATTTGGACCATGAGCCTCTATAAGTATGAATTTTTTTTAGTCTTGTCTTGAACTCAAAAGGTAAATAATTCAATATTTATGGTTGTGGATATATTTAAAAAATGGTTCATTTCATACCATGTAAGAAAGCTAGTGATACTACAAATATTTCAAAACTTGTTTTTCAAAGAGGTGGTGAGAATGCATGGTATTCCAAAAATTATAATATCTAACTATGATACTAAGTTTGTGTGACATTTTTGGAGGACTTTGTGGAAGAAATTGGGAACAAATTTGAGTTTCAATTTGGCTTATCAGCCCAAAATGAATGGCCAAATGGAGGTTGTGAATATGAGTCTTAGAGACATGTTGAGATGTCTTGTCAGTAATACACCTGGTCATTGGTATTTAGCATTAAAGAAAGATGAGTTTTCATATAATGATTCTCCAAATAGGTATATTAGTTTCAGCCTATTCTACATTTTATATGGTATGAATCCAAGGGGAGTATGTGAACTTAGAGATCTTGGAGGTATGGAGAAAAGAAGTGAAGATGGAGAAGATTTTTCTACATTTATCCATGACCTTCATGAAAAAGTGAAGATGAACGTAGAAGAGAACAATCAACATTATAATCAACATGTTGATAAGAAATAAATAAAATTACATATTTAGGTAGGTGATCTCGTGATGGCTCACCTTAGGAAGGAGAGGTTTCTAAAAGGTGAATATAATAATCTAAAAATGAAGAAAGTGGGACCTTGTAATATTCTCAAAAGGTGTTTAGCCAATGCGTATGAACTAGCCCTACCTTTAGACTTGGGCATTTATCTGATCTTCAGTGTCGTATACTTGTACCCTTAAAAAAAAGGGATGGGGAAGAAGGTACATAAAAGACATAATTATCATTCTATAATTAAGAGAAACAAGGAGCCACTTCACATCCTCTTAAGATAGAATGCATTCTAGATCAATAGTTGTTCAAGAAGACCTAGAGACACAAATACTTCAAGTATCTATTCAAGTTGCTAAATCACTTGTTAGAGGATGCTTCTTGGCTTATTAAACTAGAGATTATAAAGATAGGTTGTTTGGTGACTGAACTCATGAGTAGGATCTCATGAATATTTTTGGTTCCTGGGTAGTCTGATGCAAGAGCATCATGCTTTTAGGTTTTTTGTTTTCTTGTTTTTTTTTCTTATCATGTTAGTTTTCCTTTTTTTAATTCCATTTAATCATTCAACACTTTCTTTCAAATTATCCCTATTGAAAAACATAACAAACTTCCTATTGTCAGTCAAGAAGACAATTTGTGAAATTAGTTAGCTAATATGTATAGAAATTGAACAAATTGATTGGTTGATAGTTTGGGAAAGTTGTTCAATTCAAACAAATCAAAGACTATTTCATATGTGGGTCATTTTTTTTCTAGAAAAAATGCCAACTATCCTTAAAGAAGGGGATATGTAGAGTTGGGATGGAAAAGGCCAATGGATAGAAGGCATCGGCGAAGCCTTGGTGAATCAACATGGTAGTTTGACATTACTGCTAAGGAGTGGAAGTTGGGTCTAAGTGGAATTGAACTAATCCTTGAAGGATCAAATATTATTATAACTTTCCCTAGAGTTGGAATAATGAAATAAGAATATGTTTCTATATTCTAAATTTTGGTTCTTTGTAGAAGTAAATTATAATGAATATTTATCTTTTGTGTGATCAATTTGTGTCTCATTTATCTGATTCTTGTCACTATAGGCTATTGGGGGGTTCAAACAAAGACCATGTAGGGATTAACCCTCAACTTACCATCATTCATTTTATCTATATTTTATGATAAACCTTTTTCCCTTTTTTTGTCTATAAATATACCATTAGAAGATCTCATTTCAAGGTGTTTGTAGGTTCACCTCAAGAGGAGTTGAGATGCTGCTAATTTGGGAAGGAAGAGTGTTTCTGAAAAATATTTTTCTAACTATTTTTATGAGTTGCATGAGAGGTGAAAAACAATTCAAGGAAGAGTTCCATGCAATGTAAAAGAGTATGTAGATGATAACTTGAGAGAGAAAGTTTTTTATGTGGGTGACCTAGTCATGACACATATTAGAAAGGTAAGCTTCCCTCATATAACACATAATAAATAGAATTGGAAGAAGGTATGACCATTCAAAGTACTTAGGGATATTTCATCCAATGCTTATGAAATCAAACTTTTTGAAGAGCTAGACATTTATCCAATTTTTAATATTTTTTTATTTATAGAGATATTATGTAGGAGAAACAAGTGCACATGGAGCCATATCCAAATTTATAGGGGCTACAAGAATGGATACACCAATTTCCTATAAAGAAGTTGGAAAAGTAGAAAAAGTAGAAAAAGTGGTGGATTCTCAAGTGATTAAGAAATCAAGGTGAAGGGATTATAAAAAGTACATGGTATAATGGAAGAATAAGGAAGTAGATGAGGCTACTTGGTTATCTACCTTAGAACTTGTGAATTATGGAATTCATATTCTAGACTCATCTAGATCTTCTTGAGTTTTCACTCATGGGAAATTTCACTAATCCTACGTGTCTGATGCATGAGAATCTATGTTCATGAGAAATCTTATGTTAACCAAAAGTATTTCTCATTCTTTTGTTTGTTTTGTTTTCCATTGTTGGTTTTTGGTAGCTTGTTTCAGAAAATTCTCAAATTACATCTTGGTCAAGATGAATATATCATCTTTGAAAAGGTCCAAATGGGTATATGTAGTTTCAATTTGGTAAAATATGAGGAAAAGTAGTGAAGTATAGAGAAATTTAGAGATTTGGAAGGGTTTCATAACCTTCATGGACCTCCAGCAAGGTTTTCACAACCTTGTATCCTTGCGAAAATGTCTTGATAATCTCATTGGCTCATGATAATATTTTTGAAACCTTTATCTTTGTTTGAAGTTAAAATTTTCCTTTAAATATTTGGAAGGATTGCATAAGTGTTTTTAGCCTCCATTACAGTTTTCATAACCTTATCAACCTACAACAAGGTTTTTTGAAACCTTTGTTTTTACAACCAAGTTCAAAAGTTCTTTTTTGTTGATAAGTTCAAAAGTACTTCTTAAAGGGTTTGGGGAGGTTTTTAGATCCACATCGGATGTTGACAAGGTTCTCAAAACTCCATCGATCTTCGATGGAGTTGTCACAAATCATGGAATTTTAAAGGTATTTGAAAACAAGTTCAAAAGTAAAAAAAAATGAATATATGATAAATTATTTGAAATGATGACAAAGGGAGGAAAGTGTTGAAATTATTGATGATTTTTTATGCTCGTTGTGCTCCTCAAAACCCTATCATCTTCTGAGAAATATTCTCATAACCCTATGAGCTTTTGACAAGGTTCTCATACAACCATGTCGAAATATGACAACATTGCCACAACCTTTATGTTCACTGAAATTCTTGTGTGTTTGATGGATTTTTTGTTCCTACAACCATTCAACTTCCAGTAATGGGTTTGTTACGATAATTTAAAACTTACAAATATTCACAGTGTGCAATGTTTATATTTTGGGGGTTCGACAATCGAATAAAATGAGAGTATATTAAAGAAGAAGACTCCATAAATTATAATATCTTTTTATGCACTCCTATAAAGAATGCTAGTGAATAATAAAAAAATTAAAATTATTTTGTAGTGAATGTTGTTTTCAATTGATTATTATAATTAATTGTATTATTGGAATATGTGACAAGGTTTTCAGATCTCAGATTGCATCCATTTTGATCCCTGGTGGGCTCATTGAGAACCAAACAACTTCACCAACAGACCAAGGGCCCATTGACATAAATGTAAACTTCAATAGTGACAGAAAGATATTTTTCTACATAGAAAACTTCTATCTTAACAATAAATGAAACTTTGCTTGCATGGGAAAATGAATCTTAATACATTTAGCTATTAGATTCCTCTCTTTATAAGATAGATAAACTTTTAGTTAAATTTTAAATAACCTTTATTTATAAATTTAATATATATTTATAAAAAATATAACTAATAAAATGATCTCCAAAATCAAATTTAAAAAATATTGAAAAACAAATTTAATATTGATACCCTTACATATGTACTTTATTATTTAAAAAATTTAATGTGTATGAAAAAATCTTTGTAAGCTTATCATCTTCAAAATCAATTTCTAATATTCTTTTTAATAAAAATGGATATTGGCACTACATAAAACTTTAATAACAACAAAATAAAGGAAAATGGAATGCGAAATGATTGTGTAATAACAATGATGATAAACAATTCTTGGTAGTCATTATCATGTACAAAGAAGAAAACAAAATTATAATCCCATGAATGACACATCACATCACTAGATATACATTAAGCATATGTATATCTATCCATACATTTAAAAGTGTAAAAATCTTCAATATTTTATTTTTATTTTTTAATGTGAGGGGTGTTCATAGAAGTTAGGAATCTCTACCCTATATTTTATTGATATACGTTCTCTTTATTATGGGGTGAGTGAATTGGATTATAAATAAAATAATTATAAGGATTTTCTAAGAAGACTTTTATAAATTAAAGGTAAATTATAAGTTGTTTATTATTTGTATTAGTGTTATTATTATAGTTTAAATTAAAATAAATAATCATATGATTTAATATTTTTAATAGTGTGTTTTAAGTAATAATATATTTTTAATAAAATTCAGTTATGTATTATAATAAAAGATAATTATGATTATAAAGCATAAAAATATTATGTTGATTATTAATGATGTTTATGTTATTTTTGAATTTATCAAATAAATTATTATCTATCATTTAATAAAAAATGATATACTTTTTATTCAAAATATTAACTCTAGTAACATATTATTGGAAGATTTGAGACTACTTGTATTTTCAAGGAGGATATTCAACAGTTTATCAATAACTAGAAATGTCCTTCAAAGCATCCCTCTATTAGGAAACTTTGGAAATTAATTCTCTCGCATATTTGTTGGTGCTTGTGAAAGGAAGGAAATAATTGCATCTTTAGGGACAGTGAGAATACAACTGATGTTGTGTTGACAATCCTAGATAAGATCCTCCTTGAGAATATTCCTATTTACAAATGGAAAACCCCGTCGAATTCTCCTCCTAGTAGGGATTGTAAGTTGGCTGAAATTTGGAAACTCCCAAATACTTTCTATAAATATGATCATTCAAAGAGAGAAGCTAGGAGGAACATTACTTGGATTGCTCCTCGCCATCCTTGGGTGAAATTAAATTCCAATGGGGTGGCTGAATCTGGTATGGTTGTTGGGGGAGGCTTAATTAAAGACCACAATAGAGTGTTGGTTCTTTCTTTCATTGGAAACCTAGGATTTGCTTCCAATAACCAAGCTGAAGCTATGGACATTTTATGGGGAGTCAAATTTTCTCTTTCTATAGGCATCAAGTGGCTAGAAATTGAGGGGAATTCTAAGTTAATTATTGAAGCCACCAAGAGTAGTATGAAGGCAGGATGAAGGGTGGAAAGTATCCTCAATGACATCAGACCTATGTTGAGGGGTTTAGATACCTTCAACATACAACATGTCTTTAGAGAAGGAAATGAGGCTTCTGGCTCTCTTGCCAGTCTTGGCCTTGAGAAGAAAGGCTTACTTTGCTAGAGACAAGCTTCGACCCTCCTTGATACTGTCAGATCCCTTATAAGGATAGATCAGAGAAAGTCAATTCATGATGACACACTCCAATAACATTTATTTATTTTTTATGGTTATTTTGGACAGTGATGAGGAAGGTGAGCAAGAAAATCAATTTGAATTTAAATCGACCAATTACCTTCTTTAGATGGGCCCACCATAAGCCCAATGGAGATTACATGGTAATGCCACATCATCCCATATTCATTCATGATGAGTATTGTCAAAATTCAATAATAATTGAAGATTGGGAAGAAGCGATCATAGTAAATCATGATTTTTATTTCATTTTAATCATGAAGTGGCCTTCCAGACTTTTCTATCGCACCTTAATTATCTCTCTTAATGCTAAAAATAGGAGAAATGACCACCGACGTGAATTTATGAGTTATGATGTACTTGCCTTGGGAAGAGACATTTATTGAAATTACTTCTCTCCTTCATGACATTTGATGGGACCTATTTCCTTCATTTCCAACATTATTAGCTTTTGGCATTTTTGGATCTACAACTTTCTTTTATTCGAAGCTTCAAATAACATTGTAATTTTCACTCTAGAGGAAAATTACATGGGTGGGAACAGAGTCTATGTTGAACTAGAAAAAATTGAAGTTGACATTTGTAACAATCTAAAGATGTGGTTGATCATCTCTGAGGGGAGAATTATGTCATTTATAGAAGCCATGACTGGCTTCGATGAAAATCTTTCACTCCAGTTTGTGAATAGCTAGGAGGAGTAGAAGGTTACTATGAGAGGCATCACTTTTGAAGTGAATGGGGAGGTAATTTCTCAAGCCACTAGTCTCTCTATGGAAGGTCATAAATGGAAGAAAATGAGCCAGGTTTCTGATGAAGCCAGCCTCAATCATTTTTTCCACAAAGGTGAGGAACTAATTAAGCTTCTTGGAGGTTTCAAAAGGGGAAAACTGCCAGAACCCTAGGACCAAGTTTGTTTTGTAGTTATAAAATATTTTTCTCTGGAAGGGCACTTTGGCATCTACTACTTTTATCATTTTCCATTCCTTAATCATTTTTGACACAATGATTTAATTTTACTGCCTTTCTATGTTCTTTAGTCCCTTGATTTCACTGCCTTTCTATCTTCTTTAGTCCCTTGATTTGACAATCCTAGATAAGATCCTCCTTGAGAATATTCCTATTTTCAAATGGAAAACCTTGTCGAATTCTCCTCCTAGTGGGGATTGTAAGTTGGTCAAAATTTGGAAACTCCCAAATACTTTCTATAAATATGTTAATTCAAAGAGAGAAGCTAGGAGGAACATTACTTGGATTTCTCCTCGCCATCGTTGGGTGAAATTAAATTTCAATGGGGTGGCTAAATCTGGTATGGTTGTTGGGGGAGGCTTAATTAAAGACCACAATGGAGCATTGGTTCTTGCTTTCACTAGCAACCTAGGATCTGCTTCCAATAACCAAGTTGAAGCTATGGCCCTTTTATGGGGAGTCAAATTTTCTCTTTCTATAGGCAACAAGTGGCTATAATTTGAGGGGAATTATAAGTTAGTTATTGAAGCCACCAAGAGTAGTATGAAGACATGATGGAGGGTGGAAAGTATCCTCAATGACATCATACCTATGTTGAGGGGTTTAGATACCTTCAATATACAACATGTTTTTAGAGAAGGAAATGAAGCTACTGACTCTCTTGCCAATCTTGGCCTTGAGAAGAAAGGCTTACTTTGCTAGAGATAAGCTTCGACCCTCCTTGATACTGTCAGATCCATTATAAGGATAGATCGGAGAAACTCAATTCATGATGACACACTCCAATAACATTTATTTTGTTTTATGGTTGTTTTGGACAGTGATGAGGAAGGCGGGCAAGAAAGTCAATTTGAATTTAAATCAACCAATTACCTTCTTTAGATGGGCCCACCATAAGCCCAATGGAGATTACATGGTGATGCCACATCATCTCATATTCATTCATGATGAGTATTGTCAAAATTCAATAATAATTGAAGATTGGGAAAAAGTGATCATAACAAATCATGATTTTTATTTCATTTTAATTATGAAGTGGCCTTCCAGGCTTTTCTATCGCACCCTAATTATCTCTTTTAATGCTAAAAATAGGAGAAATGACCACCGACATGAATTTACAAGCTATGATGTACTTGCCTTGGGAAGAGACATTTATTGAAATTACTTCACTCCTTCACGACATTTGATGGGACCTATTTCCTTCATTTCTAGCATCATTAGCTTTTGGCATTTTTGGCTTTGCAACTTTCTTTTATTTGAAACTTCGGATAACACTGGAATTTTCACTCTAGAGGAAAACAACATGGGTGGCAACAGAGTCTGTGTTGAAGCAAAAAAAATTAAAGTTGACATTTGTAACAATCTAAAGACGTGGTTTATCATCTCTGAGGGGTGAATTGTGTCATTTATAGAAGCCATGACTAGCTTCGATGAAAATCTTTCACTCTAGCTTGTGAATAGATGGGAGGAGTAGAAGGTTGCTATGAGAGGCATCACTTTTGAAGTGAACGAGGAGGTAATTTCTCAAGCCACTAGTCTCTCTATGGAAGGTCGTAAATGGAAGAAAATGAGCCAGGTTTCTGATGAAGCCAGTCTCAATCATTTTTTTTGCAAAGGTGAGGAACTAATTAAGCTTCGTGGAGGTTTCAAAAGGGGAAAACTGCTAGAACCCTGGGACCAAGTGTGTTTTGTAGTTATAAAATATTTTTCTCTGGAAGGGAACTTTTGCATCTACTACTTTTATTACCTTCCATTCCTCGCATTTGTAGGAAAAAAGACCTTAAACCCCACACACCTCCCCCCAGCAATCCCTATTGTTTGGATCCTTAGCTAAAACCAACAAAAAGAATAAAAAGAATCCATCTGGCCCATCCAAATATAAAACTGTTAAAAAACCAAAAATCCATTTTGTGGACTCCAATGTTGAAGCTGATGGTGATGCATTCCTCTGCCACCATAATGTGTTTATTGTAGAAGGAGAAGCCGGACACTAAGGACTTGGAGAATAATGCATCCAACTATCTTTTTAGATCTCTCACTGATGACTAAACTTAGATGATGTTGTCCAAGACCAAGGGAAATAAGAAGAAAATTTAATTTTTCATGATGTTGTTTTTGCTTCTCGTTGTTCTACTTTCCCGGTTCCTTTTTGGGGCATTTTTTATTCCTATTACTAGTTGCAAGATGATCCTTAGGGATCTTTTTTTAAGTTGGTTAAGCCCTGTGTGGCATATCAAACTTTATACTATTTATTGGTTTATGTTTATCTAGTGGACAATTAGTTTATACTATGCTATATATGGACTTTCTAAAATTATTATGATGAATTTGGTTAGTTTAAGGTTTAGTCAAATGATTATGTGGAATGTGGTTATGTTGGTCATTAGCCATGGAAATTTTTGGTGCTAACATGCAGTCTCATTTCCATATTTTTTATATTATGTAGCTGGTCTCTATTCTTTGTTGACAATGTATTGACAAAGGTGTTTCCTAGTCTTTTTTGCCTATAGGTGTTGTAACTGAGTGTCAACCCCCCCTTTTTTTGGCTTCTTTAATATAAAAAACATATTTTAAATCATTAATATATCAAACATTTTGTAAGATAATCTCTAAATTATTTAGCAACTATAACAATAAATATAACAAGTTCAACAATAAATTGTCTAATTAAATACACGAGAAAGATCTTGCTTACATGAAAGTACTTATCTCATATTGTTTATCATTGGATATGTTAAGCTATGAAGTGTTTTTATGGATATACTTGATATACTAGACATACTATTGCTTATGATTCTTACCACCAATATAGGGTATCTTATGTGAAATTTGAATTACTTTTATATAAAACATGTATCTTTTTATAATTAATATTTAAAATAATACTTCACATTATTTCTTATAAAATGGATTTGTGAACCACCATTAAAAGCCTTATTTCATAAATAAAACCCTTCAAATCAAAGGGGTCTGGATATGTTAGGACTAGGTGGAATCACACCTTACACATTTTAAGAGTAATTATAAATTTATGCAATTATACTTTGACCTTTAGAAAATATGTTTTGATTAAGATAAGAGGATGAAAGACCTCTAACTTATTACAAAGAAAAGTGCTTGGACTAGAGTTTCTACAAAAAAAACCCACCTAACTAGTAGGAGCTAGTCACCAAAAAAGACCAATAAAAACTATAGTGAGAAAACAACATAGAAACAACTACCATAAACAAAAAAGAATATCTAAACTTGAGGAACAACAAACATAATAAAAAGGACCAAAACAACAACATGCTCCAAAACAACAACCACACAACACAACATGAAGCTCTAGTAAAGAATCTTCCAATCTGCCACCATGAAATCTAGAGTCTCTTTCAAATCCAAGGCCTTGTTAGAAAACTTCGTCTTCTAAGTCTTCTAAATAAGAAGTAGGCTAAATTGGGTTACTAAATAATTTTTCCTCTTTTACTTAATTTTGACCACCCAACTCAAAATTCTGTTGCTCAAGGCATTTGATGGAAGACCATTTTAAGGGTATGCAATTTTACATCACCCAAAAATATTTCTTTAATATATTGTTAACATTTTTATTAGTTTTATTTCTTTATATGACTCATGCTATTTTCCTGATCATAGATTCATTTTCTTCTTGTATCTGTAATGCCCTTGCCAAGGAACTCTCAGCTCAAGGATGAAATATGCACAAAAATAGGCAAAATTATTATTATTAGTATTTTAAAAATACGTTGTACTACATTAGCTAAAGCATCACATAAAATCCCATTTTAAATTGTCAAAATAGAAGTTAGGAGGATAAAGATATTATAGTACTTGTCATGCTCAATTATAAATGATTATAATTACATACATGAATATCACTACCTTACTTTTGCATTTTGATCACCATGTCCAACACATGTAACTACACATGTCTATATTCCAACTAGGTACCAAACATTAGATACAAGAACATAAATAAACTCTTTATTGATATCTTACTTTTGGCCATGCCTGACCAACTCATTTTTCAAGCTTTTGAGCACCTCTGTGCGCCCCTACCTACCAAATCATCAAAATAATCAATTTTTAAAATCCATGAAAGATGGAGTAAAACCCTTTGGTATAATTAATCCTAACCTCATTGTTCTCAATATAATCAATTTTTATGGTCAAACTCCCTATAGGTTGTGAAATTTTAATGTTTTGATTCTAGAGTTGGCCATATGCAGATGGGATTAAATTTTGAATTTTTGTGTATCCTGTGCATAAATGGTTTTTGGGTTTTTCTCTATGTGATTCACTTGCCCTATAGTCAAAATTTCATGAGAAATGGAGTTCCTAGCTAAAAGTTATGAAGTTTTTATGCCAGTTCAAAAAGATAGGGATGAACTTTGGATTAAGTGTTGAACCATTGAACCAAATTCGTAGGTTTGTAAGTTAAAAGGTTCGAATAGTTCAGCAAGTTTGACCAATTCAATGTTCATAATTTGCGATTAAGTTTTTCATTTTTGGCATTAAGTTTGCAAGGAGCAAAGTGTTGAACCTTTTCAAAGGTCCAAGAGATTCAACTGATTCAATGTTCATTAATTGCACTTAAGTTTCTCATTTTTGGCATTTAAGTATGCAAGGAGAAAAGTGTTGAACCTTTTGGAAAGTTCAAGAGGTTTAGGAGGTTCAAAAGGTTAAAGAGGTTCAAGCGGTTCAACATGACCATCAAATTTTGCACACATGTCTGCTAGTCCAAAAATGCATTTGAAAAAGAGTTGCAGATTATTTAAATCTAAGGACAACCCACCTAATATTTTGGTCTTAAATGTTCCCATATTTAATTTTATGACCATACGATCCATATAATATATTATTTTCATATTTTCTCAATGCATCAATATGGTTGGAAGGGTCAGTTTACAAAGGAACTACCCTGATTTAGTGAGTTGTTAAAAAATGGTTAAAAACCCAACTATAATTTTAATTATCATAATTGCTCACCAATTTTTATGGCCTCGAGATGCTTGGTTAACCCATGGTGAATTTAATAATAAGTGGCTACATGAGAAATTAAAACTTTCTCAGTCATTTATGCAACAATTTAGAACATTAAAAAAAATATTTTAAATCAATTTTAAATAGTAGTGACAATTTCATGAGAAGGTAAAAGGACAAAAGTGAAGATAATTTTGTAATCAAGAATATTTTCAAGAAACAATTACAAGAAAGTAAACAGTTTTTGGAGAGGCTATATATGTAATGAAAACAAAGAGAAAAAGGGTTAATGATTTGATTTTTCTACTGTAAAGTGGAGGGAAACATATTTCTTTGGGCTACACAATTTTTATTGGATAGAAATGTTGAGTCTAGGAGCTCAGTTTTGTGTTGGGAAATAAAAGAGATACAGATAAATTTGTGTGTTTATTCACGTTTTCTTGAGATTGCAAATTTCTATGTGTTTACGTAATCTTTTCAATGTAATTTATGTTATACCAAACCGTATGGATTATTAATTCTGAATCTTTGAATTCAAATTAATTAATCTGTTGATTAGAATTGTTGATCATTCTTTTCTTGTTTCTCATCCATGGGTGTGAGAGAAGTGATCCGGGTGTCATTTTTCTACATTCATTTAATTTTGAATTTAAACTTTTTCATCTATTTCATGGTTATGAGTAAATGGTAATGTGCCTTCTTTGTCTTTTGGTTAAAGGCATACAATACATTTTCATTGATTACATAAATTTTGAAGGTATATACGCCTTGTAAAATAAAAAGAGAGAACTTACAATTGACATTACAAGTGACTCAACTATTGGCTCTCTTTTGTCTTTCAATTTGAGCATTATGAGTCCGTTTTAAAGATTATTTCAAGAAGGATAATTTTTTTATCCAACACTTATCTAAGTGAATCTTTATTAAGAAGAAGTGAATTAGTTTCTTTTAAAACTTAAAGACAAACCCTAAGGGGTCAGACCTAAAGTCTCAAGGGCTCATCACTAATGGCCTTACCTATGTCATGCATAAAGACTTCATAGTTTGACTCTTTAATTTTTATTCTACAACATACTAGGTTCACCTCAACAAGGGTACAAAATACATCATATGATTATTCTTGTAAAATACATAAGTGGTTATGCAACCCTTTCTAGGGAAAAGTCCCTAGACAATTTTTCTCATCAAATGCTACCCAATGGAAATTATAGATGAAAACTACATCGAGGTTATACTATATAATTACATTTGTAGGGAATCTTTTTGGAAATAAATTGGGAAAGGAACTGTATAGTATAAAAAGGGAGATCAAGATGTAATGTTTGATATATGGTTATATAGGATTGGGGAAGGTAAGATCTTCTTAACCCTAAATTCCCAAAGGAAAGATCCAAATTGATTAACCACAAGAAGATGATCAAAACATAAATGAATTAATCGATGGAGAATATGAAGAAAGGAGAAAACCATATATTCTATTATGCAAAGAAGTATTGAAATCTTAATTGAATTGAAGTCAAATACTAACCTCAAAATATGACAGATCTGGATAATGTTGTTTTTTGATGTCTGTATGTAGTTTCAGGAAATTTGCAACCTGATTTGGCCTGGAAACATATAGATAGAGAAAACCTAGAAACCATTTGATTTTTTGAGAAAGGTCGACCTTGACCCAAATACAGGGGCACAATCTTACCCCGGGGTACAATCTTACCCCCTTAAGTTGACCTTGACCTGAGCTGCTCTGACGAAAATTTTGTTTGTAGATCCTGAAAGTTTGCCAAAAAGGGTACTCAGATTTGATCTGTAATTCATTGTCTCGCACCTGCACCTTCACCTACAAGAAAAAGGGTTTTATTTGTTGGATGAGGGGTTTGCCTTGGTCAAACCCTAGTTTTGGAATTAACCTTGAAATGTAATTGAAATTGTAGCAATAAACAAAGTAAATGGAATAATTCACCTTGCTTATGTTGAAACCCTTGTGGAGGATTCAAATCCTTGAATCCACAAGTATGGATGCTCTAAATGAATGTAGAATTTTATGTAGCATGTCTCAAATCAATTGCATTATATCTTCAACACCAATCTTGAATGGATCTTGGAATAGGAAGAAGCTTGAATGGAAATGGAGGAAGAAATCTTCAACAAAGCGGCTCAATAGAGATTGAATCCTTCAATGGCTACCAATGGATCTCCTTGATGAATTAGATCTTGAATGCTTGAAGATGAATGAATTCTTGAATTCTTTCTTTCGCCTTCTTTCTTGAATTCGATTGATGTGTGATCATGTAGTTGCTTGGTGAATAATGGATGTGAAAATGAGAGGAGAAGGCTTCCTTTTATACAAGTTAAGGCACAAACTTCTAGAGAGGCCTACATAGGAGAATTAAATTCCAATTTAAGCCTTTACTCTTGGAAGTGGGCCTAATTTAAATATCATTTAATATTTTACCATTTTGAAGCTCGAAACAGCCAACCCAGAAGTGGGAAAATAAACTTTCTAAAACCCGACATCTAAAAACTTTCAAAACTTGAAATTTAGACCTAGGGTTAGGGTCGAGGTTGAATTTGACCTAGGTCAGGGTTGATGTTGACCTTGAACCATAAGTTTGACCTTGACCCTAAGGTCAAGAACCTCAAATTCTCAGGATCAGGTGCCAGAAACAGGCTGGAAAAAGGTGGAAAGAGAAGTAGATTATGGGGAAAAAGCCAAATCCAGGTCAAATACCCATTCAAGGCATTTGACATGACCCTAGACCACTTACTCAGAGGGCTAAACTAGTCCTAAATGGAAGTGCTTCCATTTTTTGACGATAGATTTAGCCCCCACTTTAGCAAGAGTATGGACTCGATGCAAACTCTTGGTAAAGGAGATCACAACGAAAAATACAATCTTATTGAAATCAAAGGGACAAAGGAATCCTTAAGCCCCTAGGGACTCAAGTCTTCATCAACTCCAAGATTACAATAAGAGAGACATCTCTAGAAAAGAGAGATAAGAGGGTGTGATTGCCTCGCCCAATGAGAACTTATGTCCCATTGTGAATCACACAAGGAAATAGCACAACTGGAAAGATAGAGTTGAGCCATCTAGTGAATGTAGCTACTCACTAGTCAACCCATCAAGGATTCACCCTTAGGAATATTCTATTCCCAAAAAGCAAAGCCAAAAACAAAAGTGATCCAGTCTTAAGGACACCTCCAACCTTAAGGGATCAAAATTTTGAAATTTGAAAATAGAGGGATAAAGAGATCCTATAAGATAAAAATCCATGCTTGAAGGATTAGTCACTAATCCATAAAGGGAGAAAAGAGCTTTGAATATATATATATATATATATATATATATATATATATATATATATATATATTGAAAGTGCGTGTGTGAAAAATGTGAGCAAGGCGTATGCCCCCATGTTAAAGTCATTGCTAACACTTTAACAAGAGCAATGGATTGAATAGAAACATAAACAACTCCACTTATTACATTTCCACTACGAGATGCCCCCAAGAGAAGATAAATCAAGGGAAATGCCACATAAACATACAAAGAACATAGAAGGGATCTACCTACTGTGGGGTCAATATGATCATAAGATAATATTTATATAGGATATTATTGCAAATGAATTAACATCATTCCCCAAAGAAAGTAGAACTACAATCACAATGGAGGAAAGAAAACATAAGAGTTACAAAGAAGAATCTTTTCAGATCACAACATGGAGACCAAAAAGAATCATTGCTACCAAGTCACAAATCCAAGCAGACTACATAAGGAAAACATTTATGAACAATAGCACAGGTACAACATAACATGAAAACAACATATAGAAGAGTAAAGATACATATAGAGGAATTGTAAAACAGGTTTGATTCCTTTATCATCTTGCACCAAAAAAGTAACAAGGGTCATAAAAAAGAATCTAACAAACATTTAGCAAACACATCATGGGAGAAGCACAATACAATAGGAAAACACACAAAAAGCTACCATAAAGGACAAACTAATCAAGTGCGTCGCCTACTCTCCCCATCTCATTCTATATCATTTCAGGAAGGTGGGAAACTCACAAGAGGGACTATATCCAATATAGTAGGAATAATAGCCAGTTCCAAACAAGGATCCTCTTCAGAATCATAATGTTCAATACTAGGTGTAATTATCGATTCTTTTAAAAGCATATTAGGTAAATCAATGTCAATGTCAATAGTCTCATATTCATCATTTACATATTTATCATCAGAAAATGGAAGCACTTCCATTTAGGACTAGTTTAGCCCTCCAAGTAAGTGGTGTGTGGTCATGTCAAGTGCCTTGAGTGGGTCTTTGACTGGATCTGGATTTTTCCCCCTATTCTGCTTCTCTCTCCACTTGTTTCCAGCCTTTTTCTAACACCTTATCCTGAGGATCTGATATCTTTGACCTCAGGGTCAAGGATGACCTTCTGGGTCAAGGTCGACCTCAACCCTGACCTAGGTCAAGGATGACCTTGACCCTGTCCTAGGTCAGAGTCAACCTCGACCCTGACCCTAGGTCTAAAATTTAGATTCTGGAGGTTTCGGGATGTCAGGCTTTGGAAAGTTTTATTTCCCACTTCTGAGTCATCTGTTTCGGATTTTGGAAAGGTAAACTCTTAAATTTTATTTAATCTAGGTCCATTTCTAGTGGTTAATTCTTAATTGAAATTTAATTATCCTATGTCGACCTCTCTAGAAGTTTGTGCCCTAGACTAGTATAAAAGGAAGCCTTCCTCTCTCATTTCCATCAATCAATCAAGTGTGAAAGACATCCACAATCAAGCATCTTTAGCGATCTTTTATCTTCAAGCTCTCAAGTACAATCAAGTGATCAAGCAAGCAAGAAGGAGAAGGAAATTATTCAAGCATTCATTCATCCTCAAGCATCCAAGCATTCAAGATCCAATTCATCAAGGAGATCCATTGATAGCCATTGAAGGATTCAATCTCTTTGGATCTCTCTTGTTGAAGATTTCTCCATCCACATTCATTCAAGCCTCTTCCTATTCCAAGATCCATTCAAGATTGGTGTTGAAGATCTAATGCAATTGATTGGAGACATCCTACAAATAATTCTACATTCATTTGGAGCATCCATACTTGTGGATTCAATGATTTGAATCCTCCACAAGGATTTCAACATAGGCAAGGTGAATAGTTCCATTTACTTTGTTTATATATTGAAATTTCAATTACATTTCTAGGTTGATTCCAAACTGGGGTTTGACCAAGGAAAACCCCTCATCCAACTAACAAAACCCTTTTTCTTGCAGGTGCAGGTGCGGGACAATGAATATCAGTGCAGATCTGAGTACCCTTTTCGGTGAACTTTCAGGATCTGCGAACATAATTTTTGTCAAAGCAGTGCAGGTCAAGGTCAACTTTTTAGGGTAAGATTGTGCCCAAGGGTAAGATCTTACCCCTATCTTGGTTTAAGGTCAACCTTTCTCATAAAGAAAAAATGTTTCTAGGTTTTCTCTATTTCTATATTTCCAGGCCAGATCCGATTGCAGAATTCCACAAAACTGAACACGGACATGAGAAAATAGTGTTTTCTAGATTTACCCTATTTTGAGGTTAGTATTTGTCTTCAATCCAATCAAGATTCCAATACACACTTGCTATAATGGAATATAAGGTTGTCTCCTTTCTTCATATTCTTCATAGATTGATTCTTTTATGCATTAATCACCTCCTTGTGGTTAATCAATTTGGATTAAGAAGTAGATATTACATTCCCCCACATGTCTCTACACATATTTTTATATCTTACATCATTTTACATCTTACAACATCATTAGTATCAACAAGAGTACCTTCTTCATCTAGATTAATCAAAATAGAATCTAAGATACGAATAGAATCATCATAAGCATTCATCTTAACATCATTATTAGGATTAACTTCTTCTAACACATCAGACATAGGCTGGTCAAAAGAAGGTAAAGAACTTTGAATCATAGAGGCATGAGCCTTAGCTTGAGCTCGATGCTTCTTACGATGTTCATTAGCAGATTGGTTATGTTTTGTCTTGTTTGAAATATGTTGAGAACTAGGAGGGACAACCACTGGTTCCTTCATAGGTTATATAGGAGGATCAATATGATTCTCAGTTTCCTGAAAAGAAACACTAGGAGCTTGATTAATAGAACTAGAAGCCATGGATAAAGGAGGTATGGAAGGTGTATGCAAAAGACCACGGTTAAGATCCATCTGAGGCATGCTTAACTCAAAAATATTGTGATGTTTATAGGCTTGATATAAGTGGAAAAGGTTATCAGGTCGATAAGGACATGAATTAGGTAATGAAGGCCAAAAGAAGTTAAGTGTAGCACAATCCCTCAGCTTAGAAGGTTGATATAAACTATGATTAATCATCTTCACTTCTTCATCATGAATGAATTTAAGACACTTATGGATAGGAGAAGCAATGACATTCATGGAATTCAACCAAGGAAAACCTAGCTTAACTTGAAACTGATCAAAAGTAGGGACAACAACGAAGGTAGTGTCCACAACTTTACCACAAAGTTCAATAGGCAAGTTAATAGAACCAAATGATGGATAAAGAAAACCATTACAAGTTTGAATCTTGTTAAAATAATAACAAAATATAGAGATATGGGAAATTGTTTAATGCAATGAGAAAGGAAAAGAAGATTTACCATGAATAATCACAAAACTAGGAGCATTCACCAAAGAGCAAAGCAACAAGGAGACAATATTTTGAAGGGGGAAAAGCATAAAAAAAAACCCCGTGATATAATGAAAGTGGCAAAAATGCTTAAGAATGAGAGAGAGAGAGAGAGAGAGAGAGATAGATTGAGAGCTTAGCTCATACAATAGTGTTCAAGAAGAAGAAGTATCTCATATAGAGAGAAGGAGAGCCATCTCTTTTAATAGAGATGTGAGAAAGGAGTTACTTGTAACTCCCATTTCTATGTATGCCACATTTCACTAGTGTGTGAGACAAGTGCATGATTCCTCATAAGGAGGAATATCTATTTTCCTTATTAAAGGAATTACACATATGTGACATGTCCTCCCACTTGGACTAGAGGATGAATACAGTAGGATACCTTGGTTTATCCTTAAAATACATAATTTACCAAGGAAAGATTAAATTCTAACACCCCCCTTTAATCTTTACTTGGGGTAATTACATCAATAGGTATCAAACCCAAATGTTTATAATGAATTTGAGATGTTTCTTTTGAAAGAGTCTTCACTAGGATTACTTTGGCTTGATCATCTTTCATGTCTTCAACTTGTGCTTTGGAGCTTGAATGGTACATAGGACTTTTGGAAAAGTGAATAGCACTTTGAGAGAACAAAAGTGTATGTGCTTGTTGAGGGGAGCCCAAACCTTTAAGTGACCATTGAGATTCTTGAGATGTATTTATGCATTCTGTATATTTATTTTCATTAGAAGGTAGAGGTGGAGCATAATCAACACTTGAGCCTACAATAAGGAAAAAACCACTAGTAGAGTGCCCATCATTAGGATCACCTAGTGCTGAATCAGTAACACTTTGGAAAAAATCATATTGCGTAGCATGGGTCATAGAATCATAAGTGCAATCTTCAGTTGCATAAACCAAATTTGTAGCGTATTCATCATAATATGAAGCATCAATAGGAGAGTTAATATAAGCATCATTATCATTAACCTCCATAACAATCATAGGATTAGTACTATCATCATGAATTTCATCTTAAGTAATAAACATATCTTGCAAAGTAACATTAAGAAAGTTAGATATAATTTCCTCTTCTTGGTCAAACATATCACCAACATGAGAGAAAGGAGGAGTAAATAGATCATTACCATCATCATCATCATCACTGCTAGAAGGAACAAAATCATTAGGAGTATCATTACTATCTTTATGTTCATCATTATCCTTTTGAAGAGTATTAGTATTATCCTTAATGTTAGGAGCAAAAACAAGAGGAACATAAATATGGTTATCTTTCAAATCAGGAACATAAAGCACATCATGTAATTTACCATTTGGAATAGAAACATTACCAGTTCCTTCAACTTGATAGCAATAATTATCAGGTAAAGAAACAGGGATATTCATAGAATCAGGTTGCAAAGAATCAAAGACTTCCTTATGAGATGTAACATGTTGAGATGCACCATATTCAAATGGTTTAGAAGCATTAAAACAAATAGTAAAAGTAGAACGAGATTAATTTCCATTAGATTTTCCATTTGAATAGTTTTGAGAATTATGTTGATCAGCCTTTTGTTTCTTAAAATAGTTATGTATTGAGTGACCATCTTTACCGCAATAGGTGCAATGTGGCCTATTTGAATGATTATGATTCTGATATTTATTGGAAGGCCTAGACTTGTAATGATCATTAAATTGTTAGCCTAAGTTATTATTTGAATTATTAGTATTGTTTGATCTTTGATAATTTTGGTTATTTTGATTAGTGTTAGAAGATCTATTGTTATTGTGACTTTGAGAGACATATGCATGTTCGTGAGTTTTAAGTATGCCAAACTGAATCAATTTTTCTTCGTCTTGATGCAACATATTTTGAAAGATGACATAAGTTAATTGAGATGCTAAAGAAGGAATAGCTAACTGAGAGTAAATATTTGTAATAAACTGTTGGAACTGTCTAGGCAAACATTTACGAATAATTATGTGGATTATCCTTAAATCAGAGAGAGTAACTTGTAAACTAGTTAGTAAAGCTTTAATTGAATCAAACTTGAGCAAGAAATCATCAACAATGTTGAAATCAGTATACCTGAGGTCTTCAAGTTGGTTTTGAAGCTGGATTTTTCAAGTCTGGTCTGCACTTTCATAGGTATTTTTCAAGATGTCCCAAGCTTGATGGGATTCTGTACAAGTAGAAATTAACACATACAATTTGGGACTTAAGGAGATTCCAATTAAGCCAAGTGCTTCCTCATTTTTAGTCTGCCAAGCAGTTTGGTTAGCTTGAGGAGCAGAGGATGTTGGTTTTGAACTGGCATTAGTTGCAATATCTAAAATATGTTTGAATCTAAAGATGAAGGTCATGCGTGTTTTCCATGCATGATAATTTACACATGTTAACTTTATTTTTGGCATCAAGGTGGTCATGGTTAAATATGAAGATTTAATGAAAAGAACACCTAAACTAGAGATAAATGAAAAACCGTAACAGAATCCTAGAAAAGAAAATCAGATCAAACTATACACACTTGCATGCAATAGTAGAAGGCTATAATAGAAGAGGGGCGAGTAGTGGAGAAGGTGTGAAGTTGAAGGTGTTATGTAGATATTACACACCAAAGGTTTTTCTAATATGGAAGAGAACACCGGATCTAACAGTTTAACACTTTTAAGAAATAATGAGCTTTTCACAGCAAACAAATTAAACTAATGCATGCAAAGATAAAAGAAAAAAGCATGAATCCAAAATAGTTACCATATATTATGCATGGGAATGATATGGATAAAATATGGAACTGTGGATGACAAACCCGCTATTACACATGGTAAACCAAAACAGTTACCAAAGTTTCATTTGAACAAAAGGTTAAACAAGTCCGATAACGATGAAAAATAAGATGCACAAAAAGATAAAAACCAACAAAAAAATAACACCAGCAAGAGGGCTCGACCAAAGTCATGATGGATGGAGATATTAGAATATAGATTTCAAGGAAGCTAAAACCACATGCAGAGAAAAACAGATCTCCCAAAACAACAATAATAAAGAACAGACACAAATAAATAGCAATTAGAGAGAATACGAATACTTCTATGAAACCGAACCTTTCTCGGAACTTCAACAGGCTACCAAAAAAAATGAACCTTCTCAGGATAAAAAATGTAAGGACCAACCAGATATTAAAAAGAAACCCTAAGATATTGTTAGCATTCATTACAAGATCATTATATCTTTGCAGAATAAAACGCATGTAACCGATTTAGAAACAATGATTAAAAAACTAAATAATACCAACGGATATATATGAGATTAAAAGAAACTTTTGAAACTAAATTAGTAAAGTAATGACTAAAAAATTTAGAGACTAAATTAGTAAAAAAAATAACAAAATAATGAGAACCAAAAAAAACTAATTTAATATTCTATGATATTTTCACCAACTAAATTAGTAATGCATGAATTAAAAAGATTAATATAAATGAACTGAAATAAACTAAATGCAAAGAACTAATTGTAATAACTAAAATGAGATTCAAATCTCTCTAAACAACGTCTCCAAATTTGGAGTGCACCAAGATATGGTAGCTCCTCTACCTACACACTCAAAACACATTTAAACCAACCTACTCTAATACCATGTTAAAATAATAACAAAATATAGAGAGACATGAAATTGTTTAATGTAATGAGCAAGGAAAATAAGATTTACCATGAATAATCACAAAATTAGGAGCATTCACCAAAGAGAAAAGCAACAAGGAGACAATATTTTGAAGGGGGAAAAGCATAAAAAACCCCCTGTGATATAATGAAAGTGGCAAAAATGCCTAAGAATGAGAGAGAGAGAGAGAGAGAGAGTGAGAACTTAGCTCATACAATAGTGTTCAAGAAGAAGAAGTATCTCATATAGAGACAAGGAGAGCCATCTTTTTTAATAGAGATGTGAGAAAGGAGTTACTTGTAACTCCCATTTCTATGTATGCCACATTTCACTAGTGTGTGAGACAAGTGTAGGATTCCTCATAAGGAGGAATATCTATTTTCCTTAATAAAGGAATTACACATATGTGACATGTCCTCCCACTTGGACTAGAGGATGAATACAATAGGATACCTTGGTTTATTCTTAAAATATATAATTTACCAAGGAAAGATTAAATTCTAACAAATCCACACATCTGATGTATCATAAGAATCACATTGTAAATTCTTCAGTAATAACATTGACTAAGGATGTAGGATCAACAAGACAACTGCACGTAGGTATCTTATAAATCCTAGCATAAATGTAGAGGGGACCATCAAGAGCTTTAATAGTCTCAGAATCATCGAAGGTGATCAAGATTTCCCTAGGTCTTTTATTCTTAGGTTGTTTTCGAGGTTTAGGTTGAGGTTTCAGTTTAGGCTTAGGTTGAGGTGGAACTTGAAGTTGAGGTTGAAATTGAGGCTCAGGTGGAGATACAGATTGAGACAAAACAACATGCTCCACATGGTTAACAATGTGATTAAGATCATCCATCTTTGAATCACAAACAATATCCACAAAAGATAAATGGACAATGGTATCAGTATCATGTGTAGGCAAAGGATTTGTATAAATTTGGAGATTTTGATTAGGAGGAGAGACATATTTGTTCCCACTACCATCAAAATTATCAATAGATAAAGTATTAGAATCAATTAAGTCTTGAACCATATGTTTTAGAGAATAACACTTCTCGGTATCATGGCCATTCTGATGATGGTATTGACAAAAGGCTTTGGAATCAAAGGATTTGGATGCCACCGTAGCAGGTAAAAGAGGTCAGATAGGAGTTAAATTAATCATATTAGCAGTCAATAGTTTATTCATAATAGAATGCAAAGATTCAGAAATAGGAGTAAATGTACAATTCAGACAAAAAGTAGTGGATGCAGAAGTGGAATTGTGGGATGCAACAACAACTTGATTAGCAACTATATTTTCTTGTTTATTTATTTTGACATAGTTGTTTGGTTTTTGAAACTTGTTTGGATTAGGAGCAACATCACTCTTATCAACTGGGACAAGAGCCATTAGAGTGTTGCTCTCAAATTGACTCACTTGTAATTGATAATGATGAAGCCTTGCACAAAGTTGTTGAAAAGAGGTAAATTTAGTAAGCAAAATCTTATCTCTAATATCCTTTTGTAAATTTGAAATAAACATATGTTGAATATCAATATCAGGAACAATATAAGAAATCTGAGCATACAAATGCTTAAATCTACCAATAAATTCAGTCAATTTTTCTTTAGTATTTTGTTTACAATGCATTAAATCAGTTAAGGACACTTGCGGACTAATGTTATTTTGAAATTGTTGAATAAAGGTGTTAGCAAGTTTTGGAAAAGAATCAATAGAATAAGGAGGCAAGGAACAATACCATTGCAAGGCCCTATCACGAAAAGTTCTAGCAAAAAACTTGGCTAAAATCATATGGTCATGAGCATAGTCACTAAAAAGGATTTGAAATGTTTTAACATGAGTAATAGGGTCTCCCTTACCATTGTAATTCTCAAGATGAGGAATATCAGCTTGCTGAGGAACAGGAGCACAAATAATGTCTAGGGATAAAGGACTTCCCATGTCACATGTAGGAATACTACATTTGGATTGAGTTAAAGACGCAAGTTGTTGTTGTAAAGAGGACACAATTTGAGGAAAACTAATGATTTTGGAATCATTAGATGAAATAGGAGGCATAGACACACTAGAAACACTAGGTAAAGTGTATGAAGTGCCAGGAATGGAAGACACAACTAGGGAAACACTTGGAACCACATTTGGAAGAGGATTGGAATAAGTAAAAGGAACATTATGATAAGAAGGTTTTGAAGTAGGTAGAGACATGGGAGGAACACTCATAGGAAGAGAGGGAACCGCCATAGTCACTAAAGGAGGAGTATAAGTAGGAATGCTAGGTAAAGGAATAGAAGAAGGTTCCACACTAGTGATGGGAGGAGTGAATCCTAAATCTTGAGCTTCTTGAGCTAAAGGTTTAGCATTTAAATGCACAAGATGAGTAATACCATGCAAGATATTAGCACCTTGATCACTATCATGAAGGACTTTCTTAAGAGCATCTATAGCTTGAATAAAATCTTGATTATGGTTTTCTTGAGTAAGCCAATTTCCCATTTTATCAAGTTTAGTTGAAAGTTTTTGGACTTGTTCAGGAGGAACTCTTAAAGCATCATCCTCATCATGAGATGAGTGAGAAGAGTTATGCTCCATAGTAGGATTAGAATCATGAATAATCATATTGTCATCTAGGATCCTAAGGGGAGGAGAGGAAGACTCAAGATCAAAGAAACCCATAAGCCTATGACTTCTTCTAGCCAGAATATTATAAGTAGGACTAGAGGAGTAAAGATCATATACCAATGCAATGAAAATGAACTAAACTTGGAAAACACAAAGCATAAACAAATAAATGTTTTTGTATTTTTTATTTATATGAAATGTAAATGCAAGATCTAACACTATAAAAGAAAGACTTGTCTATCGCGGGTTCACCAAAATGTATAGTATAAAAAGGGAGATCAAGATGTAATGTTTGATATATGGTTATATAAGATTGGGGAAGGTAAGATCTTCTTAACCCTAAATTCCCAAAGGAAAGATCCAAATTGATTAACCATAAGAAGATGATCAATACATAAAAGAATCAATCAATGGAGAATATGAAGAAAGGAGAAAACCTTATATTCCATTATGGAAATAAGTATTGAAATATTAATTGAATTGAAGACAAATACTAACCTAAAAATATGACAGATTTGGAAAATGTTATTTTCTGATGTGTGTACTTAGTTTTGATAAATTATGCAACCTGATCTAGCCTAGAAACATAGAGACAAAGAAAACCTAAAAACCATCTGATTTTTTGAGAAAGGTCGACCTTGACCCAAATACGGGGGCATAATCTTACCCCCTTAAGTCAACCTTGACCTCTGTTTCTCTGATGGAAATTCTGTTCATGTGGCCTGAAAGTTTGTCGAAAAGGGTACTCAGATCTGATCTGTAATTCATTGTCTCACACCTACACCTGCAAGAAAAATGGTTTTGTTTGTTGGATGAGGGGTTTGCCTTGGTCAAACCTCAATTTTGGAATTAACCTTGAAATATAATTGAAATTTCAGCAATAAACAAAGTAAATGGAATAATTCACCTTGCTTATGTTGAAACCCTTGTGGAGGATTCGAATCCTTGAATCCACAAGTATGGATGCTCGAAATGAATGTAGAATTGTATGTATGATGTCTCAAATCAATTGCATTAGATCTTCAAAACCAATCTTGAATGGATCTTGGAATAGGAAGAAGCTTGAATGGAAATGTAGGGAGAAATCTTCAACAAAGGGGCTCCATAGAGATTGAATCCTTCAATGGCTGCCAATGGATCTCCTTGATGAATTGGATCTAGAATGCTTGAAGATGAATGAATGCTTGAATGATTTATTTATCCTTCTTTCTTTCTTGATGATTTCTTGAATTCGAGTGATGTTTGATCATGTAGTTGCTTGGTGAATAATAGATATGAAAATGAGAGGAGAAGGCTTCCTTTTATACAAGTTAAGGCATAGACTTCTAGAGAGGCCTACATAGGAGAATTAAATTCCAATTTAAGCCTTTACTCTTAGAAGTGGACCTAATTTAAATATCATTTAAGAGTTTACCATTTTGAAGCCTGAAACAACTGACCTAGAAGCGGGAAAATAAACTTTCTGAAACCCGACATCTGGAAACTTCTAGAACTTGAAATCTAGACCCAGGGTCACAGAAGGTCGACCTTGACCCCAAGGTCAAGAACCTCAAATTATCAGGATCAGGTGCTAGAAATAGGCTATAAAAAGGTGGAAAGAGAAGTAGAACAGGGGAAAAAGATAGATCCAAGTCAAAGACCCATTCAAGGCATTTGACATGACCCCAGACCACCTAATCAGAGGGCTAAACTAGTCCTAAATGGAAGTTCTTCTATTTTCTGATGATAAAGGAACAATTCCTTATCTACCTATAACCTAAGTTTTTTCCTTGCAAGACTTATCTTGGTGTGGGATAAACACCAGCTATCATAAAAAAAGAACTCAGAGAACTATCTATGAGAACGGGGTTAGTGAATAACAAAGAGATCTTTTAAGATGGTGAGAACATGATCAAATTGATTTTATTATGACTATTCTATCATAAATTATGAAAATATTCAATCATATAAATTAATGTTTAGAAAGATAATAAACCAATCTTTTCAAAACATAGTAGATAACTAAGGAATATCATTTCCTATCTCCCTCTCTCTTATGTACAGAACTATGCAATGTAACATACATGAACTACAATTATAACTATTTTGACCCAAATAATAATATTAACCATCAAATATCATATTATGAATAATTTGAATTCTACTATAGAAAACTCAAATCCTAAGGCAATGTCTCTAAAGTGGCCATAACCAAATTTCTAACTAAGTAGGACCACATTATTGACAATATCAACTAATAAATTCAAAAATAAATTGATCATTCAACATCCTAAGAGCATTAATATTAAATCACATGGTATAAAGGTGTTCATGACTATAATAGAATCAATTATTGTAAGTAAGCTCATGCACTGCCAACTACCAAAATTGCTAAGTAACAAGACATAAACAAGGTTTCAAACTTGTGAAGTATGATAGATTTATAAACATCAGGTGGTTAATTCATATAATAATAGGTTCAATTCAATGAATCATATGTTGTGGTCTAGTGCTACTAATATATGCACTAACATCATAACATGAGAACCTAGTATCAATGATAAGTATTGCCAAATAAAATCAACTTGATATCAAGGTCTACCAAATTTACAAAATAAAAAGACAAGAACTACCCCATAGGTGATTTGATTCATTCCTCATAAACTTGATTCACTAACTTCTAATCTATCTACTTTCAAAGACCATCAATCAGGATGACATACATACCAATATTGGAGATAAGTTAATTGTTAAAAGTAGTGGTTTTCATTTCACCAAAAGATCACCCTATTAATGCTTGATACAACCACTAGACTTATAGAAGACACAGGAGGCTGTTAAACCATGTCACAAATCCTGAAGGGGGACATTGATGGTTAGTCCAATAATCCCCCCTTAGTGTCACCCAAGGGGATTCAAACCTATGACCAAGCTCTGATACCACTTGTTACAAGTAGTGGTTGTCATTGCACCAAAATATTGACCTGTTAATGCCCAATACAACCACTAGACTTATAGAAGACACATGAGGTTTTTAAACCATGTCACAAATCCTGAAGGGGGACATTGGCAGTTAGTCCAACATCAATATGTTTGATTCAAGATACTAACCTTAGCGCTACATCTTAGAATGACTTAATCCAAAATTCAACCATCTTTATAAAGGTAAATTTACACTTTAATTGTGATTAAAATGGTGATAGTTCATTTGAGTCCCATAAACATAATATTTTGTGTTGGATTAGGTGTGAAAAGGTGAGTACTAAGAGGTGAGGTGTGAATCAGTACTATAAAACACTTTTAATCAAATTAAACTTTCCTTCTTAACCATTTACTAATTCTTTATCATTTTCATGCATCACATGAAACATATAAAACATTTAACCAATAACACATAACACAAATATTTGGTATCACAGAAATCCTTGTCAAAGGATAAAAGCTGCGGTGGGGATGACACCCACAAGACTTCACTATTGTAGAATAAAGTTTTCTCATTTAGAGCTACAATGTTAGCTATTTATGATAGCTTACCCTGTTAAGAGTATTAACCCGGTTAAGAGTCTAAAGACTACTAATTCTACCTCATGAAAGGATTTTACAATTCTAATCTAAGAACTATAGCTGGTTAAAGGATTTACAAATAAGATCCGCTCAGTTAAGATACTTTACAACTCTGATTAATCTTTAATCAATAACATTAAATATGTTTGTCAAACTTGCATCAAACATATGCTTATCAAACTCTTTATGCTCAATAAATCATTACCTCACATTGTGTACCTTTCACACTAATAATTCAGTACTCGGTAGATCACACTATCTATATGTTCTTCACTGCTCTATTACTCAGTGGCTTCATTGCTTATCACCTTCTTAGTAATCTTCTTCATACATGAAATCTCCTCTTGCATTCATATAAACCACAAACACCATACATTCATTATAATCTTCATACTCTGATCCATTTATATACAATTATAGAAGCAGTGCTAGATGTTCTAGAATCATCTCTTCAAGTGGTGCTAGCATTGGTTACTCTTCCAATGCATATTCCATCATTTATTCTCATTGGAAGATCTCACCTTGTAATCATGTGTAATCATCATGTTCCAATCTCTAATGTTCTATTGTATGATCTCCTCAAGATTAGTAAACCATTTTTCTGTTCGGTGTCCAGATTCAATGTACATAAAGATTCTTCTGGTGTTGGCTTGCGGTTGCTTAGCAACACATTTTCCTTAACTCGGTAACTATCTTCTCTTCTTAGTTCAGTGCTCGGTACAATTTGGTTCTTTGTGCTCAGTTCTACCTTGCTCGGTAGCTATGCTTTCTTCTATTTTACCAAAATTCCATGTCTTCTTATTTCCTTTACCGAATGACTTTCTCCGCCTTACTGACTTGTCTATTCTTTATTACCGAATGACTTTGACAAATAATATAAATTCCTCATAACTAATGACAACACAAATAATTCTTAGGAGTATCAATCTCCCCCTTTTGCATTAGTTTGGTATGCTTGTTTAAAATCTCAAAGTCATCAACAAAATTAAAAAATGTGTCCTTGTGTATTCTTCTTCCTCGGTAAACATATTACTCCCCCTGAAGTAATATCTCCAGTACATATCCTTACTATATACATATTTTTCCTTTTCCCTTACTATATACTTTCTCCCTTTTGACATACATAATATTCCCCCTTTTTGCATACTTATTCTTTCCCCCTTGTGGCAAAAACTTATATATATTCCCCCTTTTTTAAACAAAAATGCCAAAAATATTAACTTATTTCATATCTAGTGTGGGGATCTTATCAAAAATGGTTTTTTACTTATCATGTGCATCCTTGAGTGATGCCTTCCATGTGTCTTTAACTATCTACAACACTATAATTTTCTCTCTTATATTTGTTGTCAGACTTACCATAATATCCATAGCACTTACATCTGGTGTGCTAACTAGATCTTTTGCCTTTTGAATCTGTCTCTAAAGTGATTCTATGTGTAGTATCAAAATTGTTTGGTGTTCAAGTAGATCCATTTTGATCTGATTCTCCTCCTTTCTCAACTCAAATTGCACTCCCATCAAGTTCTTCAGCCTCTCATAGTATGTTGTTATTGACTTAGGATCGGTGGAAATTTTAGATAATCGGTGAACTCTTTTTCCACATTATTATCTTTTTCTCTAATCTCCTTTGTGAAATTGGAAAACAAAAAAATTTGTTGAAATAGTAAAAGAATTATTTGCAACTCATTTTCCTATTCATTTATTAACTCCAAAAGAGTTACCTTATCTAAAGAAATTGATTGAAGAACTTCTTCAATCACCTTTGTGTCCATCTCTTTCTTATGAACTTGCAACATATATTTGGTAGTATATGTTCCTGGCTGGTTGATTTGACTGATAAGTTCTCTCAAATGATTATAGATATCTCCTTTTTCATTTATTGTTTCCTTAGACACAATCTCATTTAAAATACTTTTTACCTTCTCCAAAACATCTATTTTCTGCTTCTTTTCTACGAGCTTATCTTGAGAAGCTTTCCTCTTCAACAAATCTTTGAACTTGGAGAGTTCCTTAGGGCTCATGGTTAAGTAATCAACCTTGGGTATTACAATGACTTAACTTATTTCAACCTCTCTTTTCATATTTCCTCTTCTTTTATTTTCCCTTAGAAGTGGATGCCTTCTTTGCATCTAATTGAGTAGAAGTTTCCTTGGTTTTATCTTCTTTTTCTTTATTTTGCTCTTCTTGTTTCTTTTCTTCCTTCTTCTCATGTCTTTCTTCTTTCTTCTCTTCTACCTTTTCTTTCTCTTTTCCTTGTTCCTTCTATTTTCATGTGGTCTTGGTGGGGGTTACTGGCTCTATATTCTACCCTTGTGTGGATTTGGTCTCTCTTGTCTTCTCAGTTTCCTTTGTTTTAGTATCCTAAGTTGGCTCGGTAGGGACATCAACTTCAGAAGGTGCATATCCTATCACCTCTATCTCGATAAAATTCATTACCTAAACAATTATAGGATATTTTTCTAATAATCTTACATTGGTAGAATCATCTACATCCATAACATTTGTCTCTATGGCCTCGGTTTTCATGACATCTTCATTAACTTTGACTAATTCATATGGATCTTGTTCAATTATATCTTCAATTATAACTTCTTGATTTTTTATGAACTCAACTCATTTAGATTTATATTCTTGTTCTGGGACTCCTTCAATAGTCGGTTGATCCATAGAGAAGATCTTTCTCCAAAGATCATCAATGTCTTTTTTTACTTCTTCCAGTTTATAGACCATGATTCTCAGTAACCTGCCCTTTACTAGAAATATTTTTGAATATTATTTTAGGGTATCTTTGATTCCTCTCATTTTTAGGTTTTGGACAATGATTGCAAGGGACCTTTCTCTCATTTTTTTCTTGGCAGCAAGAGCATACTTCCATCTTCCATCTATTTTCTAACAAAATTCTCCTTCAAGATTTTGTACCACTTCAACAGGTGTTGTTCTAAACTTATGAAATGTAGTAATGAAAGACTCTTCAATAATATTCTTCTCCTCATCATTCCTTGTGTCACATTTCAATTGTTTCATGACTGAATGTCCACCATATCTTTCTAATGTCTTGAGCAAATCATCAAGACTTTTCACCTTTTTACTTGGTGCAACCTTAAATTGTGATAGGTCTTTCGATTCAGTATCACTCTCTTTATTCAATTTCAATTTTATTTTAGGCCTTCCAATAGCCTTGATTTCTCTAACATAGGTCTTAGTTTTTACAGGTTCTACTTTTTCTTTCCTTTTTTCTCTTGTGTAGAGGTAGACCTTGTAGATGGTCTTACATCGACTGGGCTAGGGTCTCTTTCTTTACTCTAATATTCTTCCCCTTTATCTCTAAAGGTTCAACAACTTCTTCAACTTCATCATCAATAATTCCTAGACTCTCAAATAATACATTTATCATTTTACTTATCTTCCTCATTGCCTTAGGTATCAATATACCTACCCTGATTTTCTCCTTGACTTCTTCATATGTTCCATACCGATTTTAGCTTTTGTTAACTATTTTATCCAATAATCCTTTGATTTGAATTGTGGCAGCATCTATATTCATCTCATAACTCATAGGTGGTAACCACTTAGTTCTAGGTTCCATAGCCCTTATGATACATATATCAGTATCAATCTCAAAACATAATTCATATTTGTACTCTTCCACTAACTGAGGTGGAATTCTATATCTTTTGTGCATTCTAGATTGAAACTTACTAAAGTTATTAGCCATAATTACATTAAAATTATCACCCATGCCTTGAATATACTCACTTATCTGATAAAAAATGGGTGTATTTTCTTTCCAAGTGACTTCACCGACTATAGGAAAGGAATTTTGGAAGTAAAAGAAAAAACATACCAATAGTGGTCTGAACTTCAATGTATTTTTCTTTTATTTCCTAATGGTTTTCATGTTGTCATCTAACTATTTCAACAGTATCTCACACAAATCTATCTTGATGTGCTTTTTGACAATTTTGTAGGCTATGTAACTGCTCCACATGGTATACTATCTACCCAAGATGATTGGAATATCTGATAGGATATGATATTGGATGAAAACTTCAATTCATGGTCTTCTACTATAGATAACTTTAGTCCTCTTCCATCCTATTTATCTTTGGTAAGCTCACATTACTTATTTTCATCGGTTTTCTTATAAGCCCTTGGTCTATCACCGATCGTAAATCTTGTTACTATGTGTAAGACATCCTTTGTGATTTTCACTGGCCCATCAAGCCACATAAATCAATCATGCACTCTACTTAACACAATTCTCATCCATTCATGTTTGAAAATCATTGGTACATGCATAGCATGGACCAAACCCTTGGTCTGCAAATGTGTGTGGTCGCTCTTCAGATTTCCATTTACACACAAGTTCATGTAGGATGAGTCCGTTAAAAAGTAAAGTCCACCAAGATAATTGAGAGGGGGGGGTGAATCAGTTATTAGATAATTATAAATTTTATCATCTTCAACAACATTAAACCATATAAGCAATATAATTACCAACCATAGAAAGATATTCATACACAATAACACAATGACACAAGATATGTTGACTAGGGAGCCTCTTGATCAAAGAGTAAACCTCGGTGGGAATGATGCCCACAAAAGATGCACTAATATGAATATTCCTTGTGAGAGGATGGAATCTATTAGGAGTCTTATGAAATACATTCAGTACATATTAATCCCTGTTAGGATATTTTGAATCCCTATTAAAAGATTCTAACCCTGTTAAGAGTTATGGAAGACAGAAGGACCCACTGCCGAAATAGCTTCAGGGTAAGATCACTGAACACACTGTCCAAATAATCTTTGCATTATTCAATAGAATAATATGTTACATCTTCTCTAACTATGCCAAACCACACTCACTATTACATCAGATCTCAATTTTAGATCTCTGTACTTCGCATGTCTTCCTTCACATATTTGCTTTCATACTTAGCTCTATTCTTCACTTCATGCATACCGCATCACACATCATCACTAAAAATTCATTCCAATTACACACTTTCACATCAAAACATCATGCTACAACTATAAAACAAGGAAATACATTCCTTCCTTTATACCACACTCAAAAAATTACAAATGAGTCGGCATACAATTACAAAATAAAAGTTCTCACATGCTACACCAAAATTACATAAAACTATCGGCTTCCAAATACAATAAATCTTCACTCATGTGACCTTGAAGTCTATGTTGTCATCCACATCACTATCAATGTGTCTCCAACTTCCCTTTAACTATGCAAAACTAGATTCCATCCCGATTAGGAGATATCATCCGATTTCCACAAACCGCTACTCAGGAACACTGCCTGAACACTGCTTCTACCAAAATGATTATAACTTCCATGAGTCAATGAATTACTATTTTCACTCTTAACCAGAGACATATGACATATCAAAGAGTATAACCTCAACATTGTATAGCTCCAACTACAATAACCGACATGCGCTAATCCAAACTCTGTCTGCTTCTCTGCAAGTCTTTGGTAAATCACTATGTTGACATCAATGACAATCATAGTCATGAATGCAACAACAACTGCTACATAATGGCTGCCAAACACTTTAGCATTCATTCCTAACAATCTCCCCCATTGGCATTGATGGCAACATAGATTAAAAACATCCAATGTTCCAAAAATCCAATATTGCAACATTGCTTCTTCAAATCCTCTTCATCAATCAAATCTTGCTTTGTTATCATATTCAGTTCTCTCATATTGTTTTTCATGCATATTTCTCCCCCGTTGACATCAATGATAGAAATTCCATCACTAAGTCAACAACAACTCAATGTCAAAACACACTTTTTAGAAAAATACATTTACTAGAGTCCTCATGACTCAGCTCAGATACACATACTCCCCCATAGAGGAAGTACCAACATCTAGTCTAGAAGAAAGATAGGGCTCATATACCACTGGACGAATGCAACCAATTGCATGACTTCTCAAAATTAGGCTAGGGCATAACCCCAAGCATACCTCTTAGATACTCAAATGTATCCTTAGGTAAAGGCTTTGTGAATATATCTGCTATCTGCTCCTTTGTACTTATGTACTCAATTCTGACTTCTTTTTCAACAACTTTCTCTCTTACAACATGATACTTAATCTCTATATGCTTTGTCTTAGAATGTAATGTAGGATTATTAGATATACTAATTGTATTGGTGATATCACAATGTATGACAATAGGTTCAACAAATTTTATTCCAATATCCTTCAACATCTGCTTCATCCAAATTATCTGGTTACAATTGTTTGCTGCTGCTACATATTTTGCTTCTGTTATGCTTTGTGAGATACAATTCTGCTTCTTGCTTAGCCAAGAAACTAATCTTCCTCCAAGGAAAAATGATCCTCCACTGGTGCTTTTCTTATCATCAACACTGCCTCCCCAATCAGCATTTGTATATGCACATAGGGTAAAATCATCAGATTTTTCATACCATAATCCATAGTCCATTGTGCCTCTTAAATATCTCAGTATCCTCTTTACTGCTTCATAATGTGATTCTCTAGGTTCAGCTTGAGATCTTGCTACAATTCAAACTAAGTGTGCTATATCAGGTCTTGTATGAGTCAAATACTACAATCCTCCAATCATAGATATGTATTTCTTCTATTCTACTGCGGGAGTCTCATCTATGCTAGATAACTTATGTCTGGTCACCATAGGTGTTCCAACTAGTTTACAATCCTCCATTCCAAATCTTTTCAAAAATTCATTAAGGTACTTTGTCTGACTTACAAAAATACCATCATTGTTTTGTGTTATCTGTAATCCCAAAAAGTATTTCATTTCACCAATCATACTCATTTCAAATTTAGTCTTCATTTCATCAGCAAATTTGTCACTAGCTTCATCTTCTCCTCCAAAGATAATGTCATCAACAAAAATAACTATAACTAACAAACCATTTTCAATTTCTTTTGTGTATAGATTGCTATCAGCTATACCTTTTATAAATCCCAACTTTAACAAATACTTATCCAGTCTTGCATACCAAGTTCTAGGTGCTTGTTTAAGTTTGTATAAATCTTTCTTTAATTTACATACCATGTCTCCTTCTTGAGTTAAAGGAAAACCTTCAGGCTTCTCAATGTAGACTTCTTCTTCCAATTCTCCATTCAAAAATGCTAACTTCACATCCATCTGATACACTTTGAATTTCTTGTAAGCTGCATATGCCAAAAACATTCTAACTGCTTCAATTCTTGCAACAGGTGCAAAAGTCTCTTCATAGTCAATTCCTTCTTGTTGTTAGTAACCCTTACATACCAATCTTGCTTTGTTTCTTACTACTTCTCCTTGTTCATTTATCTTGTTTCTGAATACCCATTTAGTTCCAACAACATTCTTGTCTTTAGGTCTAGGGACCAATTCCCATGTCTTGTTCTTTTCAATCTGATCTAGTTCTTCTTTCATAGCATTAGTCCAATTTTCATCTTCACAAGCTTCATTAGTAGTCTTAGGTTCAATTTGAGAAATCAAACATAACTGTTCTTGTGCCTTATTTTGAGTAAGAACTCCTCTTTTGATGCTCCCAATAATCTATTCAAAAGGATGATTCTTTAACAAACTCTTGCTAGGTTTCACTGTCTTAGATCTCTCTTCAGATGTAGGTTCTTCAATAACTTCACTGTGACTTTCATTCAACAAATCATTGTCAATTTCATAAAACAATTCAGTAATTCCAGTATTAGGCTTAGGATGAACTTCTTCATCAGATTCATAATCAAGCATTCTTTCCTAAATTTTGAACTTTTCATCAACTTTAACATTTGTGCTCTCAACAATAGTCTTAGTTCTTTTATTGAAACATCTATATGCTTTACTTTTCAAAGAATATCCAAGAAATATACCTTCATCACTTCTAGGATCAAACTTTCCTATATCATCATCTCTTTTTATATAACATTTTCTTCCAAAAATTCTAAAATACTTAACTGAGGGTGCATGTCCAAACCATAATTCATAAGGTGTCTTGTTTGTGTCTGCTCTGATTTGTACTCTGTTCATTATATACACTGTTGTGTTCACTGCTTCTCTCCAAAATACGTTCACCAAATCATTCTCAAACAACATAGCTCTTTCTGCAATGCCATTTTGTTTAGGTGTTCTAGGGGCTGAATACTGTCTTTTAATGCCATTTTCTTCACAAAAGTTGTTAAACTCTCTAGAAGTAAATTCTCCACCTCTATCAGATCTTAAACATTTAATCTTCATTCTAGATTCATTCTCAACTTTAGTCTTAACAATCTTAAACTTATCAAATGCTTCAGATTTTTCTTTAAGAAATGCAATCCACATCATTCTTGTAAAATCATCAACAAGAATCATAAAATACCTTTCTCCATAGAATCCTCTAGTCCTGGTAGGACCCCTCAAATCTGTATGAACATTCTCTAGCTTCTCTGTAGATGTAAACTTCTTACTAGGAAAAGAACTTCTCTCCTATTTAGCCATTACACATTCTTTGCAAATCATGTTAGTAGGCTTCATAATCTTAGATAAATCTCTCACTGCAAGTGTAGTACTTACTTTCACAATGTTATCAAAGTTTATATGACAAAACCTTCTATGCCATAACCAACTTTCATCAATCTTTGTAATCAAACATGTCATCTCAGTAGGATTCAACTGAAATACATTACCTCTGGTTCTAGATCCAGTTCCAATCAGATTTCCATCTTTATCCTTTATCACACAAGTTTTCTCAGTAAACCAAACTTGATATCCCTTATCAACTAACTATCCAACACTCAAAATATTATGTTTCAATCCATCAACAAAATAGACATCATCAGTATTAGTCTTTCCATCAAGAGTAACAGATCCTATACCTTTAATGATGCAGGAGCATCTTGGGTGTAAGGGAAATCTTGCATCACCCAAAAATATTTCTATTTTTGTATTCAACAAGGGCTATCTTGTGCAGAGTTACTATTTATGGAAACTTGCTATTTTTAGTAAGTTGGTCTGACGATCTCAGAATGTCTGATTTTACATATGGAGGTTCATCTCAGTCATATCAGCCTACCAGCAAAGTTTCATGGCTAGATCAGGTCTAGTTTTGAAGATATTGAAGATTTTTGGTATTGGCAGCAGGGTACAGAAACTTTGAACTCAGTTTTGAAGGCTTTAGAGGCCTTGGATGAGGTCAAAAAATTGGGTGATGGGCACTTTGTGTGGGTCAACCCTATAGAGCACTTTGTGGCATTTTCGAAATGGGGTTATAATAGTCAATCGGGTCAACTGGTGATGACTTATGGTCTCTGGAAGTCAGGCCACCTGAAATGGCGGAAAATAATTTTTCTTCAAAATTTTTGTTCGGGTTTCAAAAGTTATTTTGAGTTGACTTTGATGTAATAAATTGTAAAATAAAATAATTCTAAGTTTGGTCAGCCCTAAGGGCTAAATTTCTAGAACTTTCTTGGGCGGTGGAAATTGCCTATATAAAGAAGGCCCGTAGTGTTGTCTAGGGCAGTTTAGGGTAGTAGATCTGGGTATTGATTCAAGGCTTTGTCCTCTAGAATATTGTAAAGGAATGCCCATGTGGCTTTGCATATTGTAATTTTGAAAGTTTGTAATTCCACATTTGTGGAGATAATAAGAAGCCAATTTTCTGTTCTTGCATATTATTGTTGTTGTTTCTCTATTTTTGTTATGTGCTTGTGGTATTAAGGGGAGTACCCTTCATCAAGTGGTATCAGAGTAGGAGTTCTTGAGTGTGTAAATAGATCGCTGACTGTGAGGCAGTTTGCACCAAGACCATGGTTAGGGTTTCAGCGTGCATCACAAAAATGCCTCCATGAAGAGAACGTGGTAGAAGAGTTGGTGCTGTGACACCTGAGGTTAGAGAGCTACAGAGACAAGTGCGAGCATTGCAAGAAGAGATTCGCAGAGGAATGAATCTTAATGTCAAAGATAAAAGCGAAGATGAAGTCGAAGAAGAATATCAAGAAGGAGAAGCTGAAGTTGTGAATCAGGAGGAAGAAAGACTTTTTCGGGCGATTTCCAAGATTGGGAAAAGACCTAAGATTGAGGTTCCTACATTTTCTAGAAATTTTAACCCAAAGGAATTGATTGACTGGATCAATGAATGTGCGGAATATTTTGAGTATGAAGATGTTGAGGATCCTGATAGGGTCAAATTTGCGAAGGCTAGACTGAAAGGTCATGCGAAGATCTGGTGGCAAGAGATTCAGTTGGAGTGAAATAGAAGATGGAAAGATAAAATCACAAGATGGGATCAGATGGTGGATAAATTGAAGCGACAGTTCATTCCTGTTGATTATGAGCTTGACCTACTAAAGAAAATGCAAAGTTTGAAGCAAGCAGGAAGATCTGTTCAGGAGTATACAGAGGAGTTCTATCAACTCCTCATCAGAACACGCTATGCGGAAGCTGATAAGGAGAAAGTTGCCTGATACCTTAATGGGTTAAGGCCAAGTATTCAGGAGGAGTTGAATCTGGTTTGAATGAACAGTATTGAGGAGGAGGCATACTAGTTTGCCCTAAAAGTAGAGGAAAAGCTGAACAAGAAGTTTGAGAGCAGACAAAATGGAAGAGGTCATGGTGGAAGATCTAGTGGACGGTCATATGGTGGCCGAAATGAAGATCCAAAAAAGAAGGATGAGGCCAGTAGCAACCAGAATCAGAGAGGAAACAATTCCAATCATTTCCAAGATCAGAATAATAGAGATCAGAGAGGAAGAGGAAGAGGAAGAGGACAAGGATCTAGAAGAGGAGGCTTCCGTGGAACATGTTTTCACTATGGAGAAGAAGGTCATAGGGAATTTGAATGTCCTCAGTGCCAAGGCAGAATAGATAGGAGAAATGAAGGCCAGGCCAGAGTTGCACATGTAGATGAAGATGCTAGATCATCAAATTCTGAAGATGTTGAAAGAGGAGAAACGCTAATTAACAGAAGAGTCCTGCTGAGTAGTGAGAATGAACCTAAACAAAGGAGGAGCTTGTTTCACACTAGATGCAAGTGTGAAGGTAAATGTTGTGATGTGATTATCGATAGTGGAAGCACTGACAATTTGGTGTCAGAAGAGATGGTGACAAAGTTGAAGCTCAAGACACAGAAACACCCACATCCATATCGGATTGCCTAGGTGCAGGATGACCACAAGGTCATGGTCAGTGAACAGTGCCTGGTAAAGTTCAAGATTGGCGGGTACCAAGATGAGGTACTATGTGATATAATATCTATGGATGCATGTCATATGTTATTGAGTAGACCGTGGCAGTTTGACAGATGTGCTGTACACGATGGTCATGCAAATACCTATTCCCTGACAAAGGATGGAGTGCGACATAAGCTAAAGCCATTGAAGGAGACCAAAGAAAAGGTATGTGGCAATGCAAGAATAAATTTTGTTGATGGAAGAAAATTCCTAGATGGTATGAGGCATGAGCATGTGTGTTTTTCTTTGATTCCAAAAGCTGGTAAAGAGGAAGTAGAGGATGTACCTGTAGAGGTTGCAAATTTGTTGAATGAGTTTCAGGATATTGTATCTGATAATGTACCTGATGGCTTACCACTAGTACGAAAGATCAATCATCAGATGGATTTGATTCCAGGAGCCAGTTTTCCAAACAAGGCAGCACACATAATGACACTAGTAGAAAGTGAAGAGTTGAACAGACAAGTACATGAGTTGTTACAGAAGGGATTGATTTGGGAGAGCCTGAGTCCATGTGTTGTACTGGCAGTATTAGCACCAAAGAAGAATGGAGAATGGAGGATGTGTACAGATTCCAGAGCAATAAACAAGATCACAATCAAGTATAGGTTTCCATTGCCATGAATGGATGATATTATGGACTGTTTGAGTGGAGCTGTGTATTTTTCAAAGATAGATCTAAAGATTGGATATCACCAAATTCAGATCAGAGAAGGAGATGAATGGAAGACTACCTTCAAAACAAAGGAAGGACTATATGAGTGGTTAGTCATGCCTTTTGGGCTAACCAATGCACCGAGCACTTTCATGCGGCTCATGAACGAGGTTCTGAAAGAATTTTTGGGTAAGTTTGTCATTGTTTACCTAGATGATATTTTGATCTTTAGCAAGACATTGGAGGAACATATGATGCATATTCGTATGGTGTTTGAGAAGTTGATAGATGAGAAATTATTGATTAATTTGAAGAAGTGCAGTTTTGTGAAGAAAGAGTTAGTGTATTTGGGATTTGTAGTTTCAGCAGAAGGTCTAAAAATGGACCCAGAGAAGGTACAGGCTATCCTTGAATGGCCTACTCCGAGGAGTGCTACTGAGGTAAGATCTTTTCATGGTTTGGATAGCTTTTACAAAAAGTTTATCAGAAATTTTAGCAGTATTTGTGGACCCTTGACTGAAACAATGAGAGGGGATAGAAAAGAGTTTAAGTGGACTAATGGGGCAGAAAAGAGTTTTCAATTGTTGAAACAAAAAGTTACAGAACAACTTATTTTAGCACTTCCAGATTTTAATAAGGTGTTTCAAGTAGATTGTGATGCTAGTGGTACTGCAATAGGAGCTATTATGAGCCAAGAAGGTAAACCTATTGCTTATTTTAGTGAGAAGTTAAATGATGCCAAGAGAAAATATTTTGTCTATGATCAAGAATTTTATGCTATAGTTCAGGCATTAAAGAAGTGGAGACATTATCTGCTTCCTAAGGAGTTTTTTTTGTATACTGATCATCAAGCATTGCAATATTTGAATAGTCAAGGAAAGTTGAATCAGAGGCATTTGAAATGGGTTGAGTTTTTGGAGAGTTATACATTTGTTTTGAAACACAGAAGTGGAAAGTCTAATAGGGTTGTAGATGCTCTTAGCAGAAGGCAACTATTGCTGATAGAGATGTAGATTGAGGTGGTTGGGTTCAAGGAACTCAAGAATTGGTATCCAGAGGATCCTGATTTTGGTGGAGCTTGGAAAGCTTGTAAAGAACCTGTTACTCTAGATAGGATGAAGTGGCTGGATTTTATCATCCAGGATGATATGCTATTTAGAGGGAGTCAGTTGTGCATTCAAAGAAGTTTTATGAGGGAGAATCTCATCAAAGAGAAGCATAGTGGAGGATTGGCTGGACATTTTGGCCATGATAAAACCCTTGCTTTGGTTAGTGAAAATTATTATTGGCTACAGTTATAGCAAGATGTGAAGAAGTTTGTACAGAGTTGCAGAGTATGTTAGATGGTGAAAGGAGTGAAGTAGAATATAGGGTTGTATCAGCCATTACCTGTACGAGAGAAGCCTTGGGAGGATATCAGTATGGACTTTGTTTTTGGTTTACCAAGGACACAGCGGGGACATGATTCAATTTTTGTAGTAGTTGATAGATTTTCGAAGATGGCACATTTCATTCCCTGCAAAAAGACTAATGATGTTGTTCATGTAGCAGAATTGTTTTTCAGAAAAGTAGTGAGACTACATGGTTTGTCAAAGACCATAGTTTCAGATAGAGACACTAAGTTTGTTGGATATTTCTGGCGTACATTGTGGAAGAAGTTGAAGACAAATTTGAAGTTCAGTTCATCACATCATCCACAAACTGATGGACAGATAGAGGTGGTGAATAGAAGTTTGGGAAATTTGCTGAGACGTTTGGTTGCAGATAAGCCAACAGGATGGGATTTGATTTTACCATAGGCAGAATTTTCATACAATAATTTTATCAACAGGAGCACTGGTAAATCACCATTCCAGATTGTATATGGAAGTAGTCCAAGAAATGCATCTGAATTGAGAAAGATAGATAAAGGAGAAATAAGTAGTGCTGAAGCTAAAGATTTTGCAGAACACTTGAAGAACATCCATGAAGAGGTGAGGAAGCATATTACCAAGATGAATGCGCAGTATAAGGCTAAGGTAGATGAGAAAAGGAGGCATAAAGAATTTCAAGTTGGGGATGAAGTCATGGTTCATTTGCAAAAGGAGCGGTTTCCAATTGGTACATATAACAAGCTAAAAATGAAGAAGTTTGGACCATGTACGATACTAAAGAAGCATGATTCAGGAAATGCATATGAGGTAGAATTGCCTACTGAGCTGAATATTTCACCAGTGTTTAACATTTCAGATTTGATAGAGTATCATGAAGGAGGTGTTGAAGATGAGGTTGCAGCAGCACAGTGGAGTATTCCAGCAACCAGTTCAGATATCAAGGAGATTGAAGACATACTGGACAGTCGTGTTGGCAGAAGCACAAGGAACAGGACATATGAAGAGTATTTGGTCAAATGGAAAGGATGACCTATAGAAGATTCATCATGGCTAACAAAGGAGGAGGTTAACCGTCTTGGTTTTCCTCTGCACACCTGAGTCGTGACAGGGTCACTTCTCAAATTACCCCGGGTGTCTGATGCAGGAGCATCCTGGGTGTAAGGGCAATCTTGCATCACCCAAAAATATTTCTATTTTTGTATTCAACAAGGGCTATCTTGTGCAGAGTTGCTATTTATGGAAACTTGCTATTTTTAGTAAGTTGGTCTTACGATCTCAAAATGTCTGATTTTACATATGGAGGTTCATCAAGTCTTACGATCTCGAAATGTCTGATTTTACATATGGCTAGATCAAGTCTAGTTTTGAAGATATTGAAGATTTTCGGTATTGGCAGTAGGGTACAGAAACTTTGAACTCAGTTTTGAAGGCTTTAGAGGCCCCGGATGAGGTTGAAAAATTGGGTGATGGGCGCTTTGCATGGGTCAAGCCTATAGAGCACTTTGTGGCATTTCTGAAATGGGGTTATAATAGTCAATCGAGTCAACTAGTGATGACTTATGGTCTCCGGAAGTCAGGCCACCTGAAATGGCAGAAAATAACTTTTCTTCAAAATTTCTGTTCGGGTTTCAAAATTTATTTTGAGCCGACTTTGATGTAATAAATTGTAAAATAAAATAATTCTAAGTTTGGTCAGCCCTAAGGGCTAAATTTCTAGAACCTTCTCGGGCGGTGGAAATTGCCTATATAAAGAAGGCCTGTAGTGTTGTCTAGGGCAGTTCAGGGTAGTAGATCTAGGTATTGATTCGAGGCTTTGTCTTCTAGAATATTGTAAGGGAATGCCCATGTCGCTTTGCATATTGTAATTCTGAAAGTTTGTAATTCCACAATTGTGGAGATAATAAGAAGCCAATTTTCTATCCTTGCATATTATTGTTGTTGTTTCTCTATTTATGTTATGTGCTTGTGGTATTAAGGGGAGTACCCTTCATCATTTAATCAAACAAGGTGCATTATTTCCAACTCTAATGACTCCACCATCATATTCATTTAGCTTTATGAACTTTTTCATGTCTCCGGTCATATGATGTGAACAACCACTATCTATAATCCAATAAGCTTTCTTTTCAACTTGAGAAACTAAGGCTTTTTCTTCCTTAACATCAGATTCAGGATTTTTTTCTTTAATTGCTACAAATCCTATGTCATCATTATTCTCAGTATCACTTTCACTTAAAGTTCTTTCTATACTAGCTTCAAGATCTTCATCATTAGCATAATAACATTCCTTAGATCTTCTAGGTTTGAAATTGCTTCTATATTTTTTAACTCTCTTAGGACATTTAGATGCAAAATGACCATATTCTTGACAAGTCCAACATTTAAAAATTTTCTTACCATCTGGTTCTCTTTTCACAAGCAAGGCAATACCTTCTTCAATCTTCTTGTCTTCTTCATTTCTAGATCTGTTGCTGCCAGCATAGTCTCCGCTCACACTGATGCTTCTTGAAAAAGTAGGGTGAACACTAAGAGCATTGAATGTTATCTCCATTCTAGGTAAGTCTCCTGATAATCTCAGGTTCATTTTTGCTGCTTCTAATCTTCCAAGAAGAGTCTCTCTTGTAATGTTTTTTGTACAAGGTATCACTTGTTTAATCATTTGTGTTGTCTACTTAAATACAGGAGTCAATGTCCTCAGAATTTTCAATATCACTTCATTCTCTATCTTTGTTCCTCCATAAGATTTTATACCTAAAATGATCTCTGACATTCTACCAATATAACTTCTAATAGATTCATCTTCCAACATTCTTATATCTTCAAATGCACATATCCAATTATGTAATCTAACTCTTGTATGTTCATCACCTTCAAAACTAGAATGTAAAGCATTCCAAATTTCATGAGATTTTTTCAAATATTTTACCTGACTGTACTCATTCTCTAGTAGTGTTGTCAAAGGTGCTTCTCTTGCAAGTATGTTACACATGAATAGGTCTCTCTCTTCCATAGTACATGTTTCAAGATTGTCCTCTTCAATGATAGTCTTATTATTCTTTTTAATCAACCAATAACTTGGTCCTAAACATAATAGGTGTGTCTTCATCTTTTCTTTCTAGCTGTCAAAATTTACTCCATCAAAATTAGGGCTTTCTTTCCTTAAATTTTCCATGGATCTCCTTAAACTGTTAAACTTCTCTTTCAAGGACCTGCTACTCTGATACCAATTGTTAGAAAGTAAAGTCCACCAAGATAACTGAGAGGGGGGGGGGGGGGGGTGAATCAGTTATCAGATAATTATAACTTTTATCATCTTCAACAACATTAAACCATATAAGCAATATAATTACCAACCATAGAAAGATATTCTTACACAATAACACAATGACACAAGATATGTTGACTAGGGAACCTCTTGATCAAAGAGTAAACCCCGGTGGGAATGATGCCCACAAAAGATGCACTAATATGAATATTCCTTGTGAGAGGATGGAATCTGTTAGGAGTCTTATGAAATACATTCAGTACATATGAATCCCTATTAGGAAATTTTGAATCCCTGTTAAAAGATTCTAACCCTATTAAGAGTTATGGAAGACAAAAGGACCCACTACCCAAACAGCTTCAGGGTAAGATCACTGAACACACTGTCCAAATAATCTTTGCATTATTCAATAGAATAATATGTTACCTCTTCTCTGACTATGCCAAACCACACTCACTATTACATCAGATCTTAATTTTAGATCTATGTACTTCACATGTCTTCCTTCACATATTCTCTTTCATACTTAGCTCTATTCTTCACTTCATGCATACCGCATCACACATCATCACTACAACTTCATTCCAATTACACACTTTCACATCACAACATCATGCTACAACTATAAAATAAGGAAATACATTCCTTCCTTTATACCACACTCAAATAATTATAAATGAGTCGGCATACAATTACAAAATAAAAGTTTCCACACGCTACACCAAAACTACATAAAACTATCGGCTTCAAAATACAATAAATCTTCACTTGCGTGACCTCAAAGTATAGGCTATCATCCACATCACTATCAATGTGTCTCCAACTTTCCTTTAACTACACAAAACTAGATTCCATCCCGATTAGGAGATATCATCCGATTTCCACAAACCGCTACTCAGCAACACTGCCTGAACACTGCTTCTACCAAAATGATCATAACTTCCATGAGTCAATGAATTACTATTTGTGCTCTTAACCATAGACATATGACATATCAAAGAGTATAACCTCAACATCGCATAGCTCCAACTATAATAACCCACGTGCGCTAATCCAAACTTTGTCTGCTTCTCTGCAAGTCTTCGGTAAATCACCGTGTTGACATTAATGACAATCATAGTCATGAATGAAACAACAACTGCTATAGAATGGCTGCCAAACACTTTAGCATTCATTCCTAATAGATTCAATCTCTCCTTGACATATGTCTTTGATTTTGCAGTGGATGAAGGTGCGAAATTCTTCAATGAATATAACCCTTGGAGGTATTGAGGATAAGGCTCCAACTTTGTCACTTTTAGCAGCAACGATGAGAGGAAGCTTATACTTTGGATTTACAGGGTCAATCTTCTTAGCTATAACTAGTTTTTGCATCTTGGGTCCCATCTTGATCTCAAAATAGTTCAATAAATTCTATGGTTCCAATTGAATAGTAATCAAAATCTATGAATTCAGCTTGATAAATGCTTGAAATACCTTGAATGTTCTTTGTAGATGCTCGGGATGCACAACTGAATGCTCAAAATCATTCTATGATCTTGTCTTTGTCAATTCTTCAAAGTGCTCATAAAAGTGTAAAGGAAAATGAAATATCATGGCCTCTATTTATATTTTTCCTTGGATTAAGGCTTCCAATGACTATAATATGCATTTAATGCTTTTTACCTAACTTCATTTTACTGTTAACTGAACTACACTTCGCTTCACTGAATGGAGAACAATAAATCATATACCTTACCGATCAACATATGAAATGATAACTTCACAAATTATATCCAAATGCATCTTAGTATGTTGATATGGATCTTTGCACTAAATCTAGGAACCGATTTAAGATAAACTTTAGATTATCAACTCCTTCACATACCTTTGACTCATGGTGTAGGTGCACCTAGGCTAACATCTACTGTCTTTGATATTTTGTCTTGTATCTGACATTAGCCAAGTCAAAATGGTGAAATGAGTTGTGAGTTTAGTTTAGACCTTAGAAGGTCATTTCTATGTGGACTAGGTGAGTTAGTCTTAGGACTAAAGTCACTAATTAGTCATTGTTAGTAATTTTTTAATAGTTTAGCCTTAGAAGCTTAGGCTTAGGATTTTGAGTCATTAATGTGTTCTAAACACATAAAAGATGTTAGAAAGATGTCATAAGGTCATAAATGGAGTTATTTATTTGAGCTACATGGTTTAGAGGTCCTAGAAGTTAGGATGGTGGCATAAAGACAAAGATGCCAAATGTTGTTACAAAGTTGTCATGACAACATTTGCAATAATGGAAAATGTTGCATGCAACTCGACAACATTGGATCCCCTCAAAGGTAGGAGTGGGAGATTAACCAAAAGGCATAAAAACATGGAGGAAGGCATCTAAGACTCATAGAGGCTCAAAATTCAGTGGTCATTCATTGTAACAAGTTTGTGAAATGAGAATGGAGCTCTGCAACCCTATTTTGTGAAGAATCCGAGCATTTCATTGTGACAGTGATATCATATGAGTTGAAAGCTTTGATTAAGTGTTAGTTTTGTGTTCATAGAGTAGTTTTAAGACTTTTTTCATTTAGCAAGCAAGTTGATTTGAGTGGTTTTGTTTCCTTAAATAAATTGTTTTAGCTTAGGAGGGTTTCCTGGTCCTGTCCTGACCAGTTTGTCATTTCACAGCTCCCCCATGAAATATAACCATGGGATCTTATTGAGGGTAGATGAATATGTTAGGGGAGCCAATAGTATGTATATATTTAGGATTCAAAATCATGAGGAGTTGGGTTGCCATTTTTAGTACCAAAACCTAGGCGAGAAGATAGTGCCTGGTTAGAGGTTTGAAGGTAAAGATTTGGGTATTTCTTGTAGGGAATGAAAGTACAATATGGGGAAAGTATAGCTCTAGGTGTGATATGATCAACACATGTCATGTTGGAAGATTTTTGAACCCACCAATCCATTTGGTCCAGGTTTGAACAAGAAACCAGTGAGGTCCTACAAATTAGGCTTTTTAGCCCTATTAGACCTAGATTACAGGAATCTTGTGTATGGATGACCTAGGAGTCAAAATTTCAGAATCCTTTATAAAATCCAAAAGGGTATCCAAATCCATAATTATTTTATTGAGTGTTTTGAGAAGTTTGGGAAAGAATTGACAAAAGGTCTCTGCAAAAGGCTACAAGGAAATAGGCCTAATTAGGCTTGCTCAAAGCTAAAACTTGAACCCAGTGAAAAAGGGCTTGAAGATCCTTCTAAATGGATTAAAATGGAAGTATTAGGAATTTTTCCAACATGTTTGGCACCCCTGAAATTAAATTAGATGTTTGTGAGGAGATAGCACTTAGATCCTTCTAAGTGTAGGAGAAAGCATTGAAGAATTGAATGGTGTTTGTCCTTCAAGGTGAAGCACAAGGAGAGAGTCTCTTAGTGAAGAGTTTGGGAAAAGTCTTAGTTAATCATCTAAGCCACTTAGATCCTAAAGGAGATAGGATCTTGAAGAAGACAAGCTAGGTCTTCTTGGAGGTTGTGCAAGCAAGCCTTGGAACACTCACTTCATATTGGTATCAGAGCTTATTTTGATCAAGCTTGTGGTTGATGTTGTAGCCTATTGAATTAGTAGGAGAGAATACATTAGTGGGATCAATGGAAGATAAAACCATGGTGACTAATGTGTGTGTGAAAATTATACCTGATCTGTAAACACAACACTCAGTAAAACATTAGAGGTTAGTGATAATCAAAATCGTGCAAAATTGAAAGCTATCTAACCAAGCGATTTACTGCCTTCTAATAGGTGCGAGATTAATGTTCTCAGATTGTAATCGAGATCAGTGACCTAGACGACACCTAAATGAAGCATTTGAATGCAATTCTAGATATGGAATAAATGCAATTAATCTATATTTTTGATATTTTCTATGCAATAAGAATGATAAAAACTGATATGATATGAATGCTATTGAAAACTGATATGCTATGAATCTAACAATGATATGTAATATGAATGCAAAAATAAGATTGATCTCACAAAGATGTCGATTCGCAAGAGCTTTGATTCTTCAATTCCAATTCTCCAGCGTGATTGTGCAAAATATGAGATGATTTGTGAAGAGTTGAGCCTTTAATTTATAGAAATCCAGGGCTTTGGAGGTGCATGGGAAAAAGCCATAAATCACTCAAATAACTCAACTTGATTTTTGAGTTATTTTTAAATAAAAGATAATTAACTCACAAAAACATGCAAAAGCTAAGTTTTAACTCAAAATAGAGTTTAGCTTTAATTGATAATTGATAGTTGTTTGCTTTTATGATTGTGCATGTTTTATTTATGAATTAATTTAATAATAAAGTGATTTATTTCCAACTTAACTGCTTTTAAAAATAAAACAATTGATTTATGGGTTAATCAATTATTTAATCAAAATTTTATTAAAAACTATATTATTAAATAATGACAACTTGCTTTAATTAATTAAATAAGAATTTAATCAATTATTCATATGATATTAGATTTATTGTCAAAATTAAATAATACAATTAATAATAGATATAATTAATTTTAATTACACAATTAAGTGGCAAATATTAAATCTAATTAATTAAATATGAAAATATTCAATTAATCAAACTTTAGGATAAATGTGATTTATTGCCAAATAATTATAAAATTAAAGATAATTAAGATAATTAGGAATATTACTAGGAATATTCTCCGATGCAAAATTTAAGATAATCAATTAGATTTGATGATGTTTAGATGTGCCTTAGATTAGGACTTTGATGTCGATTTCATATGATTTGATGATATAGGAGGTTAATGAACTTATAGCCCATTTTTGGGGTATTACATTTTGCCCCTCTTTGAATTACTGTGTGAAGCGCAGTGGTTCAAAGATAGTCTGTGTTTGATAAAGATATGAAACTGATTCAAAAGATAAACCGATCTCAAGATAGAAACCGATTGAAAGATATTGAGATAGGAGTTGATTGATATTGAATTGATATGGAGATAATAGGTCTTGAATGACCAAAGATAATGTTCACTGTAGAAGCAAATGAACCTATTATTGCGAAAAAGTGTCAAAATGCCTGATTCTGAACCTTAGGATTGATAAGAAGTGAGTGACCCATTCTAGACTCGATTGTCTTAGCAGAACTAGCAGGTATCACATCTGAATCCTTTAGTTGCCGAAGAACCAAGGAAATAACACTATGATCTGATGGTTGCAAAAACTGATATAGATTACAAGATTAAGAGAATACCAGATTGATATGGATCGATGAATCTGATATGCCCCAAGTGATGATAGATTTGCCCCGAGCGATGAGGACTTTTGATGAATCAGTAACTAGACGTGATTGTTTGTCTTGATCACTGATGAAAGATATGATTTCCATAAAGATTTGATTTCAAATTTGATTACAGACTTTGAATGATATGTAATACCATGCCCCCTTCGGGATTAAAATTGAAATCTGACAAGAAAAGTCAGCGTTATAGTTTAGAAGCATGTTAATTGATTTGAGAAGTGGTTAAAACACATCTGGGAATGCATTCTGCATCGTTTGGAGGTCCAAAAAGACCAAGTTTGACTAGGTTTGACCATGAGTTGACCATGGTTGACCAAGTTGAAATTTTGATAGTTTGATGTAAGATAATTAGTTAAGTTGAATACTAGATTTCTGTGATGATTGAAGGTCGAATATGCAAGTAGTTAATAATATGAATGATCTCAGATTTGAATTTTGATCCCGAAAAAGGATTCTACTTGCTATTTCATTGGAGTAACCTTCATGTGAGATTCAGCTCTTGTTAGACTTGAAGATGTGATTTGAAAAATCATTTAAGCATTGAAGTTCGTTTAATCATTGTGAGATCATGTAAACATGCAAAATGCAATGAGACATGCAAAATGAAATGCAACCTAAGACCTAGGACCTAGTCACTGATCATGTGTCGATTTGTTATCATCATTGAACTTTTAGGTAACTGGATAAATCAATACAATGCCCACTAGCCATGAAACCATAGACATATGAATATCGATTTGTATGCGCAAGAATCAATACAACACCCACTGGACAACAACCATGGATATATGAATATTGACTTTATTTTCAAAATGTTGGATTAAATATAAGCATCAAGGCACAAATGCCAGGATGACCTGAATATCATGTCCATTTTGATATAGCAATTTGTACAAGCATCAAAACATAAACGTCGTGATGACCTGAATACGCCTTGCATTGCAAACACATCAAACAGTCAAGAGATCATTCTAAATCCAATGTGAATTACCCGTAGTGACCCTTTATCGTTCACATCCTTAGGCAAGATTGCGTTCCACAGTAGGAGAAAGAACTTACTCAAAAAGACAATAGTTAGATCAAACTTCCTTGAATTTTTTGGGTATCAATGGTTGAGGTACGCATGGCCATCCAATTCGAGATAGAGGCTCTTACAGTCGGACACCATTTCAATCCAAAATTTCCAAAGCTGTTAGATTTTCACATACAAGTAGAAGACAAAGAAAAGATTATGCCCCCAGTCATCACTCTCTAAATCCTGTAAAGCACATCATTGAAGAGCTCGAAGGGACATAATATGCAAAAATCTCAATGCGAATCAGAAGCATACAAGGAGATAAAAGCATGAAAAGCACAGATTGTTTTCAGTTGAGTTTTGATGTTTGATTGTTGTTGATGCAAAATCCTTTCTGGAGACGAGACTGACTGACTGACTCAACTTGAAGCTTCAAAGGACTCTGAGTGGATATGACACGTCTAAGATACATGGGAGACCATAGGATATGACATTGATTGCCCCCAAGTGTGAACATTGATAGGATGCAAACGCTTGAGCTGGTTGGTGTACAGGCTGACTTATTGAAAACTGGAAATGCAGGAACAAACCGGGAGATATGTACAAACTAAAGCAAGACTGAAAGCTGGGAAAGACCAAGATTGTGCTGATAGATGGAGCATTTTGGAACAAGTGGTGCCCGTTTGCCGAGTTTTCACCATCTTGGTAGAGATTCTATTTTTGCTACCGAGGTGCCTGTTTCCAGGTTTTCACCAAGGCACTTTTTTTTTTTTTTTTTTTTGTATTTTTCATTTTTTCAATTTTTTTGTACTTTTGATATTTTTTGATTTTTTTTGTGAATCATCAAGGTGCCTATTGCTAGGTTTTCACCAAGATGTTCATTTTTTCCAGGACTTTTTTCGATTTTTAAGATTTTTTCAGGACATTTACCAAGCACTGAATGCCTTAGGCGTAGAATTTCTTCAGATGGAGAATGTTGATTAGTTCTCAGAGCTATTCTCCTTCAGTTGTTGAGAGTTGATAGGCACCAGAGCCAAAAGTAGCAGTGATAACAAAGGGACCCAACCAATTGGGTTCGAACTTCCCCTTGCGTTCTCACTGTGATTGATTTTTAGGATTTTCTCTCAACACTAGATCACCAACCTGAAATTCTCTGTGTCTGACTTTCTTGTTGTAGCCTCTAGACATTCTTTTCTGATACACTCTGAGATGATCATACGCTACTTGCCTGCGTTCATCTAGTAATTCCAGTTCTTGTAACCTAGACACTATGTAGTCTTCATCAGTGACAAGTCCATGCATTCTGATTCTGAGTGATGGGATTTCAACCTCAATAGGCAGTACCGCTTCAGACCCATAAACTAAAGTGAAAGGTGTAGCCCCTGTAGGTGTTCTGATACTTGTTCTGTAGGCCCATTTTGATACTTGTTCTGATATTGGTTCTGATACTGGTTCTGATACTGATTCTGATACTAATTCTGATAATTGTTCTGATACTGGTTCTGATACTGATTCTGATACTGATTCTGATAATTGTTCTGATACTGGTTATGATGCTTGTTCTGATACTTGGTATACTTGATAGCATCTTTTTCTATTGCAAACTCCCAAGCAAGATCATATCATGCAGTCCCAATGTCTAGCAAGGTGGAGAACAAGAGGAATTAGCAAGCTGGTGGAAGAGATGGAAGATAAGAGAATGAAGGAAAATGAAGGGAAGAAATCCTCAAGGGGAAACTCCTCAAGAATACCCAGGCTAGGGAAAAATTGTCATGTAAAGCACATTTGGACAAGCAATGAAAGGCTAGCATAGGATAAGCACAAAATCATAATGCAAGAGCAGGAAAGGATGCAATCCAAAGGAGTAGACATGTCAAGAGGCTTCATAGCACCGTGTTTTACTCTTTCTTTCTTAGATCAAGACCAAAGGGGAAAAGGATAGCAACAGGTGAAAATGAATGGAGGAAGATGGATATGAAGGCTAAACATGGAAGGAATGAAAGCAAGATCATCGTAAGATAGCTCACAAAATAGTCAAATGTTCGTGTATAGATCAACATTGTCAAGATCAAAGAGAGAAGACGGAATGGATGAAATATGTAGAAGAACTACGCATGATGCCTGATTGCCAGGTTTTCATCATGGTACTTATCCAAGGTGCCACAAGGGAGTGGTTTTCACCATAGGATGAATTTATTTCTCTTTACTTTTGCTACCAAGGCGCCTGTTTCCAGGTTTCCACCAAGGCACATTTTCAATTTTTTGTTATTTTATTTTTATTTTTTTTGGAAGAAGGCAAGCTTTTTATGTAATGCTCCTTGAAAGGATAAACCATGATATGCCAAAGATTCAAAATGATATGCTCAAAGATGCTGATAGGGAAAGGGAGATGGAAGAGAAAAATGGAGGATAAGGTTTTATGTAAAGCGAGTGAGGTTGGAAGATAGGAGGAATAGGAAAATGAGGAAAAATGATAGAAGGTAAAAGGATAATGCATGGAAGGATTGTAAAAGGGTAGGTGGAAAAGAAGGCAAGATCAACGTCAACACATACCTTGAAGGGTGGTGAGAGGATGGAGGAATCGTGAATGAAGGAATATGTGAAGGCATATGGCAAATGGATAGCAGAGGTTGAGGTTTGGGCGCATGAAATGGAAGAATATTTTTGGAAGGAGATGTAGTGGAAGCCTTTGGAAGCTTGAATGTCAAATTTCACTTTTTGTTCAACACCAGACTCTTTCAAGAGAGACTTTGGAATCCATATAGTCGTAGGCTTTTTATTTCCTTTTGATGATTTAGAGATAATATCTTCAATGATGGATTTTGGAACCCATACTTGTCTTGTAGTTTTTTTCTTAGATATCTCTTTTGACTTTATGCTTCCATGTCTATTAGAGGAGACATGGTGATCTTTTTTTGATGGATTCTTGTATTGCTTCTTTTTCTTGTATTGAACATTCAAGTTACTTCCAAAGGACTTGGGACTTGTGGAAGAAGGAGGAGGATATGACTGGTTTAGATGGGTGGGTGGATGAAAAGGATTCAAGGGTATGCATCTATGTTGATCTTGAGGAAAGATGGGAGATGGAGGTATGTAAGGACCCAAGATGGATGGAAAATTAGGAGAGTTAGGAGGGGAAAGTGAAGGGACATAAGGACCCAAGATGGAAGGAATGCGTGAAGATCTTTGTAGTGGTGGAAGAGGTCCAAGGATGGAAGTGGAAGATGCAAAAGGATAATCAATAAGTTCATCAGCATCTATATGACAACCAAGGATATCAACATCTTTAGAGTGAGCATTAGGATCTTCAATAGAATCATGGACATCTTGAATATGAGCACCTTCTTTGATAGGATTGTTCAAAGCTTGCAAAGACTTAGGAAGAGTAGAAAGTGGAAGTGAACATGGAGTGGTAGAATAAGAAGATGGAAGACTTTGATCTTGACAAGGATCTTTGGATAGCACCAGCACATAATTTGTCTCTTGATTTTCAATAGGCTTAACATTGGAAGTAACAACACTATTTTTACCAACCTTAATGGAAGTATCATCTTTGGAAAGCGCAAGTGTAGTAAGGTTATTTTGATTGTCAATAAGCTCAACAGTGTAAGTAGTAGCTTGATCTTGCTTAGGCGAAGACTTAAGACATGGTGGAATGCATGAAAAAGGGGGTACAGGATCAAAAGAACCCTGAGGCAGATAAGAGACATTGGGAAAAGGAGTGGATGACATGGAGGCTTCTTGATCTTGATCTTTCCTTATGTTCTTTTCTTTATCATTTTTAGAGTCCTCTTGACATGGAGCCACTTCTAAGGACAAGGAAGCATGTTGGGATTGTATGGATGATTTTGGAAGAGATGGTGAAGGACTAGCTGAAGTAGGGATTATAGCATATGAAGGCTTAGGCTCTTTAGATTTATCATTATTGAAAGTATTTGCAGCCAAGTGAAGGTTAGCTTGAGTTTCTTTAAGAGGTAGCCCTGGAGGATAACTATAGGGAACCACATGAAAAGTATCAGGGCTTGTGTCAGATGAAGGTTCTGTGAAAGATTTGAAAGACTTGGAAGCTTTAGGAAATGTATGGGTATTGAAGGAAGTAGGGGATGGAAGGGAACCATCACAAGACAAAGGTCCAACATTAACATGATCTTGCTTGAGAGTGTAATCTTTATTTTCAGCCTGAGAGTTCTTAGAGGAGAGATCCTTATAGTATGCATGTTTATAATTAGCGTGGTAAACTTTCTCTTCCTCAAGTGAAACAGATGGATCATCTGGGTATTGTGCATAGAAATCATCAAAGTCTCTTTGATAATCAGAATCATATGGATCACTCTCCTGATCTATCCAATGTGATGGCCCATTTGTAGTAAGTAGGAACGAACGACGAGGAGGACTCTTAGGAACAGAGGTGTCATAGGTATCATTACATTGTCTGTCATCATAGTCATCATAGTCTCCAAAGCTAGATGTGTCACTCTCCGTGGAAGAGGTATCATATTGCTCAATTTTTTTCCGGGGGCATGGTGACATGTACAAGTCTTTATCAAATGGAAAAGAGTATAGAGGTTCCTTTTCTTTCCCAAGTTTGTCAAGTTGGACTTGCATAGCATGTATCTGTTTCATTATAGTGGCGATCAGAGCTTCTTCCTCTTGTTTACTGATTCTTTGAGACATGTGTATTGATTCTCAATAGCTATTGCTCTATTCTTGACACAATGATATTTTTGACAGATTTTGGAACTAAGCTGGAAACATTGGATACCTTGCAATTTGACAATTTCTGACAACTTTCTCAAATTTTTCCAAACGACACTTTGCAGACTCGTACGACAGTGGGTAGTCTATGAAATGATAGTTGCTAAACTCATACGACAGTTGGGTAGTAATGAAATGACAGTTGACAAAACTCATACGACAGTTGCTAACAGGTTTTTGACTTCCTTGGATTTGCTGGTTTGAAAACTCGTACGACTCTGGGTTCTCAATCATATGACATATGGGTGATACTGAAATGACATTTGACAAAAAGTTGTACGACTTTTGACTTCTTGAAATGACTTTTGACTCCAGAAAGGACTTTACGTCAATTTTTGCAAAATTTAAGGTCTTCAGTTTTGGATTGTTTGCAAATTGTACTGTCCAAATTTTGAAGGTTATACTAGATTTGATCATTTTTAATAGCCAAGTAGATAAATAAGCACGCAGAACAACAAGCAAGTGATTCCAAGCACGTCTGAAAACAATGAACAAGGGCAAAAGCAACCTTGCGCATGAACAATCAAGTGACCAAATTGTGCTAATCCCTGAGAGTACTAATTGTGTATGTTCTGAAAAGTTTTGCAATAACGCACATATACCTGAAAGTGAAAAATTGGCCTCTCTAGGGTTTTTAGTAATGGTTTGACTCTGCAACTTTTATGATTCAAAGGGGTGAACTCCAATCCCGGCACACCAGGGTTTTGACACAGTCCGAGAACTTAATCTTCAAGAGCTGCTAGGGAGATCTGACAACCCAACAATGAACCATACCCGTGGAGATTTCTTCCACAAGGACATTTATATAGCGGCTGTCACTACCACGGCGAAAATGGCTATGACCGCTTGAGGTTACGTCCACGCAGTTTGCCCTGTGAAGGGATTGTCCGCTACAGTTAACCCTCTCTAAAGATGACTCACAAATTTATACCACAAGGGGACTTGGCTCCAGATTCAAGGTTTTGACACCTCTTCACTTTTAACCCAAACAAAACAAGCAGATTAATCTGACACGCTAAGACAAAGTTTTGTTCCACCAAGGTCTGTGATATCAACTCCATGTGATCTATCAACCTCTCCGGGGAGAGAATGTATCAATCAATAAGAGAAGACGCACTAACCAATTTTGATTCACCAAAGCTCGTGATATCAACCCCACGTGATCTATCAACCTCTCCGGAGAGAGAATGTGTCGATCAATAAGAGAAGACTCACTAACTAAGTTGAATGTGAAACGCACTAAGTATCCTCCCTACCTACAAGGATTCTATCATCAAGAAGGATTTCGCTAGGAATCCAATCTCTCAAGAATCACAAATAGTGTTCATAGGGCCTAATTACTATGTGAGCACAGATGTATGTTCCGAAAGCAAATCTACCAAAAGCATCCAAAAAGTAGAAAGAGGAACACTTAACGTTTAAAGCGAATATGAGATGAGTCCACAAGGTGGAACACTTAACACCTCACACAAGCTAAAAATGAGTCCACAACTTAGAAAACAAGGGAGTTCCTAAAAGCACAAAAGGGTTGCCAAGTGGAACATTTAACGCTTCTGTCCTGTTGACCCCTCCCCTTTATGGCGCTGAGATTGCAACCACGGGGCGGAAATGAGGGGCCGGCGGATTAGCGAGTCCAATAACCCAAGATAGCAATCAAGATCAATCACAAGTATTCTAAGACTACTTAATGAATCCTTAAGGGTTCACAACCTAGTATCAATTATGCAAGTGTGTAGAAATAGATCAAAAGCATGAAAAGATGCACACAAGCTTGACACATAAGAGATTTATTTTAAGTCCCAAATCAAAATATTATTAGATGAAGGAGAATACCTGGGATCCTTGCAAAGCGCTTAGTAGATTTTACTTGATTTTTAGCAATGTTTGTTGAGCTTTTCCATGCAAGCAAGTGACGAACTCTCCAACAAGCAAACAAGCAAACAAGATATGCAAAATATATTCAACTTATGAAACCATAGGGTTAGCTCTAAAAATCAATTATTATCAGTAATAATAACCAGAAATCAACCCAAATGACAACTCATATCATTCATTGAACCATGTAAAAAAAATAAGTGCATACCCATCACAAAACTTTTTTTTTTTTTTTTTTGCATTTGACCTAGTCAACAAGATCTAATTTTTTTGATATGATTTTGGCCACAAAAATAGAAATTCAGAATAGAGACCCCTACTAAAAAATAGAGAGCTTTCCAAAAATGCAAAAATTTTAGAAAAACCTCTTCATTTGTGCCCTAGAGACCCATTTTATCAAAATAGACTAGTTTTTGTAAATTGACTATTTGAGCTATGATATGATGTCCAAATTTAAAACACAAAGAATGGACCCCCTATATAATTTAAAGGGATTTCCGAAAATATAAATTTTTTTGAAAAATATGCTGATTTGCGTCAGATATTAATTTTTTCCGGAATTTCAAGAAAAAATTATTAAAAATTCAAAAAATCTTAAAAAATTCTAAATTTTTTACTGTAGCTTCCATGACATGTCACCAACCTGCCAAAAAAATTTCAGACCAAAATTCTAAGCCTTTTGGGAGATAAAATTAAATCTTTGAAACTTTGGGGTTTTAGCTCCCAAAAAAATCAAAACTAGCATGCAAAGGTGGGTTGCCCCACGGTGGGCGCCAGAAATGTGTGTGTGAAAATTATACCTGATCTGTAAACACAACACTCAGTAAAACATTAGAGGTTAGTGATAATCAAAATCGTGCAAAATTGAAAGCTATCTAACCAAGCGATTTACTGCCTTCTAATAGGTGCGAGATTAATGTTCTCAGATTGTAATCGAGATCAGTGACCTAGACGACACCTAAATGAAGGATTTGAATGCAATTCTAGATATGGAATAAATGCAATTAATCTATATTTTTGATATTTTCTATGCAATAAGAATGATAAAAACTGATATGATATGAATGCTATTGAAAACTGATATGCTATGAATCTAACAATGATATGTAATATGAATGCAAAAATAAGATTGATCTCACAAAGATGTCGATTCGCAAGAGCTTTGATTCTTCAATTCCAATTCTCCAGCGTGATTGTGCAAAATATGAGATGATTTGTGAAGAGTTGAGCCTTTAATTTATAGAAATCCAGGGCTTTGGAGGTGCATGGGAAAAAGCCATAAATCACTCAAATAACTCAACTTGATTTTTGAGTTATTTTTAAATAAAAGATAATTAACTCACAAAAACATGCAAAAGCTAAGTTTTAAATCAAAATAGAGTTTAGCTTTAATTGATAATTGATAGTTGTTTGCTTTTATGATTGTGCATGTTTTATTTATGAATTAATTTAATAATAAAGTGATTTATTTCCAACTTAACTGCTTTTAAAAATAAAATAATTGATTTATGGGTTAATCAATTATTTAATCAAAATTTTATTAAAAATTATATTATTAAATAATGACAACTTGCTTTAATTAATTAAATAAGAATTTAATCAATTATTCATATGATATTAGATTTATTGTCAAAATTAAATAATACAATTAATAATAGATATAATTAATTTTAATTACACAATTAAGTGGCAAATATTAAATCTAATTAATTAAATATGAAAATATTCAATTAATCAAACTTTAGGATAAATGTGATTTATTGCCAAATAATTATAAAATTAAAGATAATTAAGATAATTAGGAATATTACTAGGAATATTCTCCGATGCAAAATTTAAGATAATCAATTAGATTTGATGATGTTTAGATGTGCCTTAGATTAGGACTTTGATGTCGATTTCATATGATTTGATGATATAGGAGGTTAATGAACTTATAGCCCATTTTTGGGGTATTACAACTAACATTGAGTTAGCCAAGAAGGTGGAGGAACAAGAAGAGGATAATAGGTTGCTAAGAGAAAGATTGTCTCAAATGGAGCAACTCTTCGGTGAAGTCCAAGACAAAGATGATAAGGTGAAAGATAAGATAGATCAGAAGGAATAAAAAGAAGCAAGGGAAAAGGAATTGGAATTGGAGGAGGAAGCTCCAACTCCTGACCCTATTCTTCCTAAAGAATGCTTCTTTAAGGTACTAAAGGCCTTGAGTGGAAAAGCTTTGGAGGGTGTGCCACTATTCAGTGGACAAACAGATCCAGATTCAGTCATGGATTGGATTGACAGCATAGAGAATCACTTTGAATGTGATGGTATCTTAGAGGCTCAAAAATTTATGGTGGCCAAGTCTATATTGAGAGGTTCAACACTCACATGGTGGAAGTTTGTGCAAACTAAAAGAGAAAAAGATGGAAAGGGTCCTATAGTTATTTGGAAGGGCATGGTAACTAAAGTCAAGAAGACCTACTTACCTGATGAATATGAAGTTTAGCTACATAGGAGGAGACACAATCTTAGAAAAAAATATTTGGATGTCCAAGAATACATCGAAGAGTTCCAAAAGTTGTGCTTAAGATCAAAAGTGGTTGAGGATGAAAGCATCAAGCTAGCTAGGTACTTGAATGGTCTCAAATGGTCTATTCAAGAAGACATGAGTCTTGTGAACTTCAAAACCATCTGTCAATGTTATCAAATGGCCTTTAAGATAGAGGAGAAAAGAAAAAGGAAGCAAGAACAAACCTCCAAAGGTAGAGGTAAAGGAAAAGATAGTAGAGGACAAAGAGGTGGCTATGGTGGAAGAAGTTAAAAGTCAAGAAATCAAGGAGAGGTTAAGTACATTGAGCTGCAAGAAGGAATCTCTAGTAGAGGTGGTAGAGAAAGGAACTGTAGCTCTAGAGGAAGAAGTGGTGGACAAGGAAGAGGCAACTACTTTGCCAATATGAAATGCTATCATTGCAATTAAATGGGACACCCTACCTATAGGTGTCCAAAGAAGGGTAGTACTTCTCAAGGAGGTGACAAGAGAACTAATTTAGTTCATGAGGAGACAAATGTAGTAGAGAAACATTCTGAAGTACCACTGACATCAGAGGAAGGTGAGAACCTCATGATGAGGAGAACCTTGATCAAGGAGCTGGTTAAAGAAGAACCAAGCCAAATAAGGTCCCTGTTTAGGATAAAGTGTAAGATGATGGGGAAAGTATGTAGAGTCATCATTGACTCAGGGTCTACTAACAATATTGTGTCAAAGGTAGAAGTTAGCAAGCCTAGCATGACAAGGATACCCCACACAAATCCTTACAAGGTCACATGGCTGAATAAAAGCCAACATGTGTTAATAAATGAACAAGCATGGGTGGAGTTCTCAATTGGAAGGTACAAGGATAAAGTTTTGTGTGATGTGTTACCTATGGATGCATCTCACTTGCTCCTAGGTAGACCATGTCAATTTGACTGCCAAGCCATGCATAATGGAGTGAAGAACTCCTATTCTTTCAAGAAGGACAATGTGACTTTCAAAATTCAGTCACTGTTAGAGGATGCAGAGGTGAAGACAATAGGTCCTAATGTGCTCATGGTTGGTGAAAAAGAGTTCTTAGAAGCCATGGAGGAGATTGAAGGAGTTGGATTTTCATTGGTGTTGAGGCCAAGAGAGGTAGATGAAGGTAAGGCAACCAAAAAGACAGAGTTACCTAAGGAGTTACAAAGCATGTTGCAGACTTATGAAGGTGTATCATCTTAAAATGGAAGAACTTCCATCTTGATAGGTTTAGCACCCTCTTTTAGTACATTTATCATGATAGACTTGTATTTAGGATGCATTCTGCACTTATCTTCTTCATTCTAGGTGAAATTAGGGTTAGGATCCCAAGGATTCTTCTTAATTTCCCTTTTTCCATGACTCTATTTTCTAGGTAGGACTTAGAAATAGGTCCTCCTAGCCTTCATCATGATCATCATAGGATTTTATGCCTATCCCTAGCATTTTGTCCCTTTCTGCTATCATTTGTAGGTCTCTGGGCATCCCCTGGACCTCCTGTCCTAATTTTGGCTGGATCTGGGCCCACAGGGTCAGAATCAAGGTTGATCCTTACTAGGTCAGAATTGACCTCAATCCTAACTAGGTTAGGATCGAGGTTGTCTTTGACCTCCTCTAAAATGTGTGCCCCTCTTTCAAAATTTGGTCGACGGGCCCTAAAATCAATGTTGGGCCCTTGGATCCAAGTGCAGAAAGGTTTTAATTCGAAATTCATTTAATTGTTTTCCCTCCTTAGTTGGTTATTGTGATTGGACCTTAATTCGAGGTGAAATTTGAATTATGGGTCCTCACATTGCTCTAGGAGCCTCACCTTGAAACCTCTATATAAAGACTCTCATTTGCATTCATTTTCACCAAGCAATTTCATGATCAAGTGCTCTCAAGGAGACAATTTCATGAACAAGAAGATTCAAGCAAGAAAGGAATGGTGAAGATGCAAGTGTGCAAGAGGATGATATAGAAGATCAAGCCATTATTGACATCAAGCATCTTTGTGAACACATACTTGGAGCAAGAGAGATCTTTTCTTCCTTGATCCACCATTATCAACTTTCAAGCATTCAAAGATACAATCATGGAGTAGCAATTACGGATTGTGAGTTTGGTAGAAGTCCTTTAGCCTTGGGGGCTTGGTATGCTTTCCTATCTCATTCAAATCTATGCATTGTTGTTTCATACATAATCATGCTAGGGTTTTGATCTAGAGGATTAGATCTTAGCATTACACTTTCAATACATACACACACATATTCTATTTCAATCGGCTATTCGTGGAGGTGGAGATCACCAAAATGGGGGTTTGACTAAGGCAAAACCCTATATAGCCACCCCAAAAACCCCTTTTTTTAGATATCTACAGTCATTGTTTCAGGAATTTGAGGACAAATCTAAGTACCCTTTTCGTTGAACTTCTGAGATCTGCGAACAAATTTAGAATCAACCTTCAGAATAAAAATGTAGCCTTTGACCTTTTATGAGGGTCAAAGACTACCTGCTCCCGGAAAGACAAAATTTTGCTGGGTTTTCTCTCTCTCAGCTTCTTGATCCCAGATCTGGTTGCAAAATCTTCCAAAACCCCACACAAACTTCATAAAATAGGTATTTCTAAATCAATTTCATGTTGAGGTATGTATCTTGACCTAATTAATTTTCAAGTATTTCCAGATTTACTTATTTCAAAATCCAAAATAATATTTCAAATGAATAAGTGTTGAATGTTAGGTACATTACTAGGCTTCCATTTTCCACCTATTTATTTTGGTGAACCCATTTAAGACAACTCTTTCCTTTATGGTGTTAGATTTAAATCTTGCATGTGTATAAGATTAGATTTCTTTCTTGCATTTATATTTCAAAAATACAAAAAAAAAATTTTGCAAAATTTCCTTTAAAAATACAAAATATTTACATGCTTTTACTTTTTTTTTTCTTTGTATTCAACATGTATGATTCTTGTTTTGAGTACTTTGATGAGGCTTTTATTGTACAAGAGGATAGATTCCCTAATGAGGTACATGGTAGTGAGGATGAAAATGGTTCGAATATGATCTCCATGGATCCTATTCCTATTTCACTCTCCTCCACAACCTCTCCAATTGACCTTTACCATAGGGTGTGTGCATGGTTACCTTCATGTCCCACTATTTGTAACATTGGTAAACCTAAGATGATATATCCTACACCTTTGATGACGGTAAAAGGATGTCCTCGTATAACAATTAAGGGTAAACCTAGAGATCCTTTGGATTTCTTTGATAACACTGATTCCATTTCACATGCTTATCGTACATGGAATAACCCTCAGCCTACTATTCTAGTTTCTTTACCTCCTTCTCAACCTATGCTTCCTCAAGCACCTAGGTATCCATCTACCTTTAAGGAGTATAACTTAGTTGACCAATTAGGTGCTATTCTTGCTAAGATATCTTTATGCGAATTACTTCAAACCTCCCTGACATATCATGAGGCATTGCAAAAAGCTTTATCTACTCTTCCTGCTTCACCTCCTAATCAAGAGAACATTCATTCTATTTTTTATTGTATGCATACTATGCCTTCTGTACCTCCTATTGTGTTTTCTGATAATGATTTACCTTCCCTTGAGGTGCAGAATCAATATGATGCTCTTATGGTGGCTATTTATATTAATCAGAGTATCATTTGAAGAACCTTAATTGATAATGGATTTGGGCTTAATGTTTGTAGCATGGATATGATCAAGGAAATTAAGGCTGGTCTCTCTAATATTCAACTTGATAATGTTCCTATACGTGGATTTGACAATATTGTGAAAAGAACTTTGGGAATTATTACATTACCTATTAAGGTTGGTCCGATTATTCTAAATACTCCTATTCATGTTATGCCTAGACCTCTCAATTGTAATCTTATTCTAGGAAGACCATGGTTACATACTATGCATGTAGTTCCTTCTACTCTTCATCACAAGGTTAGGTTCATCTATAACAACTTAATGTATACATTACATGTGGATAATGCCCTGAATCCTTGCTTAAATGTAGAATATGCCAAAATCTTTGAACCTCTTCAACCTAGTAAAGAGATTGAAAAACAATCGAAGATACAACAATCTGAGATAAAGCAACCTGAGATTCAACAACAAGAAACTTCATCTTCTTCTTCTTTGACAGAGGATGATTGGGGGACATTGGATTTTAATCCTACATGTATTGGGGAATACAAGGTCTTTGATTTGGAATTCATGAAGCAACAGAATGAATTCGAGGAAAAAGTTTTTATTTCTTCTCAGTTGTCTGGAGAATTAAAAAGTAATTTTGTTGCTGCTTTGATTAATGAAATGCTTGAAACTGTAAAGCTTGATTGTTATGATATTGTGACATATGCCACTCCTTGGACCCCTTCTAACATGACTAATCGATATGGTCCTAGTTATCATTTGTTTAAGAAATCAGGATTTAATGGAAAAGGACGTGGTAAATATGAACAAGGTATACAAGTACCTTTGGATAATGAAGTTTATGATCATACATATGGATTAGGATTCAATCCTTATAAACAACCATTAACTCTTCCTCTTAATGGTAATCATATTTGCAGTGGACAGTTGAAGTTGGTTAACCCATTGCTTATTGATCTTAATCAACAATCCTCTTTGGATATTTTTCCTAAAGATGAAGCCTCAATGGAATTTTTAGGGGTTTATGAGGATCTTCCTATGTTTCATCACAAATGAGGAAAGCTTTATTGTTTGAAAATTGATGCTTATTTTGGAGAACATGAAGAATAAGATATTCTTCCTTTAGCGATGGATTCTTTGATAAGAAGTGATTTGTTAATCACTAAAACTATTGATATTCAAGTGGATGAAAACAATTTTGAAAGGATGATAAAAATTGGGAAATGTTTGAATTAGGATGAATGTGATCAGTTGGTTTCCCTTTTCTTGAATTTAAGGATATCTTCGCTTGGACATATTCAAATATGCTGGGTATAGATTCTAAGATTATTATGCATAACATTGTTTTAAAGCCAAATATGAAACCTATGAAACATAAAATTTGAAAGATGAATCCACGAATTTCTTTATTAGTAAAAGGTGAAATTGAAAAACTATTGGATTCTGGATTTATCCATTCTATTGATTACTTAGATTGGATTTCAAACATTGTGCCTATGTCAAAAGGAGAAAATAAGATAAGGATGTGTACTGATTTTAGAGATTTAAATAAGGCATCCTTGAAAGATGATTTCCCGCTACCTAATATTGATATGATTATGGATTCAATAGCGGGTCATGCCTTGTTATCTTTTATGGATGGTTTTTCGGGATATAATCAAATCTTTATCCCTCTTGAAGATCAATTTAAAACTACATTCATAACACCTTGGGGAACCTTTTGTTGGGTCATGATGCTTTTTGGATTAAAAAATGCAAGAGCAACTTATCAACGGGCTATGACTCTGATTTTTCATGATTACATTCATAAGATCTTTGAAGATTATGTGGATGATATCTTGGCAAAATCTATACAAAGAGAAGATCATGTTACTATTTTATGAAATATATTTGAAAGGATTAGAAGTTATAATATGAGATTGAATCCTAAGAAATGTGTCTTTGGAGTTGATTCCGGAAAATTATTACGATTTATAATCTCTAAGCAAGGCATTGAAGTAGATATTGAAAAGATTGAAGCTATTGTTAATATGCCTCCTAAGAATATTTCTTAGTTACAAAGTTTACAAAGAAAAATTCAAGCTATTCGTCACTTTATTTCTAATTTAGCGGACTGAACTATCCCTTTTACTTCCTTGCTTAGAAAGGATACTACTTTCTCTTGGAATGATGAGTGTAAACAAACTTTTGAGAAATTTAAGGAGTATCTTGTGAATCCTCCTATCTTGCAGCCTGCTAATTTTGAGAAACCATTTCAATTATAAACCCCAGTGACTCCATGGGCCGTGAGTGCATTGTTAGCTCAAATTGATGATAATGGTAAAGAAAGACCTATGTATTACATTAGTTAGACTTTACTTGATTATGAAACAAGATATATAGATTTAGAAAGACAATGTCTAGCTATAGTTTATGCATGTCAGAAACTCAGGCTTTATCTTATAAATGCTGAAGTTAATGTGATTGTCAAATTTGATCCTTTGAAACATCTTTTCTCACAAACTAATCTCCTTGGTCGGTTAGCAAAATGGGTGATGTTGCTTACTGAGTTTGACCTTAATTTTATTTCTCAGAAGTCTATTAAGGAACAAGCATTGATAGATTATCTAGCTGAAGCTCCTTGTCCTCACTCCGATGAATGTTCTACTTCCATAGAATTTCCTGATGATACTATCCTAGCTATTCAACAGGATGATATTTGGGAATTATATTTTGATGGGTCTAAGTGTAAGATAGGTTCTGGTGTGGGTATCATCTTGATCCCCCCTACAAAAAAACCCATCCCTTTATCATATAAATTAACCTTTCCTTGTACTAATAACATTATTGAGTATGAAGCTCTTATAGCTAGACTATGACTAGCTTCATCCCTCAATCTCAAACATTTACACATATATGGTGATTCACAACTGATAGTTGAATAGATTAAAGGAGGATATTAGAGTAAAAATGCTAAAATAACACAATATAGAGATTTATCTCTTGATGTGCTTTCACAATTCTCCTCTTATACAATTTAGACTTTACCTAGGAAGGATAATCGACATGCAGACACCATGGCAAGTGTAGCTTCTTTGGTTTGTCTTGAGAACAATGCTGGAAACTTTCAATTTACTATACAAACTATTAAATGCCCTACAATTTCTGACAAGATTACCTCTAATTGTTTCAATTTGCATTCGGATGAATGGTATTCACATATTTTTCATTTTTTGAAATATGGTACTTTTCCTGAATCAACAACAAGGAACATGCGTAATCGTATTAGGAAACTTGCAGCACGTTACATCATTTTAGGAGATATGCTTTACAAACACTCTTATGAAGGATTATTATTATGATGTCTCAATAGAACTGAAATTCCTATAGCTTTAGCAGAAGCTCATTCTGGTTCTTGTGGAGGACATTTTGGTGGAAAATCCTTGGTTAATAAATTGCTTTAAATAGGATATTATTGGCAACAATGGAACATGATTCTTTCATGTTTGTTAAGAAATGTCCTCAATGTCAACAACATAGTAATTTGATTCATGCTCCTGCTTGTGAGTTTCGTAATCAAGTCTCTCCATGGCCTTTTAGTGTTTGGGGTTTTGACCTTATTGGAAAAATCTCACCGCCTTCTTCTCAAGGACATACTTATATTCTCACTACTACAGATTATTTCACGAAGTGGGTGGAAGTTGTTCCTATTCGCTCAACAATGGCAGATTTTATTTATGATTTCATCCTTAATAATATTATAACAAGATTTGGTATTCCTTCGACAATAATTATGGATAATGGAACATCTTTTAAAAACAAAGAAGTTGCAAAATTCTTAGAGAAATATAGGATTCAACATAGATTTTCAACTCCTTACTATCCTCATTCTAATGGACAAGCTGAAGCATCAAATAAAATTATTGAACAAATCTTGAGAAAAATAGTTAGTAAGCATGCAAAAGATTGGCATACTCAACTGACTTATGCTTTATGGGCCTATAGGACTAGTGTTTGTACTGCCACGAGTACTTCTCCTTACAACCTTGTCTATGGTATTGATGCTATTATGCCTTTGGAACTAGAAATACCCTCTTTACATGTTTCATTTCATGGGATAATTGATAAAGATACTTTTCATGAACAACGCTTACAAGAATTAGAAATGTTGGATGAACAACGAATACATGCATTAGAACATATAAAAGATTATCATAAATATCTCTAGAAACAATACAATCATAAGGTAATTGAATGAACATTTGTGGTTGGTGATTTAGTTCTTTATGAGAATCAACGAAATGTGAATGCTTTATTGGGCGAAAAAGGAAAATGTAGCCCTAATTGGCTTGGACCTTTTGTTGTTACTAAAAAATTTGGTTTAGGTGCTTATAAACTTGTTGATATGGATGGTGTTTCTTTTAAGGAACCTATTAGTATTATGCATCTTAAATGTTATTATCCTTAATTTGATTTTGTTCCATGGTATTTATGTATTCCTTATAAAGATTTATTTTATAGGTTATGTAGTTTTAGTAAAAATTACATATTGAATATGTTTATGCACTTCCTTTCTTTCTTTCTTTCTATTAATATTTATATTGATGAAAGCATAGTAATCAAACATAGAACTAATTAGTAGATAAATTTTTTCATTCATCAAAAATAGTTTTTCAAGTTTTGATACATATGTGGCCAATAGGCCCTATCTATCACTACGTCTATCACTATGTCACTCTGATGGCCGATGGCTCCTAGATCTCTCTACTCTCTGATGGGAAGATGAAGATTTGTGTGTCCATGTATGGCTCTTGGATATGCTCATACCCTATACATATCCTTGAAGACTCTGTACCTCTGTCATTAGCTTCTCCTCTCTTTCTCTGCACAATCTCAGCTCTCGCTGGATACATACAAAGATGTCGGCATGCCTGTCGGGATCTCAGTGACCGATGGAAGACTCTCACTCATTAGTTGGTAGTCAGTAGGATATAATTGTATCCTTGAGAATCTCAGATACAAAGCTCTTCCACTCCACTATGCTAGTTGTAGAAAGAAAAACTTTTATCAATCTAGTGTCCTATTTATCTCAAATCAAATCACATTTGCAATCAAATTTCATAGTTCATTCTTGGGTCTCCCTCCTGGAAGTCACTTAAGTGTCTAGATGGTGTGGGAATGGAGTGACTACTCTCTCCACATTTGCTATATCTAGGTCTCGGTGGTGGTGTCTTTGTGTGGGGTCGTGGGGGTCGTTGTGATCTCAATGGTGATGTGTGAGTGATAGGTACATCTGCACCAGTATCACCAGCTGGGGGCATGTCCTCTGCTCTCTCATCAACTCTATGTTCTCTCTCCTCCTCCATGGGATCTCCCTCAAATATGTGCTCCTCCTCATCTCTAATATCCTCATCCTCCTTGGTCCCGGTGTGTCCCCTCTATAAATCCTAGATCACCTATGGGATAATCCTCGAGAAAGATAAGATGGCTCCCCTCTAAACTCTAGTACCTGATGTAATCTCAGCCCATGCTTGAATAGGACACATCTGATGGTACCTCTATGTCCTCTATCTCCTCTACATCTATATCCTCTATGTCTGCTATCAATGGTTAGCGTATGGCACTGAGTCTTTGATAGTATCTTGTCGGATGTACATAGAAAGGTACTACCTTAGGGACTCCCTGTAACAAGCCGAACTATCTCATCACTTGATCATAATAGTAGGGCATCACTATATGACTCTGATGACCCTCTAGCAACTTACACTATTGTAAATTTCTCATCTAGAATCATGTATCAGGCCACTCTATCATCCGACAGTAGGGTCTCCATATCACATCAGTGCTTGCAATGTAGTCTAGATGTACTCTCCAGTAGAGCATATCTCCAAACTGCCAAACATATCTCAAAGGATATGCGAAGGCTCTCCCTATGCTTGCATCTACCATGACTAGAACTCCATGTGGATGTGTACATGTGAAATGCTCAAACATCCAAATCTGCAAGAGTGTGCACATCGATAGACTCTCCTGTTGATACCTCACTAGCTGACCCAGTTCATGGTATAGTTAAGCTAGCATGTTGTGACCCCATGAGAACATGGTCTTATCTCTATCCATCTACTATATGAGATGTGTCAAAGGTGAACAAAATATGGTACCATTTGAGTTGGGTAACACAACCAAGGCTATTATACAAAGCATCACCTTCCGTACTAAAGGTGTAGGGCCTGATAGTATGAAAGATAGTAGGATCTGATCTGACTAGGTCCACATCTATGGAAGCACTCTTGTACAATACTCTGTGTCTACATGGATCTCCACATAACTATGTTGTGCTTTGGGTTTGACAATCTCCCCTCAGACTGGAAGCCGCATGATCCTGTAAACATCCTCTAAGGTCACTGTAATCTCACCAGAGGGAAGATGGAAGGAGCATGTATCCTCATCCCACCTCTCTTTCAGAGCCAATAGCATGGCTCAGTTTAGTCTGATCTGTGGAAGGATTGATACCTAGTATAGTCCCACATCCCTCAGTAATTGCATCCCCTCATCATCCAGCTAGAACAGTCTCTCCTTGACCATGACTAGCAACTCCCCAAAGGGATGCTCTCAGAAATAGACCAAGGCCTACAAGCACAAACAAACATCATATCAATCATCTACATCATCAAATCTACAAATCTAACTGAACTAGGTCAAATTCAACCTTAGTTAGGTCAAGGATGACCTTACTAGGTCAATGTCAACTTTACTGGGTCATGGTTGACCTTTTTGGGTCAAGGTTGACCTCATCTCAAAAACTAACAAAAATCCTCTGGTCAATGTCAACTTTCATGGGTCAAAGTCAACCTAGATGGGTCAATGTCACCCTAAATGGGTCAGGGTTGACCTAAAAGGGGTAAGGTCGACCTTGCCTATAAAAAAATAGGAATTTGGAACATACAAAGGTGGATAACAGCAAACTCACCTCAGGTAGTGACCGTCTGGTAGCTAGGCTATGTCTCAGAATCTCTAGGCGTGTCGCTCGAAGTTCCTCTCTTCTTGGCATCTTGATTTATCATTTTTAATCTAAAAATGGTAAGAATGAGTAATCATTTCTCTCTTTTCATTATTTATAAGTTCAAATTAGAGTTTCTTTTAGGGTTTCCTTAGGGTAAACTCAAATTTCCTTTCTTGTGCATTTAGACAGACATCTACTCTTTTCATCATAACTTGAGTTCGGTAATTTTTTCAGTGCTGTCAGTGGCATTGGAATCATAATTCAGATACCTTACCCCTTGAACTAGTTTATGAAGGTTAGGAATCCTTCTAATTGGTTTAGGAAATGACTTTTCAACACTCTGCATATCTAGTATATAGAGTTTTTTCTTATCACCCTGTTTCACCCTTCTGAAGTAGAAAGCCGAAATAGGGGGGGCATAAGGGGCTCTATACACTTCTCAAATTATCATATAGTAAGCTTTAGGTGATTTTTAGATTTTCATTAACCTTGTGTGTTGTAGGTTCTAACAGTTTTCTGCAGGATCTTTTACATCGAGGACTTGGCTATATCCTTTTTATTTACTATGATGTTTTCTTACTTTAGCTTGCATATTAACGTAGTGTCATATCTAGGCTAAAGTGGGGGATAAATGTATCATCTTAAAATGGAAGCACTTCCATCTTGATAGATTTATCACCCTCTTTTAGTACATTTATCATGATAGACTTGCATTTAGGATGCATTCTGCACTTATCTTCTTCATTCTAGGTGAAATTAGGGTTAGGATCCCATGGATTCTTCTTAATTTCCCTTCTTCCATGACTCTATTTTCTAGGTAGGACTTAGAAATAGGTCCTCCTAGCCTTCATCATGATCATCATAGGATTTTATGCCTATCCCTGGCATTTTGTCCCTTTTTGCTATCATTTCTAGGTCTCTGGGCATCCCCGGGACCTCCTATCCTGATTCTGGCTGGATCTGGGCCCATAGGGTTAGAATCGAGGTTGATCCTGACTAGGTCAGAATCAAACTTGATCTTGACTAGGTCAGGATCAAGGTTTTCATTGGCCTCCTCCTAAATCTGTGCCCCTCTTTCAAAATTTGGTCCCAATGGGCCCTGAAATCAATGTCGGGCCCTCAGATCCGAGTGCGAAAAGGTTTTAATTCGAAATTCATTTAATTATTTTCCCTCCTTAGTTGGTTATTGTGATTGGACCTTAATTTGAGGTGAAATTTGAATTATGGGTCCTCACATTTCTCTAGGAGCCTCACCTTGAAACCTCTTTATAAAGACTCTCATTTGCATTCATTTTCACCAAGCAATTTCATGATCAAGTGCTCTCAAGGAGACAATTTCATGAACAAGAAGATTCAAGCAAGCAAGAAATGGTGAAAAATGAAATTTTTCAAGAGGATGATATAGAAGATCAAGCCATTGTTGACATCAAGCATCTTTGTGAACACATACTTGGAGCAAGAGAGATCTTTTCTTCCTTGATCCACCATTATCAACTTTCAAGCATTCAAAGATACAATCATGGAGTAGCAATTACGGATTGTGAGTTTGGTAGAAGTAATTTAGCCTTGGGGGCTTGGTATGCTTTTCTATCTCATTCAAATCTATGCATTGTTGTTTCATACATAATCATGCTAGGGTTTTGATCTAGAGTATTAGATCTTAGCATTACACTTTCAATACACACACACACACATTCTATTTCAATTGGCTATTCGTGGAGGTGGAGATCACCAAAATGGTGGTTTGACTAAGGCAAAACCCTATATAGCCACCCCCAAAACCCCCTTTTTCAGATATCTAGAGTCGCTATTTCAAGAATTTGAGGACAGATCTGAGTACCCTTTTCTTTGAACTTCCGAGATCTGCGAACAAAGTTAGAATTGACCTTCAGAATAAAAATGTAGCCTTTGACCTTTTATGAGGGTCAAAGACTACCTGTTGCTGGAAAGACAAATTTTTTTGTGTTTTCTCTATGTCGGCTTCCTGATCCTAGATCTGGTTGCAGAATCTTCCAAAACCCCGCACAGACTTCAGTTAATAGGTATTTCTAAATCAATTTCATGTTGAGGTATGTATCTTGACCTAATTAATTTTCAAGTATTTCTAGATTTACTTATTTCAAAATCCAAAATAATATTTCAAATGAATAAGTGTTGAATGTTAGGTAAATTACTAGGCTTCCATTTTCCACCTATTCAAAAGGTATAGTAAGTGATGGACAACCATCAACCTTACCCCCTAAAAGAGCCATAAGTCATAGGATAGACTTTCTACTAGGAGCTACCCTACCTAATAAGGCAGCCTACAAGATGACCCCTCAACAAAATGAGGAAATTGCTAGACAAATACAAGAACTCCTAAACCAAGGTCTCATTAGAAAGAGTATTAGTCCATGTGTCGTACCCACTATCCTTGCATGTAAGAAAGGAGGAAATTGGAGGCTTTGTACTGATTCAAGGGCTATTAATAGGATAACCATTAGGTATAGGTTCCCTATCCCAAGGATTGAAGACCTAATGGATTATCTAGGTGAAGATAAGTACTATAGCAAGATAGACTTGAAGAGTGGCTATCACCAAATTAGGATACATGAAGGAGATGAGTGGAAAACAACCTTCAAAACCAATGAAGGTTTGTATGAATGGCTTGTCATGCCATTTGGACTATCTAATGCCCCCTCCACATTCATGAGGCTCATGAATGAAGTCCTCAAAGACTAAATTGGAAAATTTGTAGTGGTATATCTTGATGATATACTGATTTATAGCAAGACAAGAGGTGAGAATCTTCAACACCTTGAGACTATTTTCAAGAAGCTACATGATGAGAAGTTGATGATCAACTTGGAGAAGTGTGAGTTCATCAAGGTAGAGCTAGTGTACCTTGGATTTGTGTTATCTCATGGTAATATGAAAATGGATGTTAGTAAAGTGGAAGCCATCATAAATTGGCCTAATCCAAGGATAGCAATAGAGGTAAGGATTTTTCATGGCCTTGCTCAATATTATAGGAAATTTATAAGGCAATTTAGTGCTATTTGTGCTCCTATGTTGGATACCATTAAGGGAGGTATGAAGACTAAGTTTGTATGGAATGAGGAAGCTAACAAGAGTTTTGAGTTTTTGAAGGAAAAGATAGCTACCTAGCCTATTTTAGTCTTACCAAGCTTTGAGAAGCTATTCACTATTGAGTGTGATGCAAGCAATGTGGCTATTGGAGCTGTTTTAAGCCAACAGGGTAGACTAGTGGCTTTTCATTCAGAAAAGTTAAGTGAAGCCAAGAAGTACTCTTCTTATGACCTTGAGATGTATGCATTGGTTCAGGCTTTAAGCAAATGGAGGCACTATTTTCTTCCGAAGGAGTTCATAGTTTCCTGAATTCACAAGAGAAATTGAGTCACAAGAAGATGAAGTGGGTTGAATACCTACAAGCTTACACTTTCAATATTAAGCACAAGAAAGGAGTACTCAACAAGGTGGTAGATGCCTTGAGTAGAAGAGCTCTTACCACCCAAGAAATTTAGTTGAAGAGCATGGGGATAGATCATTTCAAAGATCTATATGTAGATGATGAATATTTTGCAGACATTTACAAGGTATGTGCTGAATACAAGAATCATTTTAATAGAAAATATGCTGAATACACTTTGCAAAGTGATCTTTTGTTTAAGGGAAATCAGTTATGTGTCCCTAGAGGCTCTATTAGAGAGAATTTGATTCAACAAAAGCATAATGGTGCATTGAGTGGTCACTTTGGGATCACTAAGACTCAAGAACTTATTCAAAGGTTATATTATTGGCCAAGGATGAATCTTGATGTTAGGAGGTATGTGGAAAGTTGCATAGTGTGTCAAAAGGCCAAAGGAACTTCTTCAAATGTAGGCCTATATCAACCACTACCTATTCCTACTAGGCCATGGAAATGCTTGAGTATGGATTTTTTAGTTCGTTTACCCAAGACAAGACAAGGCATGGATAGTGTTTATGTAGTTATGGACAGATTCAGCAAGATGGCTCACTTTGTGCCATGTAAGACAACTAATGATGCTAGTCAAATAGCCTCTCTCTTCTTCAAAGAGATAGTAAGAATACATGGGTTACCTATGAGTATTGTGTCAGATAGAGACACCAAGTTTATGAGTCATTTTTGGAAGACTGTTTGGCAAAAATTTGGTACTAATTTATCTTTTGGATCTACCTGCCATCCCCAAACTAATGGTCAGACCAAGGTTTTCAATAGAAGCCTTGGAAATCTATTAAGGTTCATGACCAAGGAGTATGGTCAACAATGGGATCAGTTGATTAGACAAGCTAAGTATGCATATAATGATACTATAAATAGATCAATAGGGAAGAGTCCCTTTGAAATAGTATGTGGTTTACATCCTAGGGGAGTCTATGAGCTAAGAGAATTAAAGGATGGAGTGAAAGGAAGTGGATATGCTGATGACTTTGCTTATGCAATGCAGGAGATACATGATATAGTCAGGAAAACTTTGACAGAGAACACCATAAAGCATAAGACCAAGGTGGATGTGAGTAGAAGAGAAATTCAGTTCAATGTGGGAGACTTGGTGATGGTACATCTAAACAAGTCTAGACATCAAAAGGGAGTCCCTCACAAGTTGCAGATGAGGAGGATAGGTCCCTGTCCTATCTTGGAAAAATATGGGAACAATGATTTTAGAGTGGAGCTACCGGAAGATAGTGCACTGTCCCCTGTTTTCAATATTGTAGACCTAGTTCATTATAAAGGACCACCACTTGATATGGATCAAATCCTACATGAAGTCATCCAAGATGTGGAAGAGCTCAAACTACCTTCTCTAACAGTCAAACAAGCTGACAACATACTGGATACCAGAGTCTACAAGAAGACTAGAACCAAGGACTATAAAGAACATTTGATCAAGAGGCATGGTAAAATTGATGCTGATGTATTATGGGTTAAGGAATCAGAGTTTAAGAATATGGGGATTGATCCTACCTTACTCAATCCAATGGTGGATTGAACTCTTTTGTTTTGGGGATGATGGTGCAAGAGCACCTAGGCTAACCTCCATTGTCTCTGATATTTTGGATTGTATTTGACATTAGCCAAGTCAAAATGGTGAGATGAGTTGTGAGTTTAGTTTAGACCTTAGAAGGTCATTTCTATGTGGACTAGGTGAGTTAGTCTTAGGACTAAGGTCACTAATTAGTCATTGTTAGTGATTTTTAATAGTTTAGCCTTAGAAGCTTAGGCTTAGGATTTTGAGTCATTAATGTGTTATAAACATATAAAAGATGTTAGAAAGATGCCATGAGGCCATAAATGGAGTTATTTATTTGAGCTACATGGTTTAGAGGTCCTAGAAGTTAGGATGGTGGCATAAAGACAAAGATGCCAAATATTGTTACAAAGTTGTCATGACAACATTTGCAATAATGGAAAATGTTGCATGCAACTCGATGACATTGGATCCCCTCCAAGGTAGGAGTGGGAGATTAACCAAAAGGAATAAAAACATGGAGGAAGGAATCTAAGACTCATAGAGGCTCGAAATTTGGTGTAGTCATTCATTGTAACAAGTTTTTGAAATGAGAATAGAGCTCTGCAACCCTATTTTGTGAAGAATCTGAGCATTTCATTGTGACAATGATATCATATGAGTTAAAAGATTTGATTAAGTGTTAGTTTTGTGTTCATAGAGTAGTTTTAAGACTTTTTTTATTTATCAAGAAATTTTATTTGAGTGGTTTTGTTGCCTTGAATAAATTGTTTTAGCTTAGGAGGGTTTCCTAGTCCTGTCCTGACCAGTTTGTCAGTTCATGGCTCCCCCATGAAATCTAACCATAGGATCTTCCTGAGGGTAGCTGAATATGTTAGGGGAGAGAATATTATATATATATTTAGGATTAGGAATCATGAGGAGTTGGGTTTCCATTTTTAGTACCAAGTCCTAGGCGAGCAGACAGTGCCCGGTTAGAGGTTTGAAGGTAAAGATTTGGATATTTCTTGCAGGGAATGAAAGTAGAGTATAGGGAAAGTACAATTATAGGTGTGATATGATCAACACATGTCATGTTGGAATATTTTTGAACCCACAATTCCATTTGGTCAAGGTTTGAACAAGAAACTAGTGAGGTCCTATAAATTAGGCCTTTTAGCCCTATTAGACCTAGATTATAGGAATCCTGTGTACGGAAGACCTAGGAGTCAAACTTTTAGAATCCTTTATAAAATAAAAAAGGGTATCCAAATCCCTAATTATTTTAGTGAGTTTTTTGAGAATTTTGGGCAAGAATTGACAAAAGGTCTCTGTAAAAGGCTACAAGGAAATAGGCCTAATTAGGCTTGCTCAAAGCTAAAACTTGAACCCGGTGAAAAAGGGCTTGAAAATCCTTCTAAATGGATTCAAATGGAAGAATTAGGAATTTTTCCAACATTTTGGGCACCCCTACAATGAAATTAGATGTTTGTGAGGAGATGGCACTTATATCCTTCTAAGTGTAGGAGAAAGCATTAAAGAATTGAATGTCGTTTGTCCTTCAAGGTGAAGCCACTTAGATCCTAAAGGAGATAGGATCTTGAAGAAGACAAGCTAGGTATTAGTGGAGGTTGTGCAAGCAAGCCTTGGAACACTCACATCAATTGACTAAGTGAATATGGTTGCACCCGTTTCAGAGGATGTGGTGCCATCAGTAGTTCCCAATTCTATTCCATCATCTTGAGACTTCCTTCTCCAAGTATTATTCATCTTCTCTCTAATCTCATCAATGTTAACTTGATTCTTTTCACTCGATTGAATCCTTATTTTGGTACATATAGTCCTCTACTAGGTGACCAACTCTATGATAGTGGGAACAAGCTATTCCATTATTTCTCCATGATTTCCTATTGTTCATTCCATGCATCCTAAAGTTGTTTGTAGCAATGTGACCAAATATTCCACATGTAGTACACGTAATTCTTGTATTATAATCCCATGGTATAGTAGGTCCTTTTCAGTTGTTATCAACATTCTGTCAGTTAGGGATCCATTTCTCATTTTTTCTTTGAGATCTGTAATCTCCACATTTATGACCATATCTCTTATTGTTATTATAGTAACCTTCAAGTCTTGGCTTCCTTGGATTGTTAATAACTCTTGATCTACATTCAAATTCCTTATGACCAAACTTATTGCAGTTATAACAATGACCTTTAAACTTAGGAGTATTCGATGGATTAGCTCTTTTGCTTCTACACACATTTGTTGTGTGTCTAGGTTTCCCACAATGATAACATGTAGGCATCTTTGACTTTGGTGGGTTAGAAGCATTACTCAGTTGGCTTCTTGATTAGAGGACTTGCCCTTCTCAGTGGATTTGTTTATATTGTAACCAAGTCCAGTAGTGTCTTTCAATTGTCTTTGATTTCTTAGTTGTTCATCTAGAATCTACAATGCTTCTTCATTTCTTTTCAAGACTTCATTACCATATCTCTCAAATTTCAAATTATTTTTTAGATGTTCATTCTCAGTTCTCAATTCTACAATTTCTCGAACTTTCCTTGCAACCTCTTGATTTTCACTAACAAGTTGGTCTATCAAGTTGTAGTGAGTTTGTGTCAACCTCATTATTTTCATGGCTTTCTCATCTAGTCTTGTATTCATTTTCCTTCTCTCTTCTTCAATAGTTCTCTTGTCATCTTTATCTTTTCCCTTTTGTTCCATGATTTCACACATCCTTACCGACTGTGCTTCTTGTTCTCTTTTCAATGTTTTCACCTGATCATCTAGGTTCTTGTTCTTTTCAGACATTTTTGATATGATAGCATCAGATTCATCATACATGCTTCCCTCTAATTTTTCTTCAAGTTCCTCAACTTGATCTTGAGTATCTTTCAACTAATGTGCTAGCTCCTTCCTTTTGTTGATTGACTGTTTCAATTTATTGCTTAGTTTTGCAACCTGGTTATTATCCATTTTGAGTTCCATTTCCATATTCTCAATCACCCTTTCATACTTTTAGCTTTCCATCTTTCTAGATCTTTCCTCTCAAGTGATTAAACTCCTCAATAAGGGATTGAGCTTTGATACCAATTGTTGGATTAGGTGTGGAAAGGTGAGTACTGAGAGGGGAGGGGTGAATCAGTATTGTAAAACACTTTTAATCAAATTAAACTTTCCTTATTAACCATTTATTGATTCCTTATCATTTTCATGCATCACATGAAACATATAAAACATTTAACCAATAACACATAACACAAATATTTGGTATCACAAAAATCCTTGTTCGAGGATAAACACTGCAATGGGGATGACACCCACAAGACTTCACTAATGCAAAATAAAGTTTTCTCGGTTAGAGCTACCATATTAGCTATTTCTGATAGCTTACCCTATTAAGATTATTAACTTGGTTAAGATTATAAAGACTACTAAGTATACCTTGTGAAAGGATTTTACAATTCTAATCTATGAACTACACCTAGTTGAAGGATTTACAAATAAGATCTTCTTGGTTAAGAGACTTTACAAATCTCATTAATCTTTAATTAGTAACAATAAATATGTTTTTAAAAATTGCATCAAACATATGCTTATCAGACTCTTTATGCTCAATAACTCATTACCTCATACTGTGTACCTTTTACAATAATAATTCAGTACTCGGTAGATCACAATCTCTATCTATTATTCACTGCTTTGTTGCTCGGTGGCTTCACTTCTTATCACCTTCTCAATAATCTACTTCATACATGCAATCTCCTCTTGCATTAATATAAACCAAAAACACCATGCATTAATTATAATCTTCATACTCTAATCCATTTATATATAATTCTAGAAGCGGTGCTAGATGTTCTAGAATCATCTCTTCAAGAGGTGCTAGAATTGGTTACTCTTCCAATGCATATTCCATCCTTTATTCTCATTGGCATATCTCACCTTGTAATCATGTGTAATCTTCATGTTCTCCAATGTTCTATTGTATGATCTCCTCAAGATTAGTAAACCATTTTCTATTTGATGGCTAGATTCAATGTACTTAAAGATTCTTCTGGTGTCGGCCTGCTTTGCTCGATAACAGGTTTTCCTTAACTCAGTAACTATCTTCTCTTCTAGGTTTGGTTCTCGACGCTCATTTCTTCCTTGCTTGGTGCATATGCTTTCTTCTCCTTTACTGAAATTCCCTATCTTCTTATTTCCTTTACTAAATGACTTTCTTTTTCTTATCGACTTGTCTATTCTTTATTACTGAATGACTTTGACAAATAATATAACTTCCTCATAACTAATGAAAACACAAATAAATCTTAGGAGTATCAATTTTAAACTTATTATTTTCTTTATCATTCATTTGTAATTAACATTTTAAAAAAACCTAATGTTCTAGCTTCCATTATGTCAACAATTTACAAAGCTTTTACAATTATGGTCTCTAATAACTTAGTTTTCACACAAACTCTAAAAATTTCAAACTCATAGATATTAGAAAAAAATGAAATAAAACCCTATGCAATCAAATAAATCGCTACACAAAGCATAATATTTTTGTAAAAAAAGAAAAGATAAATCACCATTTCAACGTAAAGTACTATTAAAATCCCTAGGCCAATTTTCAGTTCCAAATTAGAAATGGTGAGAGATCTACAGACCTACAGTGGGTGAGAAAGAAAATGGAGATTTGAATCTTATTTGAGACTTGAGATTTACTTTCATCTCATTGGTCCCCAAGTTAATGATGGTGTCATTGTTATTTGTCTTTAATTGACAATATCAACTATATAAAATTTACAACCACAATCCCTTAGACAATAAGAGTGAGATAATAGATCTATCTATTTATCGATCCATGGATCAAATGAACACTAAGATATTTTATTTAACTTGGATATTTGAGTGTGGTTGTTGAAAAATTTGGATAACTAAGAGGGGATGAATTAGTTATCATAAAACATTTTTTTCAAATCTAATTCATCTAGAGCTAACTTAAAGCAATCTGATAATTAAAACATATATGAATATGAAAGAACATAAACACCATACACCGTGAATATCAAAACTTGTATGGAAACCCAAGATGGGAAAAACCATGGAGAAGCTAAATCTCTTGAATGTAAACATAGGTTAAGGTGACACCAGTTAAGGTGATTTTTACAAAAAGGGCACACTACCAAAATGCTCACTGCAAATAAGGGTCACTGTTGATGGACTAACTACCCTAATACAAAAGAACTGATTGTAAAATAGTCAATTGTAGGACATAATAAACCGACCAAACAACTTGACCATAATAACCCAAGGACAAAATAACCCATGGTCATAATAACCCAAGCCAAAATAACCTGTGGGTAGAATAACCCATGGACATAATATCCCCATAAGAATATAGAGAAATGAAAACAAAATTTATAAATTACATATATATTGCTAAAAAACTTTATTATTTAAATTTTTAATTAAAGTGTCAGATTATGAGAAATGCCTCTTATATAATAAATAATGTTATGGTTGTCATAACCATAAACTAGTATTTTTATTCTTTTGAGTTCACGATATTTTTTCCTGCTTGGTTTCCCACTATATCCAGCCATATATCTCTCTATTTTATTCTCTTGGAAACCCTATTATTTTTTTAACGCTTTGAAAAATTTCCAGACTAAGTTGTGAGATGCTTGGAGAAATTCACTAAATCCTTTGTTCCATCTCTTAATAGTATTTTTTGGTTTTGGGAAGATCATCTTGAAAAATTGAATAACAATTCCACATTGTGATTGGAAACTTAGGTGATCATCTATTGCCTCTTCTGGTTAGTCTTCCAATCCATGTGTCTTCAAAATAATCCCATGAAACTTGATTCAAAATCAATAAGTAAACTTTTTGGGTTTAGATTAGGTTGAAGTTGTTTGAATTTCGTAAGTACTTGTGTTTAAGTGGTTCTCTTTTTGTTGGTCATAAGAATATAAATGAGTGGAAATATTGCATCATTTTTCAAGCCATGAATTGTGTACAATTATTAAAAAATTCCTGGCACTATTTTAAATGTACCATCACTAAACCAATTTTCAGATTCTTTCAATAATTGCAACTTCTATGTGGTGGTGAATATTAAAAAATGATTTTCATCACTATTGTCATGAAAAAGAGACTTTTCCTCTATATTGGTAATTGCATATTCAACCAGTAAAATAAGATATGTCGATGTCTAAGGATTTGGTGGTGGTGCTTCAAACCTAGTTAATTTTTTTCTCTAAATCATTTTAGATAATGCATTGTTTGATGGTATTTCTCCTACTATAGGTAATCAAATATTAGAACATGAACCAACAATGATATGTCTTGTAGAATCTTGAGTCGAGAACACAATGTCTTTTATTTCATTCAATTTGTGTTTGACAGTGATCATCTCAAGTTTTGGAGCATGATTTAATTATGTATTGCTAATCACATCACCAAATTCTATTTGTGTCATAGTATAGCACCGACTTGAACATTATTTTTAAAAATATTTTGTATAATGCCAGATCATTTTATCGATGCCTTGTCGATGAAACAAAAATGTGTAACCATGTTAAATAAGTATTTTTTTATTTTTTTAACTGGTTAAAAACTGAAGAGGCATTGTATATATTAAAAATTATGAAGAATGTGTTGGTTCCTAAAAGTATATTGATATTTTAAAACTCTTTTAGAAAACCCTAGGAAAATCTAAAATAATGTTAAAAATATATATATTAAAAAATATATTCTTTTATGAATTTGGATTTCTCCTCTTCTTATCACTCTACACACTCTTACTTCTCCCCTTCTTCCTTTCTTCACTTCTCCTAATTATACCACTTTATATATCTTCTTAATACCCCTCCATAATGCCCTTTCACTTATATTTTTTCATAATAACTCTTTATTAGCTTATTCCCATGAAATTGCATTTATTTTTAGAATTATTTACCATTTTATAGGTTAATTTAAGCATAATAAAGGTGTTTTAAGGAAATTTTAGGGGTATATTATGGATATATGGTCTAAAAATGACCTAAATAGCCTCTATGGTGCCTCACAATCACTTATTTTTGTTGGAGATTTTCGAGCAAGACAAAATTTACTGTATGTTTGTCATTGATGACAACATATGGTAAGTAGCATGTGTGGAGGACTTATGCGGTAAGCTTTGAGCATATGTAGCATGGACATGTTATCAGCATGATACCATGGATGTAGAGGTTAATTGTTAGTATAGATAATTATGTACCAACTTGTGTCAATAGTGTTCCTAACAGAGTTACATGCAGTGTTATGTGAGTGTTTGTCTGTACAGTCATCATGGAGCCTTGCACCTTTGGATATGTGATGAAGACATGTTAGTGATGTTAAAATCATGGATGCAGAGTCTGATGATCAGTAGAAGTGAAGTTATGCAGTCGCTATTCACCACTAGTAGTTTCCTATGTTTATTCAAAAGAGTCGAAAGAGATTATATTAGTTCAGGAGTTGCGCTTATCATTTTGGTATGTGCCCTTGGATTAGGGATTAGAGAAGAGTTAATAATTTTTGGTTAAGAGTGCATGATGTAAATCAGCTTGAGGAGAAAGTTTTAATTAATTTGGTAGAGTCAACAATGTGTAGTGTGCGTCTACATTTATTAATATTAGACAGGTCCCATATTGTGTTGTGTGTTTAGTAGAGCTGACTAAAATATAATTGGAGAGTGTTATTGTTTCTCTATTATGATTTCAAGGTGGTTCTAATAGGCCAACATGATTATATCATTTAGAGAGAAGATATTTATAGGCAGTCATTTGTGATTGCTAAGATATGGTTCAGAGTTGATTATGAAGAGTAGAGCCGAGTGTGTGAAGTATTGAGCCATCAACAAAATGTATATGTGACAAAGTAAAGAGTTTTTGCTATACATTGGAACTGATCCAAACAGTAGGTCAAAGCGTAGTTCACCAAGATCTAGATATAGTGTGTATCTTTTATTTAGAAGGTTGTAGCCTTCACCCCTAACAGGGTTAATTGTAAAAGACTCCTAATAGGGTCCAACCCTTGACCAGGTCACTGTACTAAATGCAATGGAAAGACAACTCCTAATAGGGTTAAGGATCTTCTAACAAGGATCATAATACACTAGTGCAGATTATTAGTGGGTGTCAATTCCCACCAAGGTTTTTACCTATTTTAGGTTTCACCGTAACCAAAATATTGGTGTTGTGCTCAAGTGTTATTTCTTTGTGTTTATGCTTTATGTTTAAGTATAATTAATTGGATAAAGAATTGAAACTTGTAGATAACTGATTCACCCCCCCCCCCCCTCTCAATTATCTCTTGGGACTATTCCTAATAATTGGTATCAGAGCCAAGTGCCTTAGAGAGAAATTTTAACAGCTTGAGGTTGATTAGATGGCATTCTTTAGAAAAGATAGTCCTAAGTTTGATAGAGAGAATTATCTTTATTGGAAGAACAAGATGATGACACATTTGCAGTGCATTGCTTTTGAATGTTTTGAAGTGGCTATCAAAGAAGTTTAGATCCCCTCTCTAGTATATCTTGCAAAGGATGATGCTACCAGGAAGGAGAAGGATTTGTTCCATTAGAATGCAATAGCAAAAGAAGCCCTTATCAACACTCTATCTGATAGTGAGTTTTTGGAGATAAAGAAAGTAGACACAACGTACAAGATATGGAAGCACCTGGAAGACATGTTTGAAGGAGATAAACAAGAAAAGAATGTGTGTAGAAAGACATGGAAGAAAAAGTACAATACATTGGAGATGCTACCCGAAGATAATATAAGAGCCTACAATCAAAGGATTAATGAAGTAGTTGCTGGAATCAGAAATAATGGTGGAGAAATTTCAGAAGAAGACATCATGGATAAACTGATGACTACATTGACACCAGAATACAAGAGCAAGATAAACATCCTTGATGAGACTATGAAATTTTCAGAAACTTCAAAACATAAACTTTAATCAGCAAGATTGTTGCATTTGAGATATCAAGTTTAAAGACAGAGCCTAAAAGTGAGATAGCCTTCAAAGCTTTGGTTCATGGTAAGAAATCCTTGAATACCTCTGGTAATTTTGATGATGATGATGATGAAGAAAAAACTCTAGATGATTTCATTTCTATGATTGCTAAAAGAGAAAAGAAAGGAAAAGGAAAATATGAAGGTCAATTACCATTCAAATACTTTTCATGTAATAATATTGGTCACTTTGCATCTAGGTGTCCTACAAGAGTTAAAAAGTTCAAGAATAATTACAGCCTAAGTATACAAAGGAATGCTACTATGCTGAAAATAGAGTATCAAATGAAGAATCAATTGGGGAGGAGATTGGATTCATTTCTCTTGAAGATGAAAAGAATTCACAAGAGTTAGCACTGATTTCACAAGATGACATTAGGATAGATTGGATCACTCACAGTGGTTGCTCACATCACATGATAGGACACAAAGATAGATTTGTTCATTTGGATAGATACAAAGGAGGCATGGTTAGATTTGGAGATAACACTCCTAAACCCATCATTGGTAGAGGAGCCATCACCTTGGATGGAAAGAATAGCATTGATGATGTTCTTTATGTTGATGGTTTGAAACATAACCTACTAAGTGTTGGGTAGTTACTTGACAAAGGTTACAAGTTGGAGTTCAATGGAAACAAGTGCATCATTAACAACAAAGAAGGAGAAATGATTGCATCAGGATCAAAGACTAAAGGTAATATTTTTCAACTTAATCCAGAAGCAAGTTTCTTTGTTGCTAAAGTAGATGATAGTTAGCTATGGCACAAAAGACTATGCCATATCAATTTTGATAACATAGTAAAGATTAGTAATATTAAGGCAGTAAGAGACCTACCTAGCATAGCAAAGTCGATTGATACAATTTCCAAGGAATGTGTGATGGGAAAGCATGTGAGAAATTCATGCAGAAGCAAGCACAATTCAGTAGAGAACAAGTTGGATCTGATCCATAAAGACCTATGTGGACCAACACAAACAAGATCATATTATGGTGAAAGGTATTTCATTTTGTTTGTAGATGATTATTCTAGAATGATGTGGGTTGCTTTCTTGAAAGATAAGTCAAAAGCATTTGAGAAGTTCAAAAATTTCAAAGCTAAAGTTGAGTATGAATCTAGACTAAAGATAAAATGTCTAAGGTCAGATAGAGGAGGATAATTCACCTCTGATAGATTCTATGAGTACTATGAAGAACATGGCATAAAAAGATAGTTGAGTGCACCTAGAACCACTCAGTAGAATGGGATTGTAGAGAGAAGGAATAGGATCATCCTTGATACATTGTGCACCATCATGATTGAAGGAAAAGTTGCACACACCTATTGGAGAGATGCGGTCAATACAATAGTCTATATAATCAATAGAATACAATTAAGGCCTGGCACGGGTAAGACACCTTATGAGCTATGGTTTGGTAATGTTCCCATAGTGAAATACTTTAGAATCTTTGGAAGCAAGTGCTACATCAAGAGGGATGAAGCAATAGGCAAGTTTGATGCAAGAAGTGATGAAGGTATTTTTCTTGGTTACTCTACTAAAAGTAAAGCTTATAGATGTTTTAACTTGAGATTGAAGAAGATCATTAAAAGTGCTCATGTTAAGATTGATGAAAAGTTTATGGTTCAAGAAAGATATCGTGATTACTCACCTATGATTGAAGAAGAACCCAGAACTTCCACTAGTGAGATAGTTGTTGAAGAGATGTTTGACAGCATTGATGTATTATTCAATGACCCTAAAACAAGTGAAGAAGAAACTCAATAGGAAGATGAGTCAGTATCACCTAAAGTTCCAAAGTATACATCTAGATATCACTCTAAGGTGACATCATTGGAGATCAGAGCAGCAAAGTCACAACAAGATCAAAAGAAAATAATTAAGCAACCAATGAAGCAATATGTTTACTATCTCAGATTGAACCTTTAAGTGTTGAAGATGCATGTAATGATTTAGATTGGCATGATGCTATGAAAGAAGAACTAGATCAGATTATTAAGAATGATACTTGGGAACTGGTCCCAAGACCTAGTGATAAGAATGTGATTGGAACAAAGTGGATATTCAGAAATAAGATGAATGAAGATGGTATAGTAGTAAGGAACAAAGCAAGGTTAGTATGTAAGGGATATGCACAAAGAGAAGGTATTGATTATTCAGACACTTTTGCACCAGTGAGAAGATTAGAGGCTATTAAGTTGTTTTTAGCTTGTGCAACATTAAAAAAATTCAAAGTTTATCAGATAGATGTTAAGTCAGCATTCTTGAATGGAGAGCTAAAGGAAGATGTATACATTTAGCAGCCAGAAGGATTCACCTTATTAGACAAACTTGATATGGTATGCAGATTGAAGAAAGCCCTCTATGGACTTAATCAAGCCCCTAGAGCATGGTATGAGAGACTTGATGGATATCTTAAAAAAAATTGGATTCAAGAAATGAGTAGCAGATTGTAATCTATTCATAAGAGAGACATTTTAAGGTCTATTACTTGTAGATATATTTTTTGATGACATTATCTTTGGGGGTAATGACAAACTTAGAGAAAAATTTTCTAAGGAGATGCAAAGTGAGTTTGAGATGAGCATGATTGGACCTATCAAATACTTCTTGGGATTAAATGTGTAGTAGACAGAGAAAGGTATTTTCATTAATCAGCTCAAATATGTGGAAGAGATATTGAAGAAGTTCAAGATGGATGATTGAAAGCCAATGGGTACACCTCTAATAACATGATGCAAGCTTATGAAAGAAGATGATTCTCCAATATTAGATACAAAATTATACAAGTCTATGATTGGTAAACTCATATATCTTACTCAAACTAGACCTAATATTTCTAATGAAGTTGGCATAGTTGGAAGATTTGCAACAGAGCCTAAACAAAGTCACCTCATGGCAGTAAAGAGAATATTCAGATATTTGCAGGGCACTATAGATTATGGTCTATGGTATCCTAACTTAGAGAATGTTGAGCTTCATGTATATACAAATGTAGATTGGGAAGGATGCGTTGATGGTAGAAAAATTACATCAGGTGGAGCAGTGTTTCTTGGTGACAGACTTGTCACTTGGACAAGAAAGAAGAAAAATTGTATTTCTTAGTCAACAACAGAAGTGGAGTATGTTGCAGCAGCCCTGAATTGTTCTACAATTGTTTGGATCAAGAAGATGATAAAGGACTTTGGTATTCAGCTTGATTATCCTATTGCTATTCATTGTGATAATACTAGCACTATGAACATGTCAAAGAATCCTGTGATGCATGCAAAGACAATGCACATAGAGATTAAGTATCACTTCCTTAGAGAGAAAGTGGTAGAGAAAGAAGTCAAATTGGATTATGTGAGTACAAAGGAACAAATAGCAGATATATTCACAAAGCCCTTACCAAAGGATACTTTTGAGTATCTTAGGGAGAAGTTGGGAGTAATTCCCTTCCCTAATTCTACTTAGAGAAAGAGGAAAGTGCATCAGTCCTCAGGGACTAGTGGATGGTTGACTACTCTACTTCAGGAGTAGTACCAGAGCTTAAATTTTTCGCACCCTTTTCCATTGATGTCAAAGGGGGAGTAATATATAGTCATGAAAAATAGAAGTAAAGAAGGAGTAATATACTAAGGGGGAGTAGTATTCAGTCATGGAAGGAGTTCAGTTGAGGAAATGGAGAATATTGAAGAATATTACAGCTGATGGAGGATTCATCCTTGGGGGAGTTTTGATGAGGAAATGAAGAATGTTATAAAATAATTTTTCATTTGGATTGGTGGTGTTTTTCATTCCATATGTTTCCATCAATGCCAAAGGGGGAGATTTTTGGAGATTTGCTAGCAAGCCAGTGCTGACTGTATGTTTGTCATTGATGACAACATATGGTAAGTAGCATGCATGGAGGACTTATGTAGTAATATTTGAGTGTATGTAGCATGGAAATGTTATCAACATGATATCATGGATGTAGAGGTTAATTGTTAGTACAGACAGTTATGTAGCAGCTTGTGTCAGCAATGTTCCTAATAGAGTTACAGGCAGTGTTCTATGAGTGTTTGTCCGTACAGTCATCATGGAGCCTTGCACCTTTGGATATGTGATGAATACATGTTAGTGATGTTACAATCATGGACATAGAGTCTGATGATTAGTAGAAGTGAAGTTATGCAGTCGCTATTCACCAGTAGCAGTTTCCTATGTTTATTCAGAAGAGCCAACAGAGATTATATTGGTTCAGGAATTGCACTTATCTTTTCGGTATGTGCCCTTGGATTAGGGATTGGAGAAGAGTTAAGAATGTTTGATTAAGAGTGCATGATGTAATTCATCTTGAGGAGAAATTTTTAGTTAATTTGGTAGAGCCAACAGTGTGTAGCGTGCATCTACATTTATTAATATTGGACAGGTCCTAGATTGTGTTGCGTGCTTACTAGAGCCAACAGAAATATTATTGGAGAGTGTTATTGTTTCTCTATTATGATTTCAAGGTGGTTCTAATAGGCTGACTTGATTATATCATTTAGAGAGAAGATATTTATAGGCAGTCATTGGTGATTGCTAAGATATGGTTCAGAGTTGATTGTGAAGAGCAGAGCAGAGTGTGCGAAGTATTGAGCCATCAGCAGAAGGTATATGTGACCAAGTAAACATTTTGTGCTATACATTGGAACTAATCCAAACAAGAGGTCAGAGAATAGTTCACCAAGATCCAAATATAGTGTGTAGTTGTTATTCAGAAGCTTGTAGCCTTCACCCCTTTGAGTAGTGTGCTCTTGGATAGTGCGTCCTCACCCCTAACAGGGTTAATTGTAAAAGACTCTTAACAGGGTCCAACCCTTGACCAGGTCACTGTACTAAATACATTGTAAAGACAACTCCTAATAGAGCTAAGGATCTTCTAACAAAGATCATAATACACTAGTGTAGATTATTAGTGGGTGTCAATTCCCATCGGGGTTTTTACCTATTTGGGTTTCCCCGTAACCAAAATATTGGTTTTGTGTTCAAGTGTTCTTTCTTTATGTTTAATTATAATTAATTGGATAAAGAATTGAAAATTGTAGATAATTGATTCACCCCCCCCCCCCCCCTCTCAGTTATCTCTTGGGACTATTCCTAATAATTTTATCTTAGTTCCTTCTCAAAGTTTTGAATTCTACTGTTCCAATTTATTTTATGCCATTTCTAGTTTACTATCTTGATCTAAAATAACCACGGGTTATTTTGTCCATGGGTTATTTTGACCATAGGTTATTTTTTCCATGGGGTATTATGACCCTAGATTATTTTATCCTTGGATTATTATGGCGGGGTTATTGTGTCCAGGGTTATTTTTGGTCAGGTTATTATATCTGGATACCAAATAGTCTTATAGACAAAAGTGAACTAAGAATGTTTCATCTACATATGCATGAAGCCAATTTTGATTAAGAGCACAATATCAACTATCTATACCAGATCTGGTTAGGAATCTTCTACCAACCTTTAACAACTTCTACACTATTAAATTCTTGTTCATGTCAATTAATGCCTTTTACTTTTTTTTCTAATCGTTTTCCCATTACATAAAAACCCTTTGCAACTTTCTCTATTCATAAAATTTTCTATACACATCCACACACTCTTGAATCCAAAAAATGTTCTATACATATTGATGAAAGAGCATCCTATGGTCATTGGTAATCTTGAATCACCCCAAAATATTTCCTTTTCAATTTGTTCTTGTTCTCCTATTTATGTGTTTTGTGTAGTGTCCTGCTAGTTGGCTCGTTATTCCATGTGATCATGATGATGGGTTTTAGAAATTATCAAGATTTTGTGTTTGGGTTTGCATCCTAATCTGTTCTTTCCTGATGAAGATTTATTTAGTTTGGGTCCAGTCCTATTTGTTCTTCATGTTCTAACAGTTAGATTGGATTTTCCAATGTAGCAAAGTTGTTGCACGATTGACAAAGCCTAATGGTGCTTTGTTTGATGATCCTTCTTTTGTGGCTAACCTCCTTGTATGATCTCATGGCATTTAATTCATATCTAGAGGATTTCTTATGAATTTAGGCCCTACCCTATATGTTGTAGTATGTTTTTCTTCTTTCTTCGAGAATACAATCAGTCTGGACAACATGCAGCTTGCGATCATGTATATATTTATGGTAGTTGTTCCTTTTTAGGAGGTAGGAAGAGATGATAGGTAGATCTTAGAGGAGATAAGATGGATCTGGGGTTGAGTGCAGATTTCTATTGTAATAAGGCATTTGTGCCAAAAGCTTTTAATCTTCATGTTGTAGGCCAATGTGATGTAAATTCTTGATTCTAAGATAATGTGAAGGCCTGAATGAGCATGTTTATTGTTCATTGTTGAGTTTTTCATGATTTGGAATTGATTGTTTCCACTATGTCGACTCTAGCTACATGGTTAGACCATCTCCATTGGGGAAAATCTATCCATGACTACATTAGATGGTATCAAAGCCAGGTTAATTTTCATGTGTTAGTAAATTGCTTTCATGAGATTGTAAAGACCTAGTTTTGTTTGTTGTGGGGTGGAAGAGTGTGGATCTGTCCCACAATTGTAGATGACTTGCACAAGGAGATCGTATCTTGGAGATTATGACTAGTTGAGAACTTTGTTGAAGGCATACCAAGGGTGAACAGATCGCTGAGTTGGAGGTAGGATGCAAGTGTGTCTCTCAGATCACCAATTAGAGAGGTAATTAGAACCTCGTAATCAAAATGCCAAAATTGAGGCAATTGCACTTGAGGATTGGAAAGATGCCACCTAGAAGGAGGAACCCTATAAGGATAGAAAAAATGATGGATGGCTAAACAAATGAGATGAGTACTAAGATAATAAATGTATTGAATAGATTGTGAAGGAATCTTGAGACTAAAGAGGAACATGAGAAAGTCATTGAAGATCTTGAGACTATGGATGTTGAGATCCCTATAGAGAAGAAAGATTGTTGAGAGCTTTGTCCCAAATGAATAAGATTTATAAAATGGAGTTTTATACTTTCTCTAGTTCATTACATCCCGAGGATTTGATAGATTATATTGGTGAATTGGAGGATTATTTTGAGCTTGAAAATATTAGAAATCCACATAGGGTTAGTTTAGCACAGAATAGATTGAAGGGTCGTGATGCCTTATGGTGGAAGGAACTACAAAAATATAGATGAATATGGTGAAATAAAGATCACTAGATGGAGGGTAATGGCTTCTAGATTGAAGGCTAATTTCATACACAAAGATAATGAATTAGAATTGTTCAAGAAGTTGCAAAATTTAAAGTAGAAAGACATGAGAGTGAAGGACTACACTGAGGAATTTTACAAGATGACAATCAGATCTAGGCATAAAGAGATGTCTAAGGAGAAGGTAGCTAGGTATATAATAGTATAAGATTTAACATTCAAGATGAATTGGGTATGATAAGGATTTCTAAAATTGAAGATGCTTATTAGTATGCATTAAAGGAAGAAGATAAGTTAAGGAGAAGATTGGGTAATCCTAGAGGGAAGGAGAAGAAAGAAAGTAGGAATATAAAAGAGAAACAAATCGTTAAGGTTGAACCTCATCAGAAGAAATTTAGAAGAGGAAGTGGTGGAAAGGATTTCAAAGGTACTTGTTTCAAATGTGGTAATTCAGGGCATAGAGCTTTTCAATGTTCTAATAAAACTAGTAAGAGCTTGGAAAAGTAGAATCTTGCTACACATGAGGAGAAAGCTACTAATGGATTTAATGAAAGTATCCAGAAGAACCTTAGATGGGAGAGTCTCTTATGCTTACGAGAATTATGTTGAGTAAGAAGTAAGATGAACCTATACAAAGGAGGAATTTGTTTAGGACTATTTGCAAGTCAGGAGGTGAGTTATGTAAGCTTATTATGGATAGTGGTAGTACTGATAATTTTATATCAGAAGAGATAGTGTGGAAGCTTGGTTTGAAGAGGCATAAATATCCTTGTCCTTATGGGATAAGTTGGTTTTTAGATGAACATATGGTTGAGGTAAAAGATAAATATTTAGTTGATTTTAGCATTGGACCTTATAGAGATGAGGTGTTATGTGATGTGGTATCTATGAGTATATGTCATGTTCTATTGGGAATACCTTGGAAATATGATAGAGGATCTATTCATGATTGCAGAAGAAATGTGGCCACAATAGAGGAGGGATAAATATTTACTTTAGTTCCTTTGAACTAAGTAGAGGGGAGAAGTGCTAGAAATTTGAGCATGGTGAAGAGTTATTATTTTGAGAATAAGAATCCAAAGGTTAGAATGGATTAGAAGTGTGATCTCGGGAGTAGACCGAAGAACCAGTTGGTGTTAGATAATAAGAAGAGTAAGGTGTTGTAGCAGAAGACTTTTGATCAAAGGAAGTCTTGTGACAGAGGTAAATCAGATGTGTAGAGGTTAAGATGTGGTAGTAAGAGTTCTTTACTAATATTTTATAATGTGATATAGAGTGTTGAGTGGATTGGATTGATGGATTTGGCAGAGGGTGGAGCTAAGTTGCAGGGAAAGGGAGTTACAGATAATGAAGATATGTGGGTTAAGAATATGCATGAGATTTATATCCTAAATCCTGCAAGATGTTCATAAGTTCCTCTTATGGAACATCTTTCTCTCACTTGGGGTGTCTGATGTAGGAGAATCCTATGGTTTTTGGAAATCTTGCATCACCCAAAAATATTTCATGTTCAGTATGTTCTTGTTTTCTTGTTTATGTGTTTCATGTAGTGATCCTTCCATTTGGCTCCTTATTCCATGTGATCCTAATTACAATTCTAGATATCATGAAGATTTTGTGTCTAGATTCGCATCTTGATCCATTCTTTCTTGATGAAGATTTCTTCAGTTTGGGTTCGGTCCTATTTGTTCTTCCTATTTTAAAGGTTAGATTGGATTTTATGATCATGTAAAGTTGTTTCATGATCAGTGAAGCTTAATGGAACATTTTTTGATGTTCCTTATTTTATGGTTGACCTCCTTGTGTGATCTTGTGGCATTTAATTCATATCTAGAGGAGTTCTTATGGATTTAGATCATGCCCTATATGTTGTAATACATTTTTCTTCTTTCTTGGAGAATGTGATCGGTTTGAATGACATGTGGCTTCTGATCATGTATATATTTGTGGTAGTTGTTCCTTTGTAGGAGGTAGGAAGAGCTAATAGGTAGATCTTAGAGGAGATAAGCTGGATCCATGGTTGAGTTTGGATTTCTATTATAATAAGGCATGTGTACTGAAAGCTTTTAATATGCATGTTGCAATCCAATGTGATGTAAATTTTTTATTCTGAGATAATGTGAAGGCTTGAATGAGAATATTTATTGTTCATTACTAAGTTTTTCATGATTCAGAATTGATTGTTTCTGTTGTGTTGACTCTAGTTGCATGGTTGGACCATATCCATTGGGGAAAATCTAGCCATGATTGAATCACATATATAACCATAGAACCATACAAATGAATTCGACCTAGTAAAAACATGTTATCTTGAATACATAAAGAAATCTTGAGATATTCAATAAGACTTAGTATGCTACCACTGGACCTAAACAATAGATCACACATAAAGATATCCATATGACATTTCCATGGGAAACATAAATAGCTCATGCATAGGATAAGACCATTACATATCACAATTATTGAAATATAAAAACATGATATATATTCCAAAGCTGATGGGAACACCACAACCAAGACCAAATATTGATCACCAGAAAATTCAACATCAACTGAGGGATAGTACCAAATATCATATGTCATAAATTGAAAAGAAGTGACATACCAAAAAATTTCTATCATACTACATGAATGCCTAGATGGAAAAGATACTTGAAATAATATTTGAACACAACAACCAATATCAACCATATAATCTTTATTATTTTTTACTAACTATCTTCCATAGATGTCCCAAAAATATATACAACCATATCTAGAATAGGGATATCATCCACATACTCACCACCATAATATACTATAAAGGATAGATCATATTGTACATCATCTAGAGTACAACCATTTGGATCACCTATTTTGACATCAATAACAACAATACCATAGTAACAAATTCTCAACAATCTCCCCCTTTGGAATTGATGGAATCCTATGAAAATAGAAAAAATAAAAAAACTTCAAACAACTAGAAACTTCTAAAAACTCCCCCAAACACTCAAGAAATTCCTCTTTCATTTTTTCTCTTCATTTCCTCCCCTTGTTTTTTATCAAAGGAAAAGGGCCAAAATAATAATATTAAGGAAATCAAGTAAAAATAATAGTCATCACAACAAAAAATTTCTTTGTACCTTCCTTTTATAATTGAAAGAATCCCCTTCCAATCCTCCACAACAAAACACATCCTAGCACATTAATTGTCTTTTAGTACCAACATATCAAATGAAGACGACCAATCTAGAGATGGTTACTGATACTCATAATCCTCTTCGTTAGAGAGAATTTTAGGAAGATGATCTAACTGGACCTAAACAATCTCTTTTACCAACCAAAGGTTCTCACCAAATATTTCCTTTGTCTTTGAATAGACAACAACTCAAATTGAAACTCACCACATCTTATTCTCTATTTTTGGACCTTATCTTTGAAGAAATCAAAACTCTTACCAATATTATTCAGCTTAGACTAAATAGCTTTAATCTTACTTCAAAAGTTATTAACAATAACAGGCCACCAAAGACAATACCTATAGATATCAGGCATCTCTTTAATGCACTCTCTTGTCTCACCAATATTTTTGGACAAATTTTATTTTGCATTAGCACATTTTATCTCAATCACAGCTTTAAACTTATGTCCTTTAGAATCTTCCTACAATAACCTTTCCTCAAAAACTTATTCCAGATCATCCATTAACACATTAGAAACTACAGAAACAATAATACCCATTCTGAGAAAATAATCAAGTAAAGCACTTTCAATTATAAGCCTACAAACCGAAGAGCATGCATACCATATATCACCAATGCTTTCCAAATCATTTTCCACCAATATAGATTGAAATAAATTTGAATCAATAGAGTCAAATCCAGATGGAGATGCATCTCCATTTTCCTTATCTTCTTCTAATATAGTAATTATTTCTTTTCCCTTCAAGCTATTCCTTCCTCTTTTATGTTCTGGGGGGACCCGCCAATAACAATCTTAAATTCCTTCTTACTAGAGGAGGAAAACTCATCAACATGACTCATAACATCATAAGATATCACACCATAGCATAGATCCTTCTGCAAGGATGAGAAATAAACTTTGCATGCATTTTCTTTATCTTCCATATACTCCAAATGCTTGTAAGCTTTCTTTTCAACATGGATGCCAGACTTCCACTTCACATTTTCTCTTGACAAAATCTGAAAGTAAAATACCAAACACATGACTAGAGACCCAAAATGGAAGGAATAACCCTTAACCAATGATATTCCAACATTCTCAAACAAATTATCAAACAAAAGACTACATAAATCAAACTGTACACTTTCCTTCACCATCTTATGTGCCTAATATAGAAGAATAATAGATGTAGCACCTTCATGATTACAACATTAGATTTTTTAGGTAATATTGTATGCAACATACCTTACTATAGGATTGACAAGTGCATTTATCAGCAAAGCACGAGTGTCTTTGTACATGCTAGTAAGTTCTTCAACTTATTTTTACCTCATTGTATTCTTTCTTGGAAGGTCACCAACATTGCAGAAACCAATAATATCTTCAATTTCTTGCTTCATGACTAAATAGGATTTGTATAATAAGATATTTATATCCTTGAACTTGCTCAATAAGTAAAATATAGACTATTTTTCAGTAAACTAGTTAAATTATTCCCACAGATCCATATCCAACAAATGAATACGATGCAACTCATCAACCTCCAAACCTACTTCCATTTGCCTTATATTCCTATGATCAAATTCTTTGAACTCTACTATTTTTATCTTCATGCAATTGGATTCACTAACAACCATTCTAGATCCCATCGTCACACTCGAACTAGCTTCTATAAACCCTTAATTTCTCTACAACTTCTTCATTTCCTTCTTCATAAATAGTGACAAATGATTTGAAATTTCACCTTTTTATCCTTAATTACTCATAATTACTTTTGGGGCCAAAAAGATATATCAATGAAGCCATTAATTGTACTTTTCCTTTCAATCAGCCAAATCAAACTCAACATACCTCATCAACCAAATCATACCAAAGACACAAGATATATCACTCTAGAGAGGGGGAGCCAATAGATTATGCATTATAAAACTCCCCCTGAGCTAAGGTAATAGGCTCAATTTCTAGAAGAGCTAGCACTGAGATCTAGTGACACATAATTCAATTCACATATTTCTGTATTTTTCCATACCATGACTATCTTCTTTTTGGATTCATTTTATTCTACAATCTTATTCCCATTTCTAGACTTTTCTAGAGCATCAATAGATCTGAAAGTATTAGCATAATGTTTGGACTTACCACATTTGTAACATTTGACATTCCTTTAACATGACTTGACTGATTAAACTCTAGATCTGCACTAGTTATCTTTGTGAGCATAATTATGACATAGATATTGTTGGAGATTTTCCAACAAGCTAGTGTTGACTATATGTTTGTCATTGATGACAACATATGGTAAGCAGCATGCATGGAAGACTTATGTAGTAAGCTTTGAGTATATGTAGCATGGACATGTTATCAACATGATATCATGGATGCATAGGTTAATTTTTTATATAGATAGTTATGTAGAAACTTGTGTCAGCAGTGTTCCTGAAAGAGTTACAGGTAGTGTTATGTGTGTGATTATCCGTACAGTTATCATGGATCCTTGCACCTTTGGATATGTGATGGAGACATTTTAGTGTTGCTCCATTCATGGACACAGAGTCTGATGTGTAGTAGAAGTGAAGTTATGCAGTCACTATTCATCAGTTGTAGTTTCCTGAGTTTATCCAGAAAAGCTGATAGAGATTATATTGGTACAGGAGTTGTGCCTATCATTATGGTATGCATGCTTGGATTAGTGATTGGAGAAGAATTATGAATGTTTGGTTGAAAGTGTATGATGTAATTCAGCTTGAGGAGAAAGTATTAGTTAAATTGGTAGAGCCAACAGTACGTAGCGTACATCTACACTTATTAATTTGGATAGGTCCCAGGTCCCAAGTTGTGTTGTGCGCTTAGTAGAGCTGACAGAGATGTTGTTGGAGAGTTTAATTGTTTCTCTAATATTATTTCAAGGTGGTTCTAATAGGTTGACTTGATTATATCATTTAGAGGAAAGATACTTATAGTCGGTCATTTGTGATCACTAGAAGTATGACATGGAGATAAAAGATTAGAGCAGAGTAGAGAGTGTGAAGTGTTGTGTCATCAAGAAGAGGTCTATGTGATAGAGAAGATTGATTATGTTATTCATTGGAACTGATCAAGATAGCAGGTCTACCTCACAATTCACCAAGATCCAAATATAGTGTGTATCTATTATTTAGAAGGTTGTAGCCTTCACCCCTTTGAGTAGTGAGCTCTTGGATAGTGCATCCTCACCCCTAACAGGGTTAATCATAAAAGACTCTTAACAGGGTTTGACCTTTGACCAGGTCACTGTACTTATTGCATTGTAAAGATCAACTCCTAAGAGGGTTGTAAGATCTTCTAACAAGGATCATTATAAACTAGTGCAATTTATTAGTGGGTGTAAATTCACACTGGGGTTTTTACCTATTTGGGTTTCCCCATAACCAAATTATTGGTTTTGTGCTCAAGTGTTCTTTCATTATGTTTATGCTTAAAGTTTAAGTATATTTAATTGGATAAAGAATTGAAACTTGTAGATAACTGATTCATCCCCCCCCCCCCCCCCCTCTCAGTTATCTCTTGGGACTATTCCTAAAAATTGGTATCAGAGCCAAGTGCCTCAGAGAAAATTTTTAACAGCTTGAGGTTGATTGGATGGCATTCTTTAGAAAAGACAGTCCTAAGTTTGATAGAGAGAACTATCCTAATTGGAAGAACAAGATGGTGACACATTTGCAGTGCATTGCTTTTGAAGTTTTTGAAGTGGCTATCAAAGAAGTTAAGATCCCCTCTAGAATATCTTGCAAAGGATGATTCTAATAGAAAGAAAAATGATTTTTTCCATCAAAATGCAATAGCCAAAGAAGCCCTCATCGGTGCCTTATCTGATAGTGAGTTTTCAAAGATAAAGAAAGTAGACACATCGTACAAGATATGGAAGCACCTAGACGACATATTTGAGGGAGATACATAAGCAAAGAATACACGCAGAAAGACTTGGAAGAAAAGATACAATGCATTAGAGATGATACCAGAAGAAGACATCAAAGCTTACAACCAAAGGATCAATGAAGTAGTTGCTGGAATCAGGAACAATGGTGAGAGATCTCAGAGGAAGGCATTATGGATAAGTTGATGAATACTCTTATAGAAGAGTATGAAAACAAGATCAACATCCTTGATGAGACCATGCATCTTACAACAAAATTCAAGAGAGAGACCTTGATCAACAAAATTTCAGCTTTTGAGATTTCAAGATTGAAAAGAGAGCCTAAAAGTGAGATAGCCTTCAAAGCATTAGTCCATGGTAAGAAATCCTTAAACACTTCTGGTAATTTTGATGATGAAGATGAAGATAAAGAGATAGATGATATTATTGCCATGATTTCTAAGAAAGAAAGAAAATGAAAAGGAAAGTATGAAGTTCAGTTACCTTTCAAATGTTTCTCATGTAATAAGATTGGTCACTTTGCATCTAAGTGTCCTACAAGAGTTAAGAAATTCATAACTAACTACAAGTCTAAGTATACAAAAGAATGTTACTATGCTGGTGATGGCATTTCTGATGATGATTCAGTTGAAGATGAAATTGGATTCATTGCTATTATGGAAATGATGTATGATGAGATGGATCATGAAGATGAGAAAAAGGAACAAGAGCTAGCATTGATTTCACAAGCAGACATAAGGACATATTGGATTATAGATAGCAGTTTTTCACATCACATGACAGGTGATAAAGATAGATTTGTTCATCTAGACAAATACAATGGTGGCATGATTAGATTTGGAGACAACACTCCTAAACCTATCATTGGTAGAGGAGCTATTAAATTTGATAGAAAGAACAACACTGATGATGTTCTGTATGTAGATGGTTTGCAACATAACCTTCTTAGTGTTGGGAAGTTGCTTGAAAAAGGTTATAGATTGGAGTTCAAAGACAACAAGTGCATCATTAACAAAAAGGATGGTGTAATGATTGCATCAGGTTCAAAGACTAAAGGTAATGTTTTTCAGCTCAATTTAGGAGCAAGTTGTTTTGTTGCTAAAGTAGATGACATTTGGCTATGGCATAAAAGACTATGTCATATCAATTTTGATAACATAGTAAAGATAAGCAATGTAAAGGCAGTAAGAGATCTACCTAGCATAGCAAAACCAGTTGATACTATTTACATAGAATGTGTGATGGGAAAGCATGTGAGGAACTCATTTAGAAGCAAGCACAATTTAGTAGAGAACAAGTTGGATCTGATTCATACAGACCTATGTGGACCAACTCAAACAAGATCATACTGTGGTGAAAGGTATTTTATTTTGTTTTTTGATGATTATTCTAGAATGATGTGGGTTTCATTCTTGAAAGATAAGTCAAAAGCATTTGAGAAGTTCAAAATATTCAAAGCTAAGGTTGAGAATGAATCTAGACTAAAGATAAAGTGTCTAAGATCAAATAGAGGAGGAGAATTCACCTCTAACAGATTCTATGAGTACTGCGAAGAACATGGCATAAAGAGATAGTTGAGTGCACCTAGAACCCCTCAGAAGAATGGGATTGCAGAAAGAAGGAATAGGATCATCCTTGATACAGCGCGCACCATCATGATTGAAGGAAAAGTTGCACACACCTATTGGAGAGATGTGGTCAATACAACAGTCTATACCATCAATAGAATACAATTGAGGCCTGGCACGGACAAGACACCTTATGAGCTATGGTTTGGTAATGTTCCTATAATGAAATACTTCAAAATCTTTGGAAGCAAGTGCTACATCAAGAGGGATGAAGCAATAGGCAAGTTTGATGCAAGAAGTGTGAAGGTATTTTCCTTGGTCACTCTACTAAAACAAAAGCTTATAGATGTTTTAATTTGAGATTGAAAAATATCATTGAAAGTGCTCATGTTAAGATTGATGAAAAGTTTATGATTCAAGAAAGATGTCATGATTATGCTACTATGATTAAAGAAGAACCCATTCCTTCCACTAGTGAGATAGTTATTGAAGAGATGTTTGACAGTATTAATGTATTATTCAATGACCCTGAAACAAGTGAATAAGAAACTCAGAAGGTAAATGAGAAAATATCACCTAAAGTTCCAAAGATTACATATAGATATCACTCTAAGGATGACATCATTGGAGATCAGAGCAGCAAAGTCACAACAAGATCAAAAGAAAAGAGTTCAGCAAGCAATGAGGTGGTATGTTTATTATCTCAGATTGAACCTTTAAGTGTTGAAGATGCATGTAATGATTCAGATTAGCATGATGATATGAAAGAAGAACTAGATCAAATTATTAAGAATGATACTTGGGAACTGGTCACATGACCTAGTGATAAGAATGTGATTGGAACAAAGTGGATATTCAGAAACAAGATGAATGAAGATGGTATAGTGGTAAGGAATAAAGCAAGGTTAGTATGCAAGGGATGTGCACAAAGAGAAGGTATTGATTATTCAAACACATTTGCACCTGTGAGCATAATAGAATCTATTAAGTTGTTTCTAGCTTATGCAACATTCAAAAACTTTAAAGTTTATCAGATGGATATTAAGTCAGCATTCTTGAATGGAGAGTTAAAGGAAGAAGTATACATTGAGCAGCCAGAAGGATTCACCTTATCAGACAAACCTGATATGGTATGCAGATTGAAGGAAGCCCTCTATGGACTTAAGCAAGTCCCTAGAGCTTGGTATGAGAGACTTGATGGATATCTAAAAAAAATTGGATTCAAGAAAGGAGTAGCAGATTGTAATCTATTTATCAGAGAGACATCTGAAGGTTTACTACTTGTAGCTATATTTGTTGATGACATTATCTTTGGGGGTAATGACAAACTTAGTGCAGAATTTTCCAAGGAGATGCAGAGTGAGTTTGAGATGAGAATGATTGGACATATCAAATACTTTTTGGGATTAAATGTACAACAGATAGAGAAATGTATTTTCATTAATCAGTCTAAGTATGTGAAGAAAATATTGAAGAAGTTTAAGATGGATGATTGCAAGCCAGTGTGTACACCTATGATAACCGGATGCAAAATTACAAAAGAATATGATTCTCCAGTAGTAGATATAACATTGTACAAGTCTATGATTGGTAAACTCATATATCTTACTCAAACTAGACCTAATATTTCTAATGAAGTTGGCATAGTTGGTAGATTTGCAACAGAGCCTAAATAAAGTCACCTCATGGCAGTAAAGAGAATATTTAGATATTTGCAAGGCACTATAGATTATGGTCTATGGTATCCTAATTTAGAGAATGTTGAGCTTCATGTGTATACAGATGCAGATTGGGCAGGATGTGTGGATGATAGTAAGAGTACATCAGGAGGAGTAGTATTTCTTGGTGATAGACTTGTCACTTGGACAAGCAAGAAGCAAAATTGTATTTCTTAGTCAACAACAGAAGTAGAGTATGTTGCAGTAGCCTTGAATTGTTCTACAATTGTTTAGATCAAATAGATGATAAAGGATTTTGGAATTCAAATTGATTATCCTATTGTTATTCATTGTGATAACACTAGCATGTGTCAAAGAATCTTGTGATGCATGCAAAGACAAAGAACATAGAGATTAAGTATCACTTCCTAAGAGAGAAAGTGGCAGAGAGAGAAGTCAAATTGGATTATGTGAGTACAAAGGAACATGTAGTAGATATATTCACAAATCCCTTACCAAAGGATACTTTTGAGTATCTCAGGGAGAAGCTTGGAGTAATCTCTTCCTTGATTCTTCCTAGAAAAAGTGGAAAGAGCATCAATCCTCAGTGACTGATGGATGGTTGACTACTCTACTTTAGGAGTAGTACCGAATCTTAACAGTTTGGTGCCCTTTGCCATTGATGTCAAAGGGGGAGTAGTATATAGTCATGAAAAACAATATTAAAGGGGGAGTACATACATAATTAAGGAGTAAAATATAGCAGCAAAAGGGAGTAGTATTTAATCATGGAAGCAGTTCAGTTGAGGAAATGGAGAATATTAAAGAATATTGTAGCAGATGGAGGATTCATCCTTGAGGGAGTTTTGATGAGGAAATGGAGAATGTTATAAAAGAATTGGTAATCTGGATTGGTGGTGTTTTTCATTCCATATGTTTCCATCAATGCCAAAGGGGGAGATTGTTGGAGATTTGCTAGCAAGCCAGTGATGACTGTATGTTTGTCATTGATGACAACATATGGTAAGTAGCATGCTAGAGGACTTGTGTAGTAAGCTTTGAGTATATGTAGCATGGACATGTTATTAGCATGATATCATGGACACAAAGGTTAATTATTTATACATATAGTTATGTAGCAACTTGTGTCAGTAGTGTTCTTGACAGAGTTACATGTAGTGTTCTGTGTGTGATTGTTCGTATAGTTATCATGGAGCCTTGGGCCTTTGAATATATGATGGAGACATGTTAGTGTTGCTCCATTCATGGACCCAAAGTCTGATGTGTAGTAGAAGTGAATTTATGCAATCACTATTCACCAGTTGCAGTTTCCTGAGTTTATCTAGAAGAGCTGACAAAGATTATATTGGTACAGGAGTTGCGCCTATCATTATGGTATGCGTGCTTGGATTAGTGATTGGATAAGAATTATGAATTTTTGGTTAAGAGTGCATGATGTAATTCATCTTGAGGAGAAAGTATCAGTTAAATTGGTAGAGCCGACAATATGTAGCGTACGTCTACACTTATTAATTTGGACAGGTCCCAGGTTGTGTTGTGTGCTTAGTAGAGCTGACAGAGATGTTGTTGGATAGTGTTATTATTTCTCTAATATGATTTCAAGGTGGTTCTAATAGGCTGAATTAATTATATCATTTAGAGGAAAGATACTTATAGCCGGTCATTTGTGATCGCTAGAAGTATGACATGGAGATAAAAGATTAGAGCATAGCAGAGAGTGCAAAGTGTTGTGTCATCAAGAAGAGGTCTATGTGGTAGAGAAGATTGATTGTGCTATTCATTGGAACTAATTAAGACAACAGATCTACCTCGCAGTTCACCAAGATCCAAATATAGTGTGTATCTATTATTTAGAAGGTTGTAGCCTTCACCCCTTTGAGAAGTGAGCTCTCGGATAGTGCATCCTCACCCCTAATAGGGTCAATCACAAAAGACTCCTAACAGGGTCTGACCTTTGACCAGGTCACTGTACTTATTGCATTGTAAAGATCAACTCCTAACATGGTTCTAAGATCTTCTAACAAGGATCATTATACACTAGTGCAGTTTATTAGTGGGTGTCAATTCCCACCGAGGTTTTTACCTATTTGGGGTTTCCCCATAGCCAAATTATTGGTGTTGTGTTCAAGCTCTCTTTCATTATGTTTATGCTTAAAGTTTAAGTATACTTAATTGGATAAAGAATTGAAACTTATAGATAACTGATTCACCCCCCCCCCCCTCTCTCAGTTATCTCTTGGGACTATTCCTAATAGATATAAATTATCATTGTTGGTAAACAGATTGTTCTTCTTCTGATCCTCCTTCTAATTTTCCCAATTTGTAATGAAGAACAACCATACACAAAAGTTGGGAAACTATTTTTAAGAATAGCTAGTTTCCCTCTGTATTAAGGTATAGCTTCCTATGTGAATAGTATTCAATGAATTTTGTTTAATTCTTAATTCCTACTGTAGGGTATGTTCTTGACCAGAGAACAACAGAGGAAACTAAGTTTCACATAGGCAAGTGAAATCTTAGGTAGGGATCTAAATGCAGATATGTTATGTTTATGGTATTCACAATCTTATAACTCCCACAACATAACAGTATGAAAATGTAGTGTATGAAAATATGATTATGCAAATGAAAGTATGGTGATGCAATCTCACAATCAGTTATAATTCTCTGATGATTTTACTGATTGATCAAACCAAAAACAATGGAATAAAACTTTTTTCATTCACTACTTTCAATTCAACACCATGAAATAACATCACATACAGATGATGAAAGTGGACAATAAAATAATGGCACTAAACTTGATTGTCTCTGCAACCAGCTTCACACCAAAATTTGTCGACCTTTCCATTCACTTCTTTGATAGTATATATAGAATTTTACAAATTTACAATATCCATGGGAATAAAAAGTGTTTCAAATTTCAGAATTTGAAAAGACTGGAGACAAGTGTTTACGAAATCACAACAAAGAGGAACTAGTTCTGATGTTGTCCCTTCATCTACTTTGGCTCGAAAGATGAATTGAACAGACTTTATCAGATCAATGTGACTTAATATATAATATCAAAATTGATCGACATAAAACTGAAGATGTTATATGAACAGTTGCAAGCTTCCATCCATTGAACATTGCCAACATTCTTTTTCTATGCTGTTAAGAAAAATCTGACATAACACATGCCAATTCACACACCCAACCTGAATGATCTGTTCACCTTTTTTTACTTGACAATCGGCCAACTTCTCACAGTAGCTCAATGAAAATCTCCCACCTGATTTGAACATCTCACTCTCTATTGTTTGATCTATACATTTATCTGCAATCCATCTCAAAATGTTTGTCATTCAAATTTAAAACATTGATGAACTAGAAATCTTTCTAATCTTTTTACTGTATTAAGTTATTCCTCTATCTCCACGATCACAACAGCAATCCCCTAATCGAATTCTCTATTCTGAATCATTTTCACTCTATCCTTTTATGCCAAATTGGAGCTTACAAATCATGCCACTTGATTTCACTTTTTAACAATGGTGAATAGTGCCGATTATATGTAAAAATTGCAACACATCATGGCCTCATTTTCAAAGAACAAAGTTGATCATTATATTCATAACTCAGCAAATAACATATTTGCATGATGGAGGATTTAAACTCAAAAATAAATCATACTCAGCACCCCTCATAAAACTGTTACTTCATACAGGCATTCATATTATAAAAATCATCAACTTTTATCAATTGTAGAAAAAGCATTGGATGAGTAAGAGTTCGGCTCTGTTGCACATAAGAGGCAAATACTAGAACTTCACCAGTATTCAATTCTATTTGTCTACACTGATTACAGTAATCACACGTATGCTCATCATTGTAATGGGAATCAACTTCATTTTTCAGCCATCTTAACTTATCACTGAGTTGTTCATGATTACATACAATGTCCTCCAATCCCAATATATTTTGGTACCTGTTTCATTGCTATTTCTGATCAACACAAGTAGCACGATACTCAGTTCTATTTGAAACATGCTCAAGAGCCAGAAATGTAACATACATGATAGTTGTTCAGTTTGCATTGTAGAATACAATACAATAATCGAGTTCATTGGCATTGCAAAATCTTCAAATTTGGTAATGTGCTGAAAATTTGATTCTCTAATCATCATTACTTATATGTTATATTCCAAACCGTAGTATTCCCATATTCAAGATACCACATCTTCATTTTGATCCTAATGAACCTTGTGAATTAATGAGTCACAACATAAATGTTGGCAGAGTTGTGGGACCGAATCATTCACCATTCCATTTGTTTCATCTTCAAAAGAAAATGAATACAACCCAATTTTCTGACTATCCCCAAATTTTTCTCTTGAGATTATTATCAAATCATACAATGCAATGCTATCACCTTCTTGATATTGAGATAAACAGTATATGCTTCCGAGGTGATTACCTTAATTATTTTTCATTAGGAGGCTTTCAAAGAATTAAATCTAAGTCATGAATTAACACTAAACTTTCCCCCAAAGTCAAATTATCACTTGAAATACATTCCTTTGGAATACCTTATATGTCTTGAGCCTTTAGATCATAATATCATGTAGAATGCAACTGAAATAACAATAATACATTTTCATTCCTATTCTGTAATTTCCTAGGAATACTCCCTAAGACCCCTTTAGTCTGCAAATGTTTGATATAAATCAATGTCTTTAGATGTAGATTCTTCTTCAATTGGATTGTACACACTGCTATTTGAAATGGAATCCTGAATAGTCTAATGCCGGTCTTGTCCCTTCATCATTCATATGAGGAATCTTTTCTCTAATTTCTTGTGAATGTCTGCAACTTATGACTCCCAATCATCACTTTGCTTGAGAAAGATAACCAATAAGAGAACATTTTCCTTGCTGGGTTGGGATCTATAACCTACCCAATATGAAAAGACTTTTAAAACAACCCACCCAACTTAAAGCAAGAAGGCATTGGCAGGAAAACCTGACAAGGACTTCCTATCCTAAGGAAGACTTAGACCTAGACTCAAACATGACCAAACCTGACTGTGACTTTAAAATCTTCCACTTTGACAGCATGGCTAAAGGATGAAAAGTGGGGCAACAGCTGGCTCCAACTGGGGACTTAAACATTCCCATGTTTAAGCAATGAATCTTGAATCTCTGGTTTCACACAGGAATAAAAGGGCAGCAGCACAGCAAAACTTAACAAGGAAAGAAAAATAGCAAGAAAACTAATGCACACTAAGGAAAGCGGAACAAGTGAACTAGGAAGAGACACAGGAACAAAACAAAACTATAATACAGAACAGAGGATACCTGTTTTCAATTAATCATTTGATATAGCTTCAGCTCTTGACCATTATAGGTTAAGGGAAGTACCTCTCCATCTAGCTATGCCAGCTTGAAATAATTCTTCTCAAATGCCTGGTGGATAGTATAGGGACCCTTCCAAAGTGTTTCAAATTTTCCATGCATTCCATTGGGAGCTCTCCTCTTATCCCATAGTAACACAAGATCTCCAACCATGAACTTGCGAGGCCTTTCTTTCTTGTCAAACAAGTTCTTCACCTTCATTTGATGTTGAGTGATATGGTCCACCATCCTTTCCCTTTCTTCTTCTAGTTTTCTCAAATACACGATTCTTTTCTCCAAACCGTCTCTATAAATATCATCTTCAATGACTGTCCTCAATTTACATGTTGCCAACTCTAGCGGTAGTGGAAGGCTTGCCTCAACTCCATATGCTAACTCAAATGGAGATATCCCAATTGCTCTCATTGGAGTCACTTGATCAGCCCAGAGTGCTTCATGTATCTTTTTGTGCCAATTTTTATGATTGTCTAACACCAATTTCTTAACAATATTAATCAAGTTATTATTACTTGATTCCGCTTGACCATTCCCTTGTGGGAAATAGTCAGATGAATGACTGATTGAGATACCAAACTCAAAATAGAAATCAGTAATTTCAATAGATGAAAAGTAAGAAGCATTGTCCATTACTAATTTATGAGGAACTCCAAACCTTACAATAATATTCTCCTTTATGAACTCACATACTACTTCAGAAGTGGTCTTCTTGGTTGCTTTAGCTTCAACCCACTTCGTGAAGTAATCAGTGGTTGTAATTATGTAAGAATGCCCTACACTGGATGCTAGATTTATTGGACCTATGAAGTCAAGGCCCCACTATTGAAATGGACCAACTATAACAACCAGCTTTAATGGAAGTGCTACTAGCTGTGGTTTTCCAGAAAACATTCTGCACTTTTCACATTTAGCTACCCAATGATATGCATCTCTAAACATGTCAGGCCAGTAATAACATTGCCTCAAAATTTTAAAAGTTGTGACTAAAGAAGAAAAATGTCCTCCACAAGCCTCATCATGAAAAGTTTTTAGCAGCCGCTCCTGTTGTTGCTTATCAACACACCTCAAAAATGTACCATCTATTGATCTCTTGTAAAGCCTGTCTTCCCAAATCACATATTTAGCAGCTTTTAATTTTAAATCCCTTCTTTGTTTGGCTGTCAACCCTTCTAGACATTCTCCATAAGTTAAGAAGTATGCAATATTTTCAAACCAAGGATCCTGGAGACTTACATTTAAAACCAGTTGATTAGCTGCTGGTTCTCCTTCTTCCAAATTCTCTGCTATAGCTTTACATAATGCATTTCCTCTGACCAATTTTGTAGGCTTAATTTCAATATCATACTCTTGAGTTTTGGCAATCCAGGAACCTCTATTATTGTAGCCAACATCTTGCTGCGTTAAAATACTTTTTACAACAATATCAGGTACAAAAATCAGAGAATGAGAATGCAATATATAAAAACAAAAATTCTTCAGTGCTTTAACTACAACATATGCATGTTTCTCTAATTGAGAGTATTTTAATTCATGCTCCTTCAAAGGCATACTCATGAATGCTATTGGCGCCTGAATTTCTTCTTCGTTCTCCTGCATTAAAATTGCGGACAGAGTGTGCTTTGAGGTGTAGCAGTATATAATAAAATCATTTTTGTCATTCGGATGGCTTAAGACTGGTGCATTAGCAATTGCTTCTTTAATTTCATTGAAGGCTTGTTTTCCCTGGTCATTCCATTTAAACATAGCACTACCTTTCATCATGTCCACAATACATTTGGTAATCTCTGAGAAATCAGGAACAAATCTTCTAAGAAAATTAACTTGACCAAAGAAAGATTTAACAACTGTCTTATTTGAAGGCAAACTCAGCCTCTGGATAGCTTTCACATGTTCTAGATCAATTCTGATTCCCTCCTGTGACACAATATGGCCCAATAATTTCCCTTCAGTTACACAGAATACTGATTTCTTTGGGTTTAGAGATATACCATGCTCCCTGCATCACTATAGCACTTTCTTCAAATCATCTATGTGATCTTCCCTTTTCTTGGAAAACACCGTTAAATCATCAAGGTAAATCACAATTATCTGTTTCTTCATGTCAGCAAATGAAGCATCCATACCTTGCTGAAAAGTAGCACCAGCGTTAATCAAACCAAATGGCATCCTGTGATATGTGAAAGTACCCCAAGGTGTTGTGAAGGCTATTTTATGTTGGTCTTTCTTTTCTACTTCAATTTGATTGTATCTGGAAAAGCCGTCCAACATGGACATCATCTCAGCTCCAGCCATTGTCTGTAATAGGTGATCCATGTTTGGCAATGCATAATTATCTTTCAAAGAAGCCTGGTTTAAATTCTAAAAATCAACACATATTCTAATCTCACCATTTTTCTTTCTTACAGGTACAATGTTTGCAATCCACGTAGAATGATGTATGGGATAGATAATTCTAGCTTTCAACATCTTATCAATTTCTTTGTAAATGGCATCTGCTACCTTTGGATTGTAACATCTCTGCTTTTGCCGGAAAGGCATAGCATCTGGTTTTAGAGGAATCATGTGTTTGAAGTTTCCACTCATAAAGCTCTTCAAATCTTTGTAGCCCCAGGCAAAGACGTCTTGATATTCTTGGAACAATTTCTTTGCCTTTTCTTTTTCTTCCAGTGTACAACATTTGCCAATATTTATCAATTTGGGATTAATTTCTATTCCAATATTTATATTTTTGAATTCTCTTGTAGTTGGCCCCTTCTCTGCTCTTTTCTTCTTCACATACATATCATGTTGATTGAAGAGCTTTTCCAGAGACACAAAGTAAGGTGGAATTATATTACTTTTTAATTGTATAATTTTTGAATCTTCCTTTTTCTCTTTTTTTGTAGGATCATTCTGATAATTACTTCCGTCTTCTTCATCAAGACCTTCAGCGTTTTCCAAAAATAGCTGTAGACTTTTATCGTTATTAAAAACTTGCCAGTCTTCTATATTGTCTGGTATTGACGACCTGTAGATTACTTCAATCTGATATTTTTTGTCTTTAAAATCCAGATGCGGAAGTAACAGGGACGCTGATACAGCCAAAGAGTTCGCTTTCATATTCATTTCTCTAGGGATAGATTTTATAGAAAATGCTTCTAATCCCTCAATTTCATCCCAGACTCTGTTTCGGTAATTTTTCAATTTATGGTTCTTCATTGAATACTGGCCTTTCACTTGTTTTACAACCAGCTCTGCATCACCTTGAACTTTTAGAATTTTAATGCCTCTTTCTTTTGCTACTATGATGCCAAGAAGCAATGCCTCATATTCAGCATTGTTATTAGTGTTATTAAATTCTAATTTGAATGCTAGGGGCTCTGATTCACCGTTTGGAGAAATTAAAACAATGCCAGCACCAGAACCGAATGATGAACAACTTCCATCAAATTCTAATGTCCAGATTTGTGTATCTTTCTCAGAGTTTTCAGATTCTAATTTTTCCAAATCATTTTCTACAATATCATTTTCTGTATACAGCATGTAATTTCCAAACTCCAACTCCTGATATAAAATTTGAGCCTTTGGATTATCTGATTTCTGAACTGTAAATTTAGCTTTCTCCTCAAGTTCCAACTTCACTCTCTTGTTACCAATGGGAATCATTACCTGGGACCAATCCAATTTGATCTCTCCGCCTAAATCCTTGCAAAAACTTCTGCTCAACAACAGACCATAACTAACAGGAATGTCTGCAACTAAAATGGTTAGAAGTATTCTCTTTTTTGGATATGCTGCCAATACAACCTGTATGTCTTTGATTTGACCCACCAAAGTCACTTGTTTGGCATCCATGGCATAGCATCTTCCATTGGCTTTAGTAAGTGTTAAGCCTAGAGCTTTAGCCACTGTATACGGCATTACATTATCAGAAGCTCCAGAATCAATAATGCAATTGCTCAACTTCCACCCATTAATGAATAAAGAAACATAAAATGGTTCTAGTTTTTGCCCAGGAGAAGTGGCTAGAACATAATTTTCAACTTCATTGAAAAGATTTGAAGTTAATGTATCATCTCCCAATTTAGAGGTTGTAGCATGATTCAATTCAACATTTTCATCTTTACAATGCTCGATATATCTTTTCAACTCATTGGGATGTGACTTAAGATAATCAATGGCTGAAATCTGAATTTTTGAATCTTTACAAAACTAAATAAAATCAAAGGGGATGCACTCCTCACCGGATTGCAAAGTCTTCATTCCTTGATTAATGTCTTGCATTTTGGATGCTGGCTGGCTTTGTTTTGCTGGAGCATCTTTTGAATCAGCAAACACCTTCACCTTTTGTCCTCTAGTAAGCACGTTATAGGTGTGTCCATTAATGGTGGCATAACAATCTCCCTACTTCTTTGAGTCTGATTCATACTCTAAAAATAAATTTCTGGAGTTGCCATTTGAGCATGTTTTAGTCTCATCACTAGACAAGGGAGAATTGGGTTCATTGGTAGTCAAGAACTACATTCTACTGATCACATCTGGACAACTTTCACTGTCATGATCAGTGGTCAAATGAAGCACACATTCGTTCACTTTTTTGGGTGGAGCTTCTATTGCTAACCTTTGTTGTAATCCAGGCAATTGCAAAGGTTTGTTATTACTCTCGCCAGCCTGCTCTAAAAAATTCCTTTGATATGGATTATTAAATTTTGGAAGCTTCCTTTTCAAATCAATAATCTCATTGGATAACTTTTGAATCATTTCTTCTGATGAAGTAGTTCCACTAGTGTTGGCTTTATTTTGAATTTCACGTTTCCACCTTCCTGTAGAAATCATGTCATCCTCCAACTCTACAACAGTTCTCTGAGCTGCCTCTAAATCTGCAGGATGAGACCTTCTTAATTCAAAATTTATCTCAGGAGGCATAGCGCTAATGAAGAATGTTTTCAGATTGCCTGCTATAGGTTTACTTGCTGCTGGAATTCTATTAGTGATCTTATTGAAACTAGCAACAAAATCTCTCATGCTCATAGAAGGTAGTTTCTTCACTGATGTCAGTTGAGCCAACAGAGCATGCTCATCCTCAGCAGTTTTAAAATGGTCTTCAAAAGTTGTTCTCATGGCATTCCAACTTGTGATAGCTCCATCAGTCAGGTGATAAAGCCAATCTGCAGCCACTTCAGTAAGAGTCTCCACAAATAATCAGACTGCAACATCTTCATGATTAACTCCTAAAATATTTATTACTGTGAAAAATGATTTTATGTGTTCATCCGTAGTAACCTTCACATCTCCTATGAACCTAGGTAGATTCTTTCTAGAACCAGAAGGAAGAGGATGGTAGACTATAAAATTAAGTGGCCCAGTAGCAGCTGCCCAAGGTGCAGCCATATTCGGTTGATTTTGCAGATGATATTGTGGAAAATTGATAACTTGTGGAGGAACAACCCCATGCAAAGTTAATACTTGGCAAGTTGTGGGAAATGAATTTACTGCCTTTGTTGGTGATGAAGGCCTGCTTCTAGCTTGACGTCCACCTTTCTGATGAGGTACTTCTAACAAGGGAAATCTGAGTGCTTCTAAATTCTGGAAAGTTGGATCCTTCTCACCTTGTTCCCTATCACTCCTTAGATATCTTGATTGCTCTAGAGTGACTAATTATTAGTGCTATTTGTACTTCATGCTCTATTCTTTTTTTTAAATTTTGTGTAATTCTATCTTAAGTGTTTTAGCTCTATTGAAGTACTGGAACAATATTTTCATGAGGTAGCACTATCTCCTCATGACATGCTTTCTGATCATGTGACTGTTTCTGTCCCTAGTAGAGTCACCAAAAATCTATTGGTAAACAGATTGTTCTTCTTCTAATCCTCCTAATTTGCCCAATTTGTAATGAAGAACAACCATACACAACAGTTGGGAAACTATTTTTAAGAATAGCTAGTTTCCCTCTGTATTAAGGTACAGCTTCCTACGTGAATAGTATTCAATGAATTTTGTTTAATTCTTAATTCCTACTGTAGGGTATGTTCTTGACCAAAGAACAGCAGAGGAAACTAAGTTTCACCCAGGCAAGTGAAATCTTAGGCAGGGATCTAAATGCAAATATGTTATGTTTATGGTATTCACAATCTTATGACTCCCACAACATAATAGTATGAAAATGCAGTGTATGAAAATATGATTATGCAAATGAAAGTATGGTGATGCAATCTCACAATCAGTTATAACTCTTTGATGATTTTACTGATTGATCAAACTGAAAACAATGGAATAAAACTCTGTTCATTCACTACTTTCAATTCAACACCATGAAATAATATCACATACAAATGATGAAAGTGGATAGTAAAATAATGGCACTAAACTTGATTGTCTCTACAACTAGCTTCACACCAAAATTTGCCGACCTTTTGATTCACTTCTTTGATAGTATATATAGAATTTTACAAACGTACAATATCCATGGGAATACAAAGTGTTTCAAATTTTAGAATTTGAAAAGACTGGAGACAAGTGTTTACGAAATCACAACAAAGAGGAACTAGTTCTGATGTTATCCCTTCATCTACTTTGGCTCGAGAGATGAACTGAACAGACTTTATCAGATCAATATGACCTAATATATAACATCAAAATTGATCGACATAAAACTAAAGATGTTATACGAATAGTTGCAAGCCTCCATCCATTGAACATTGCCAACATTCTTTTTCTATGCTGTTAAGAAAAATCTGACATAACACATGTCAATTCACACACCCGATCTGAATGATCTGTTCACCTTTTTTTACTTGACAATCATCCAACTTCTCATAGTAGCTCGATGAAAATCTCCCACCTGATTTGAACATCTCACTCTCTGTTGTTTGGTCAATACATTTATCTACAATCCATCTCAAAATGTTTGTCATTCAAATTTAAAACACTGATGAACTAGAAATCTTTCTAATCTTTTTACTGTATTAAGTTATTCCTCTGTCTCCATGATAACGACAGCAATCCCCTAATCAAATTCTCTATTCTAAATCATTTTCACTCTGTCCTTTTATGCCAAATTGGAGCTTACAAATCATGTCACTCAAATTCACTTTTTAACAATGGTGAATAGTGCTAATTATATGTAAAAATTGCAACACATCATGGCCTCATTTTCAAAGAACAAAGTCGATCATTATATTCATAACTCGACAAATAACATATTTTCATGATGGAGGATGTAAACTCAAAAATAAATCATACTCGGCACCCCTCATAAAACTGTTACTTCATACAAGCATTCATATTATAAAAATCATCAACTTTTATCGATCGTAGAAAAAGCATTGGATGAGTAAGAGTTTGGCTCTGTTGCACATAAGAGGCAAATACCAGAACTTCACCAGTCTTCAATTCTATTTTTCTACACCGATTACAGTAATCACACATATGCTCATCATTGTAATGGGAATCAACTTCATTTTTCGGCCATCTTAACTTATCACTGAGTTGTTCATGATTACATACAATATCCTCCAATCCCAATATATTTTGGTACCTGATTCATTGCTATTTCTGATCAACACAAGTAGCACGATACTCAGTTCTGTTTGAAACATGCTCAAGAGCCAGAAATGTAACATACATGATAGCTGTTTAGTTTGCATTGTAGAATACAATACAATAATCGAGCTCATTAGCATTGCAAAATCTTCAAATTCGATAATGTGTTGAAAATTTGATTCTCCAATCATCATTACTTATGTGTTATATTCCAAACTGTAGTATTCCCATATTCAAGATACCACATCTTCATTTTGATCCTAATGAACCTTGTGAATTAATGAGTCACAACATAAACGTTGGCAGAGTTGTGGGACCGAATCATTCACCATTCCATTTGTTTCATCTTCAAAAGAAACTGAATACAACCCAATTTTCTGACTGTCCCCAAATTTTTCTCTTGAGATTAATATCAAATCATACAATGCAATGCTATCACCTTCTTGATATTGAGATAAATAATATATCCTTTCGGGGTGATTACCTTAATTATTTTGCATTAGGAGGCTTTCAAAGAATTAAATCTAAGTCATGAATTAACAGTAAACTTTCCCCCAAAGTCCAATTATCACTTGAAATACATTCCTTTGGAATACCTTATATGTCTTGAGCCTTTAGATCATAATATCATGTAGAATGCAACTGAAATAACAACAATACATTTTCATTAATGTTCTGTAATTTCCTAGGAATACTCCCTGAGACCCCTTTAGTCTGCAAATGTTTGATATAAATCAATGTCTTCAGATGCATATTCTTCTTCAATTGGATTGTACACATTGCTATTTGAAATGGAATCCTGAATAGTCTAATGACGGTCCTGTCCCTTCATCATTCATATGAGAAATCTTTTCTATGATTTCTTGTGAATGTCTACAACTTATGACTCCCAATCATCACTCTGCTTGAAAAAGATCACCAATAAGAGCACATTTTCCTTGCCGGGTTGGGATCTATAACCTACCCAATATGAAAAGACTTTTAAAACAACCCACTCGGCTTAAAGCAAGAAGGCATTGGCAGGAAAACCTGACAAGGACCTCCTATCCTAAGGAAGACTTAGACCTAGACTCAAACATGACCAGACCTGACTGTGACTTTAAAATCTTCCACTTTGATAGCATGGCTAAAGGATGAAAAGTGGGGCAACAATCATGAAAATTATTATTCATCCCATTCACATTAGCCAGATTAGTATGAATGTCGAGATAAAAAAGATACCCAGAATAATCTCTGAACACAATAACCAATATCAACCATATAATCTATATTATTTTATATTAATTATCTTCTATAGATGTCCTAAAAAGATATACATCCATATCTAGAACATATATAACATCCACATAGTCACCACCATAACATACTGCAAAAGATAGATCATATTGTACATCATCCAAATCACAACCATCCAGATCACTATTTCTGACATCAATGACAATAATGCCATAACAACAACTTCTCAACATGGTTTATGGAGATTATCTTGATCAAATATTTCATGATAAATACTAAGGTACAAGGATTTTGATCTAAATGTATATAGTGATGCTCTTATATTTAAGTTTTTATATGCATCAAATGAATTTCAAAAGGATTACTATAATGGGCATTTATGATAAGGATCAATTGAAATTAGAATTGTAATGTGAGATAGATGAGAAAGGATATCAATAAAAAACATGATCAATAGGCCAAAATGCAACTAAAATTGTCCCAAGGTTCAGTCACAATATAACTTCTAATGCTATGACACTAGGTTGTGGTAGAGGGTAACAGTGCTACCTTTCCATAAGATAGGAAAACAATGGTCATAGAGGTAGTGAGTATGAAGAAATGGGATAGTAGGAATACAAGTGCCCCCTTATACAAGAAGATTTTGGCATTGTGATAATATTCTAGCATCATATTTCACATTATATAGAGGGTAGACCACATGGTCAACACCTATTAATAATTTTGAAATCTATGTATAAATTCTATGTACAAAGACTTCTATCAAGCCTCATCTTACCCTTGACTAATTCACATAAGACCTTACACAATAAACATTAATACAATCCAATTCACATAAGACCTCACCTAATCAACAAGAATGACTCCCAACAGGATCTCATTAACTAAAAGTGTTTAAACACAGCCCATTTTGATCCTTCCAAAATAATCATAAATATGATTTTGTAAAAGATTTGATATTAAGATAAGATTGTATGCAAGACCTAAGAAAATAAGTTATCAATAAAATGCTCATTAAAGAATCTTCAATTAGTACTTTAATGATCCATGGTACAAAATATCTAGGTATTTTATGTTAGTATCATCCCATATCCCCATTAATCTTCTCCATCCTTTGGTTGGAATCATGATTCTCTCCTCCTCTGGTTACCAAAAATATTGCCATAGAAATAGAAAGGAATATTTTTATCATTTTCAATATACAACTACATTTCAAAATATGGATTTGTTCAACTTCTATCATAGAGGCAAGTCAATCAATTCCCCACTCCCTCTAGGAATAAATGGAAAGAGTAAATACATCTTTGGTTAATGGTATTGAGTCGATTGGATTAATCATTTGACTCTTTCTATCGATTCCTCCCTAGGTAGGTGAGTCACCACTACACATGGTATACATCTTCTCTAATTGAGGTATTGCTTCCTCACAAGATCTGTTCCCTTTAATAAGTGTGCACTGCCTTAATGCAAAACTGTTGTCGAATCACTTCTTTTAACCATTTTTGTGCCTTTGTAACCACTGCCCTCTAATTGGTCCCTTCCTGTCTAGTTATCCATATCAATTCATCTCATGAAAGAGGCGTTCTTTGAGAGAACCAAGCATACAATAGCCACGTCATTTCCTAATTTTCCATTGCATCCTTGGGAGGTATCTTCCACTCTAATATGTATATATATATATATAGGCAACATTTAATATTAAATTTTAAATTTTTTTTAATGTCTCAAAAGAGATGACAATACTAGATGGTCAACCTACATATTATGATCTTCATAAAGTATTCTTCTATAATTATAATCTTAATATATATACCATATTTATTCATCACTAATGCTTTCATTGTGTCAATTTATTGTCATGCTTATCTCTATGCATATAAGTTATTGATGCTTGTGTCCTTCATCCATTCATCCAAATTCTACCTTAATTGACAATGTAGTTATGATTAATTTCCTTCATCTATGCTAAGGATCCTTTACCATAATTAATCATTTATTTCCACCTCCAATTACTAGCCCAATACCTCCTTACCAAGACAGAGTCAAATGGGCACTACAATATCCCTTTAGTTTCTCACATAGAGCTATAGTATATCATCATCTTGTTATACAAAAAAAATTTCTAGTATGCACCTTTCTAGATTCTATTATTTTCTTAATCAAATAGTCAATATAGCTAGATACAAACACATAATGTTACATCATTACAGTGGAAATAAACATAATTAATTACCCACCATTAATTCTTAGTAAAAAAAGTTACAACTTTATGATCTAAGTAAATTTTAGTAGCATAACATGCCAATCAACACTTTGAGAACATTAAAGAAGAAGAAAATAGATACAAGAGAAAATACACTAGCATATGTGGGTAAAATCCTTTTAGATAAAAAAATGTAGACTCTAAAGCATCAAATCAATATATTAATTTACAACAATAAACATGTTATAATACACTTACCAACTCAAAGCCTTAATATGAGTATTTACATCTTACTCCTTTAGAGGAAAACTAATAGCACAACCTTGCATGAAGTCTCCTTGATTACTTCATATAAATACTTTAATATATAGACTCGTGGAGGCCCAAAATACAACCAAAAGGCATTACAATGGGCCTAAACAAAGTCCAAAAATACCATGGTAATAATTTTGCATCTACAATTTACATATTATGTTTTATTTAATTCCTTCAGAAAGATGCTAGATATAATGTGTCATAACATGCATCATATGCTAGTCAAGGTTCTTTGTCCTCTTTGTAACTCCCTATAATCATGCTCTTACACATCATCAAATCTATCTAAGTAACTTCCACATCTTATAATGTCATAGTAACATTAGATGCTCTCACAAATTCTTACTTACACCACAAGATGTCAACATGTTGCAAGGAGTGCCAAATGAAAAATCTAATGTCACATTATTTTGAAACATAAATACAAAATAAAATATAATATAATAATGCAAACTATTTATAAGAATGTTCTAAATAATAAATATATAAATTTAGAAGCTTGAACAGGTTGATACAACTTAATTACCAACACTTGTGTGATGTTAGAAATTACTTTTGAATCCTCTAAACTGAAATAAAACTATTAGAAAAGGAAGTTTTAACATTTATATATGTTGAGCCCAAAACTAGAAATGATAACCATGGGAAAGTTTGGTACCCAAACCAAGCAACAAAATATAATGCTCACTAATAATGATGTTTCAAAAAATCATATTTAAAAAGTAACTCCCATAACATAAATTACCTCTAAATTTGGGTGTTCCACTTTAAATCCATTCTTTCTTTGGAAAGACACTATTATGCATCCTATGTTGGTCAAAAGAATTTGTGACTTTTTAAGTCCACCTTGCAACTCAATCTTATATGATTTACATATTCTATTGAATCCCTTATGAACCTTACAATGTCATAGATTCTCTTACACGTCTTACATGATATATCATAATATAATTTACACATGACATAATGTGTCACTTCAAGTAGGCTACCCTTTTTCATGTGGGTACATAAACAATACATAATAATAAATATATTGAACATTAGTATTTTCAATTTGCATGAAACCTAATCAAAACATTCACCCACTTCTCATATACCTTGCAAGAGAAAAGGGAAAAACTAAAAAAGTGAAATACAATTTAATGAAATTTTTTTTAATAGTCTTGCTACACCATCTAAACTTGGTTTTACTTGTAGGCTTCATGAAATAATAAATAATATTAAAAAGTCTCCCATCATCTTCTATGTCACAAAATATGGTATTACACATTAATTTCTCATTTGATGTAAAATGTAGGGTTTGGTCAAAGTAACGACATTGCATTTCTCAAAGTTAATTTGCACTATTAGTTACCTTAGGTCAAATTCAAAATAACCTCTAAAGCCATATTTCCTCTAGGCATAAATTATTAGCTAGCATATTCTCCATTTATATAGTATAAAGAGTGATCTTGGGTTATTTCCTACTCATCCAACTAATTGTACCACCAAATGCCTATAAATATATAGTTATTGCTAAACCTTATACTATTAACACTTCTTTCTTGATCGAGTCTACAAATCCTTATATATTAAGTGACATATTATGAAACATTCCTACTTCTAAAGATCCCTACCATTGAATTTATTTGCTAGTGAATTTAATTTTATATAATATAATGCTACTTAAGATATTGTTGCTAGATATCTTCGATAATGAATAGAGTAATCTAAAGTAACAAATATATCTAAAGATCATCATCACTTCAACTCAATGATTCTTGCTAGGATTAACCATAATTTGACCCACTATTTGGATAATATATAGTTTGGTGTAGATTATAATATAACGAAACTCCTTCTAGCATTAGCATAAGAAAAATGACTCATGCCCGACATCTCTCTTGGGAAGAACATTCCCCTTCTTGAAGTTTTTTTCACCTATAAATATGAAAACTAATTGATTTTCAATCCTCTATGTTAAAATGATCCAAAATAGAGTCAACATACTTCCTCTAACTTAACTTGAATATAATGTTAATTCTATCTCTTTTAATATCCATCTCTAAGTAAGCTTAGAGACTCCTAAATCCTTCATTTCAAATTGTAATTAAATTTAATATTTTAAACCCCTTATAATATGTTTATTGTTATCATAAAACAACATATCATCCACATATAAAGTTCAATAATAAAAAAATTAATCAGCATACCACTTCTAATGAACACATTGATCTAATTTAGATCTAACACATCTAAAACTTAAAACATAAGGATAAAATTATAGGTGCCACATTTTTGGAGACTATTTGATGCAATAGAGATATTTCTTTAACTAAAAATCACTTTCTTCTTACCTTTTATCTCATAATGCTTTGGCTATTCTTTCTCTAGTTCTCCCTAGCATCTTAACAACTATTCAATCCCAAGGCCAAACATAATAAAAATAAATCAAAGTATCTAAAAGGATCTAATCTTCTCAAACTAAAAGAAGATCAAATGAAACATATGTTTCCACTATTAGGGTATAATCACATAACCACTAATGATGCCCTATACTCATTAAAGCCATCCTCATAATTGACTCCACAGGCTCAACTGGAAACAAAGCATAGATATAAGACATGTAAAAAATAGGTTTGTTATATTTATCAAATCATTCTCCATTAGGTATGTTGAATTCAATTCCAACTCTAGTTGTGAACTCCTTATTCTTTTTGCTAAAACCACATCAAGGGACTCATCATTTCAACTCTTGATGTCCAATACTTAAGCGATCTTTAGTCTCACCCAAATCTATCTAACAACATATGGTATACATCTAATCATCTCATGCCAAATAAATTTCAACTACAATATATTAACAGTTGTTAGTTATCTCCATGGTAATATGATCATTTTAATCTATACTAGAAGATTATCTCCTAATCATAGCGAATGCTTACGCTACATGATCAATTCAAAATCAAAGAACACACTTATGACACCATGATTTGTATCTATATAGTAGAAGATCATTTATCCATAATTGACAAACCTTCTCAATAAACAACTATATCATGTCAACCATTCCACATATAATATATGGTCTACTATAAAACAATAGTAATGATCCTTTAAATTAATGATCATTTGTTTAAAAATGATATATTATAGCTAACACCTCAATTAACAACTCCAATTGCACCATATATCTCTCCATGGCTGCAAGTTATTAACATCCTAAAAAACATAAAGATAACTATTCTCTAGTTCTACTAATAGATGAAATGATTTATAAAATTCTCATTGCACATAAAGAAAACCAAAAATTTCTCATGACATGCACATTAACCACAAAAGCTCATTTGTATCACATTAATAGGTCCTTAAGCATAACCATGTCATGCCAAAACTCCAACAATGTGCTCAAGAACTTCCCACAACATCATGGTTACCATCTTCAATAAAAAAATTTACCACAACCAAGTTTCCATAAAAAATTCTTGTTGAATTTTGATTTGGTGGTTTTCATGAATACATACTCTATGCCCTCAAAACCAAATGACATTTAAGAACTTATCTATACCAAGCCTATCAATTGTCAAGAATGATGCAACCAAAATTTATTTAACAATTAACAAAAATACAAGAGAGAAAAAAACCATAGAAGATATTCAATTATAATCCTTCATTATTATTCTTCCAACTACTCTTTTGTTGCAATGAGAGAAAACACTAATTTAAGTACAAATCTGAAATTACCTTTTTTGGCAAATTTTTCACAAAAATAGTTTTTTGCCATTTTTGGTAATTTTTAAAACAACTCTTTAAAAGCTGATTTTTTTCGTGAAGTTTCCTAAAACTAAGATAAGATGAATTTCCAACTAACCTTCGAAATCGGAAATAAGATTTTGATTTTATCAAAAAAACATTTTTTTCTAAAAAACTAAAATCTTAAAAAGCCACTAAAAGCTCTTGCATCATTCTCCTCTAGTTGAAAGAATGTGGCTCCTACAAGTTATTTTTGAATGCATGCTTCTTTTCTAGATCTAATCCTTCCCATTATACCAGATATTTATTATATTAACCTAGAGAAGAGAAAATTGAATCCCTCTTGAATGCAAGTCTACTCCTTTTTTCTGGACTTCCAATTCTTTGGCAATGTGTCATTCATCTTTGCAACTACCCTTGAGTCCTTCTTCCTCTTCTTTTTCTTAACCCATCTCTTATTCAGTGCCAACTCAACTTTTAGATTCCAAAATTCTATTTCTTGTGCATATACTTCAATAACATCATTATTTATGTCTTCCTCATATAATATAACCTCATATTCTCCATTACCATAATTTTCATAATACTTTTATAAATATGGATATGCCTCATCAACAAAAAAATCAACAACATCTTCACTAGGAACCTTATTATCAATAGGCCTTTCCACTTGCTCAATTTGAACATCAGATTCAAATAATTGAAAATGATAGGGAGAATCATTTGCAACTAAATTTACCTTGTCTTATTCAATGCTTGATGTCAAAATAATCATAGGTATACTCACCATTTCATTTTCTACTTTTTCCTCTATTATTTTTGTCCTTTCTTTCATTTTCCTCTTTTGAATAATCTTTCTAACGAGCCATGTGATCTTCTTCTTAACTAGTAGGTGTCATTTTTGCATCCCTAGGGAAAATCTTGTTGTCAATTCTTTTAAGGATTGATCCAACCTTTGTACCTCCTGCTTAAAATATTCTAAACTTTCCTTTTCATCATCCTTTTTCTTCACACTTGTCTCTTTCCTCTTCTCTTGTTTTTCTTGTCTCTTCTTTAGTGAGCCCTCACTCTGCAAGCACCTCTTCAACAAATCCATCTCTTCAAGAAAGTCCCTTTAACCTTGCTTCCACTTTGTCTTTGCCTCACCTAGGTCTTTTCTCTTCTCTACCTAGTCTTTTGGCATCCAACTTCTCTTTTTGACCCGCACAAACACCAAACTCTCTTGTCCGTACCTTCTGAGCTCTGATACCAGATGATGTAGTCAAAATTTATTTAACAATTAACAAAAATACAAGAGAGAAAAAAACCACAGAAGATTTTCAAAATATCAATCCTTCATTATTATTCTTCCAACTACTCTTTTGGTGCAATGAGAGAAAACACTAATTTAAGTACAAATCCAAAATTACATTTTTTGGTAGTTTTTTCACAAAAATAGGTTTTTTACCATTTTTGGTAATTTTTAAAACAACTCCTAAAAAGTTGAATTTTTTTGTGAATCTTTCTAAAACTAAGATAAGATGAACTGCCAACTAACCTTCGAAATTGGAAATAAGATTTTGAAGTTATTAAAAAAACATTTTTTTCTAAAAAACTTAAAAAAACTGAAATCTTAAAAAGCCACTAAAAGCTCTTGCATCAAAGAATCACTAGTAAAATTAGATCATAAGATACACAATTTATTTCCAATTACTTCATTATATATGACATAAAAATGCATTTAATAAAAAATGAAAAATTCCTTTAAATAACTAAGATGTCACACCCAAAAAAAACCTATAACAATAGTATTTAGACAAGTCTCATATTCTAAGGAGCTCACCATATTTTTGATAATTTCCCCCCCTTTTCCACATGATTGTGGGCCAAAGACATTAATTAATCTCACATGTACCAATAACCACTCACTTTATATACTAGTAGTTGATGCAAGAGCATCTAGGGTGTGAGAGCAATCTTGCATCACCTAAAAATATTGTCTAGTTTTTCAATAAGGGCTATCTTTGGGCAGGGTTACTATTTTTGGAAAGTTTACTATTTTTAGTAAGCTTTTTGTTTGAGAAAAAAATTGTCTCAATTACTTCCCTAGAGGTTCATTTTGGATATATAAGCTTGTTGATAGATTTTTGTAGCAAGATCAAGTTTGATTTTGAAGATATTGACTTTTTTATTTTGACGGGATGATACAAAAACTTTGAACTCAATTTTGAAGGCCTTAGAGGCTCCGAAAGGGGATCAAACTTTTCTCAAATGGCACTTCACAATTTTGGGTTGTAGAGTGCTTCGAGAGGTTTTTGAAATGGGGTATAATAGACAATTGGGTCAATGGTTCACAAGTTATGGCTTCCAGAAGTTGTGCCATCAAGACTCAAGTTTCAATATAAAAGGAAGAGGGAAAATCACTTAAGGTGGGAAATTGAACCATTGGGTGCCAAAATGGGAAATTTTTACTTTCTAGAATATTCTAAGCTGGTTTATTGTGCTACTTATATAGGGATGAAGGGGGTTTTAGGGCTCAGTTCTAGAAGTGTAGATTGTGGTTGTGTCTTGCAAATTATTGTAATGTAAATGCCCATGTGGTTGTAGCATGTTATTTTTCTAAATATTGTAATGTCATTTCATTGAAGATAATATAAATCAAGTGTTTCTATTTTTTCCATTATTTTTTATTACGGTAAAAATAGGTTTTGAAGGGACCCCAAAACCCTTTACAAATCTGGGATGAAAGATAGGTCTATTGAAGATCCATTAGTACAACAATCCAGCCAAAAGCAAAGGACCGAACCCCACAAGATCACACAAATGAAAGATTTACAAGCACCCACGACAAAACAATCCATCCAAAAGGAGGGACACCAAGACCAAAACACTAGACCTAAGACCCCTTTTTATGAGATCGGAGGGTCATATCAAAAGAAGAGGAGGATTTCTTTGAATTTTTTCCTTTGACATTAATCCAACCATCTTCAACTTCCACTGCCTTCTTCTGCCAACAGATTGAATCCAAAGAAATAGCCCCCAGCAAAGAATCCAAAAAACTACCAGCAAGAGGGACAATGACAACATTACCCACAGTACAATTCATACCAACAGAAGTGGCAGGAAAAACAAACTTAGGAGCAAGGCTTGCTGGACTTCCAACAAGAGGAGTGACAACACCAGAAAACACACCAGCAGGGCTGGCAGGAACAATGTCCACTGTTCCACCAGTAGAGCTGGCAAGAACCACAGAACCACCAGCGAATGGAAAGACAAATCCTTGCAAAGGCACAGTAGGGCTGGCAGGAACTCCAACCATAGAGCCACCAGTAGGAGACCTAGGAATATCCGTGTCCAATGAAGAAACAGGAGAGCTTTTGAGAACTGTATAATGTTCAGTGGAGGCATCCTTCCACCGAGTATGAGGGCCTTTCTTCACTTTGAATTCAGAATCACATTTTGAAGCATGATGACCTATTTTGAAACATTTTCTGCATCTAAAGGGAATACCCTCATAGTCCAACTATTGCAACCATGAACCTTTAGATGACTGAATATTAATTTCAGTAGGAAGGCCTTGTGAAATATCAATATCTACCAGAATACGGGCATAGGTAGAATGGTTTGGGTGAATAAGGGGAGTAGTAAGGGGAGTACCCTTCATGAGTAGTTGATCATTTTTTAGCTTTTTTGAATCATGATTGGCCCATTTGGGCACCACTACTAGAGATTTGTGAACCACTATTGGGATATTTTGTGCACCACTATTGGGACATTTGTTCATAAGTACTAGTGATTTTAAGTGAGCGGTTATTGGTGCAATGGGGATCATGTATCGGTCAACACTTTGAAATTATCACTTTTTGACCCTTTCATGCATAATGACTCCTACAATGTGCATTGTTAATACCCAAAAGATGAAACCTTAGTTTTAAGCAGTTAAGTCGCATACAAATGTATAGTTTGGTCTCTACAATCGTGTGAAGTTAGGGTGGGTGAATTCAAGTACGCTTGCCCTACTACTTGCAAAAACATCATGCTATCCATATCCACCATGTGATGATGCTTGGAGGAGGGCCCACTTTAAAATGCAATGCAAATATTTAATAGAGAAACATAAAATATATCCAATTCGCATAACATACTTTAAATTAATCAAAGCATATCATTTATGACTTTCATGTGGGAAGCTAAAATTTAAGGCTTCAACGGAGCAAGTTTAAACAAAAAGTACCTTTAATATTAAAAATAAAAATAAAAATCCTTCTTTGCAAACACATTTAATATTATTTTAAGAAAAAATCTTTAACTTATGCTTTAATATTTTTTTAATGATTTAAATAAAAATATGTTGGAAATGACATTTAATATGATTTCATGAAAAATATCTTTACCTTATTCTTATCCATGTTGAATGACAAAATGTATATATACTAGCATAGCTATATTAAAAAATATAGGTAAAATATGCCAAGACATATTATTGTGGAGAAGATCCTTAATAAATATACTAAATAGAATATTATATTATATATAATTTTAATTTATAATATTGTAGTATAATATTATTAAAGGATATTTAATATAATATTTATGTTTAATCTTTTGTATAATATTATATATTTTTTGATTGGTGATCGCTTTTGATTAGAGCTTGTACTAGTGGGACACAATAGGAGACCTCAATCACAAGTTGTATAATATAATATTAATATTAATTAGAAGTATAATATAAAATATAATATTATAATATAAATCAAATTTATTATTTAATATTTTAAAGAAAAATCTATTATTTTTCTTGAGGTTATTGCTTATCCATAGTTAGAATTATTAGAGTCTACGGGTTTATAAATTTGGCATTGATAATAAATATTTTAAAGAATAATAAGTATTATTAAGTAGAATTCTATTTCTGGGTATGTGCAGGATCATGAGGGGCCAAACTATGCCCTTAAGTGGCAATGAAAAATCAGACAATCAGGATTAGTCAACTTGGCATGAAAAAATGAACTAGTTATCAACCTAATATCAAAAAGTTGTAACAATATAATTTGTAGGAAATTGAATGTAGTTTCTAAACTACTAAGCCTTTTCTAAAAAAAAATTAATATGATTGGTAAAAAGTATAGATTGCAATGCAACACTACAAACATTTCAGCAAAAAAATAAGAAGTACGTGTATGTCTGACCACCCTAATCAAAAGCAAATGATAATATTTTTTTATAATATTCTATATATAAGTAGCTAACTCATTCCCAGATGTGACGCATATTTTTTGGTATTTTTATTCCAAACAGATAATTAATTATGATTTTTTTGCTACAGCGCTTTTAGAATTTAAAAACTCTCATGTCTGACCACCTTAACTCATTGAAAACTTATCATAATTCAATTTTTTAAAATTTTTTCTTATACTAGATGAAGCATAGAATGTGACGCATCTTTCGGATTTCAAAAATGTTATACCGTTTGAAAGATATAGTCATTTTTCAATCAGTATCTAAATCAGCACTTTAGAGGTAGCTCGATTAGAAAATAACTAATAATTACTTAACGAATTCAAAATTTGACAGCAATTATATCGATAGAAAGCTGATAATCTCCTTAAGATACCGTTTTCATTTTATCAAATTCGGGTGAAAAAAAAGTTGTCAGCTATATGGTCGAAGTCTAGAACTGAGAGAAACAAAAGAAAAACATGTTTTTGTGACACTTGAAGAGTTGACCAGGTAGGTTTGGTGCATAGACCAATACCGAGCCTAATCGAGTACCCGATATTTTTGGGAATCTGGCGGCAGAATTTCAAATTTTTGCTTTGCCTCCACTTTCTCTAATTTCTAATTTTGAAATTTGGTTCCACTTTATCAATTATAGTTATATATTTGATAGTTATTAGTTATATATTAAATATTATATAATATCAATTATATATTAATTGTTATATATTAGTTATATATTAAATATTATATAATATGAATTATATATTAAATGTTATATTTAATATTATTTAATATATATTAATATTAAAAACTATATATTAGATTATATATTATATATTAAATATTATATAATATACATTTTACATTTTAAATATTATTTAATATGATTTAGAGCACAAGCATGAGTCCCTACAGTGGCATAGTAGTGCCTTTTACAGGTGCCAAAAACCCTAGCTACGCAGAAATGGAGGCTTTGAAGAATAGTTCACTGGAGGCGGATTATAGAAGCAGAGGGCAAGAGAATCACTCTGTTTCCACCACTTGTGGCTATGAAATGGTATCTTTCCCTACTTTTTCAACTGAAATGCTAAATTGTAAAGGTTCTTGAAATAGATTCTAGTCATGCCAGACAATTGTACCACGCCTATTGATAACTCGGTAGCTTAACAAAGTCATTGGGAGGTTAAACAAGAACAATCAGATGGATCTTTGAACCGGTCAAAGATTATGGAGAGTGGGGAAGGGTTTGGTAAAATGAGCAGTTGTACTAGAAATGATGCACGTGCCATAGAACTGACTGCATTAATAAATTTAAAGAAGAGATCAGTGGCGACACGACATTATGAGGAAAGCCTTGCCATTTCGATGGTGCCCCCCGCCCCCCTGTGCTATTATGAAGAATGTCTTACCGCTTCAATGCCGACACCACCTCTGTCTCAGACTTTTGTCATTGCTTCTCATCAGTACTCTGAAATATGGCAGGGATTGCGGGCACATTATTACCCCTAGGGATTGGGATTGAGATATCACACGTTAGGACCCCTAGGGAGTCCCCATGACCCCTTATGACACATTGGAATGCTCAAATGTGTCTTAAGAGGTCTTAGGACCCCTTCAAACACACTTGAACATTCCAATGTGTCAAAAGGGGTCATTGGGACTCCCTAGGGGTTCTATTATGTCTTATCACGTGTTAGGACCCCTAGGGAGTCCCCATGACTGCTTTTGACACATTGGAATGCTCAAGTGTGTCTCAAGGGGTCCTACAACCCCTTAAGACACACTTGAGCATTCCAATGTGTCAAAAGGGGTCATGGGGATTCCCTAGGGGTCCTAGTATGCCTTATCATGCGTTAAGATCCATAGGGAGTCCCCATGACCCCTTATGACACATTGGAACACTAAAGTGTGTCTTAAGGGGTCCTACGACCCCTTAAGACACACTTGAGCATTCCAATGTGTCAAAAGGGGTCATTGGGACTCCTTAGGGGTCCTAGTATGCCTTATCACGTGTTAGGACCCCTAGAGAGTCCTCATGACCCCTTTTGACACATTGGAATGCTCAAGTGTGTCTTAAAGGGTCCTACGACCCCTTAAGACACACTTGAGCATTCTAATGTGTCAAAAGGGGTCATTGGGACTCCCTAGGGGTCCTAGTATGCCTTATCACATGTTAGGACCCCTAGAGAGTCCTCATGACTCCTTTTGACACATTGGAATGCTCAAGTGTGTCTTAAAGGGTCCTACGACCCCTTAAGACACACTTGAGTATTCCAATGTGTCAAAAGGGGTCATTGGGACTCCCTAGGGGTCCCAATACACCTTATCATGCGTTAGAATACATAGAGAGTCCCCATGAACCCTTTTGACACATTGCAATGTTGTAGTGTGTCTTAAGGGGTCTTAGGACCCCTTAAGACACAATTGAGTGTTCCAATGTGTCAAAAGGGATCATGGGAACACCCTAGGTGTTCTAATGCATGATAAGGCGTACTAGGACCCCTAGGCAGTCCCCATGACCCCTTTTGACACATTAGAATGTTCAAGTGTGTCTTAAGGGGTATTAGGACCCCTTAAGACACACTTGAGCATTCTAATGTATCAAAAGGGGTCATGGGGACTCCCTAGGTGTCCTAATGTGCCTTATCACGCATTAGGACATCCAAGGAGTCCCCATGACCCCTTTTGACGCATTAGAATGCTCAAGTGTGTCTTAAGGGGTCCTAATACCCCTTAAGACACACTTGAACATACCAATGTGTCAAAAGGGGTCATGGAGACTCTCCAAGGGTCCTAACGTGTGATAAGGCGTACTAGGACCCCTAGGGAGTCCCCATGACCCCTTTTGACACATTAGAATGCTCAGGTGTGTCTTAAGGGATCCTAATACCACTTAAGACACACTTGAGCATCCTAATGTGTCAAAAGGGGTTCTAGGGACTCCCTAGGGGTACTAGTACACCTTATCACGCATTAGGGCACCTAGAGAGTCCCCGGGTATGTGCAAGATCATGAGGGGCCAAACTATGCCCTTAAGTGGCAATGAAAAATCAGACAATCAGGATTAGTCAACTTGGTGTGGAAAAATGAACTAGTTATCAACCTAATATCAAAAAGTTGTAACAATATAATTTGTAGGAAATTGAATGTAGTTTCTAAACTACTAAGCCTTTTTTGAAAAAAAATTAATATGATTGGTAAAAAGTATAGATTGCAATGCAGCACTACAAACATTTCAACAAAAAAATAAGAAGTACGTGTATGTCTGACCACCCTAATCAAAAGCAAATGATAATATTTTTTTATAATATTCTATATATAAGTAGTTGACTCATGCCTGGATGTGACGCATATTTTTTGGTATTTTTATTCCAAACAGATAATTAATTATGATTTTTTTGCTACAGCGCTTTCAGAATTTACAAACTCTCATGTCTGACCACCTTAACTCATTGAAAACTTATCATAATTCAATTTTTTTTAATTTTTTCTTATACTAGATGAAGCATAGAATGTGACGCATCTTTCGGATTTTAAAAATGTTATACGGTTTGAAAGTTATAGCTATTTTTCCATCAGTATGTCAATCAAGACTTTAGACGTAAGTGAACTAGAAAATAACTAATAAATACTTAATGAATTCAAAATCTGACAGCACTTATATCGATGGAAAGCTGACAATCATCTGAAGAAACCTTTTTCGTTTTATCGAAATCAAGTGGAAAAAAAGTCATCAACCTAATGGTCAAAGTGTTGACATAAGAAAAACAGAGAAAAAACACATTTTTTGCACACCTTCAGCGTTGACCATGGAGCTTTGGTTTCCAAAGCTATTACCCGATTTTGCTTTAATTTCAAATTTGAAAAGTTTCCCCCTCCCACTCTTTTTTTATTTCCCTTTAATTTTGATATTTTTTTCTTTCACCCTGACAATGAATAATTTATATATTTTATATTTAGGTTTTATATTTTATGTTTTATATTTTATATTATATAGTATATATATTATATATTATTTATTTATATTATATATTTGATAATATCAATTTAAACGGCCTAAGTATATAGTCTGTTCAGATTTATATTAAATGCAATATTTTTATATTATAATATAAATGTTACATAATATATATATATATATATATATATATATATATATATATATATATATATATATGTATATATTATAAATTATATATTAAATATTGTTGTGTATATAATATAATAAAATATAATATAATGTCTAATATATATAATATATAAAATGAATAGGACATTAATATATTGTATATTTGATAATATTTATTAAATGTAATATCTAATATATCTTATAATATATATATTATATATTTAGTCTATTAAATATTGTATTTTTTCAAATATTTTATATATTATTTTAATATTTAATTTAAGTTATAAAAGATCCTCTCATGAGACAACAGGTCGAATCAGGGTCGCTAGACGTTTTAAGGGGTAATTAGGGTTTGTGAGGCAACTTCAGATGTACAGTGACCATTTGGAAGGCAATAGGGCATGTCTGAGTACCAATGTACCAAATTTTAATGACTTTTTCCTAGTCCAACTCGAAAAGGGTCCATGGGGTGCTCTCAGGAGACCACATGTTCAGTCAGTGTCGCTAGGCGTCTTAAGGGGTCATTAGGGCTCGTGAGACAACCTTTGATGCACGGTGACCATTTGGAACACATTAGGACATGTCAGAGGACCTAACTCCACAATTTAGATGAATTTTGATTAGTCAAACTCGAAAAGGGTCCATGGGATGCTCTTGGGAGAGCATTGTGTGATTTGGGGTCGATAGGTGACTTAAGGGGTCATCGGGGTTCCAAATGAAACTTTCAATGAACGATGATCTTTGGAATGCATTAGGACATATCAGATGACCTACGTACCAAATTTGGATAACTTTTTCCTAGTAGAACTCAAAAGGGGTCCATGGGGTGCTCTCGGGAGACCACATGTCGAATCGGGGTCGGTCCCTGCCTATTAAGAGGTCATTAGGCTTCCAAATGAAACTTTGATGGAACAGTCACCCTTTGGAACACATTAGGATATGTCATAGGACCTATGTACCAAATTTGGATGAATTTTGCCTAGTAAAACTCAAAAGGGGTCCATGGTGTGCTCTCGGGAGACCACATGTCGAAATGGGGTCGGTAGGCCTATTAAGGGGTCATTAGGGTTCCAAATAAAACTTTGATGGAATGGTGACCCTTTGGAATGCATTAGGACATGTCATAGGACCTACCTACCAAATTTAGATGACTTTTTCCTATTAGAACTCGAAAGGGGTCCATGGGGTGCTCTCGGGAGACCTCATGTCGAATCAGGGTTGGTAGTCTTGTTAAGGGGGCATTAGGGTTTGAAATGAAACTTTGATGGAATAGTGACCCTTTGGAATGCATTAGGACATATAAAAGGACCTAATTCCATGATTCATATGACTTTTTCCCAAAATAACTCGAAAGGGGTCCATGGGTTGCTCTCGGGAGACCTCATGTCGAATCAGGGTCGGTAGGCCTGTTAAGGGGTCATTGGGGTTACAAATGCAACTTTGATGGAACGGTGACCCTTTTGAATGCATTAGAACATGTCATAGGAACTACGTACCAAATTTGGATGACTTTTGCCTAGTAGAACTCGAAAGGGGTCCATGGGGTGCTCTCGGGAGACCACATGTCAAATCGGGGTGGATTGGCCTGTTAAGGGGTCATTAGGGTTTGAAATGCAACTTTGATGGAATAGTGACCCTTTGGAATGTATTAGGACATGTCATAGGACCTACACACCAAATTTGGATGACTTTTTCCTAGTAGAACTCGAAAGGGGTCCACGGGGTGCTCCGAGAGACCTCATGTCGAATCAGGATCGGTAGGCCTGTTATGGGGTCATTAGGGTTCCAAATGAAACTTTGATGGAATGTTGAGCCTTTGGAACACATTAGGACATATCATACAACCTATGTAAAAAATTTTGATGACTTTTCCCTAGTAGAACTTGAAAGGGGTCCATGGGGTGCTCTCAGAAGACCTCATGTCGAATCGGGGTCGGTAGGCCTATTAAGGGGTCATTAGGGTTTGAAATGCAACTTCAATGGAATGGTGACCCTTTGGAATGCATTAGGACATGTTAGAGGACCTATGTACCAAATTTGGATGGCTTTTTCCAAGTATAACTCGAAAGTGGTCTATGGGGTGCTCTCAGGAGACCACATGTCGAAACGAGGTCGGTAGGCTTATTAAAGGGTCATTAGGGTTCCAAATGCAACTTTGATGGAATGATGACCATTTGGAATGTATTACGACATGTCATAGGACCTATGTACCAAATTTGGACTAATATTTCTTAGTATAACTCGAAAGGGGTCCATGGGGTGCTCTCGAGAGACCTCATGTCGAATCGGGGTCGGTAGGCCTGTTAAGGGGTCATTAGGGTTCCAAATTCAACTTTGATGGAAAAATGACCCTTTGGAATTCATTAGGACATGTCAAAGGACCTATGTACCAAATTTGGATGACATTTCCCTAATAGAACTCGAAAGGGGTCCATGGGGTGCTCTCGGGAGACCACATGTCGAATCGGGGTCGATAGGCCTATTAAGGTGTCATCCAAATGAAACTTCGATGGAATAGTGACCCTTTGGAACACATTAGGATATGTCATAGGACCTATGTACCAAATTTGGATGACTTTTTCCTACTAGATCTCGTAAGGGGTCCATGGGGTGCTCTCGGGAGACCACATGTCGAAACAGGGTCGTTAGGCCTATTAAGGGGTCAATAGGGTTTGAAATGCAACTTCGATGGAATAGTGACCCATTGTAACACATTAGAACATGTCATAGGACCTATTTACAAAATTTGGATGACTTTTTCCTAGTAGAACTCAAAAGGGGTTAATGGGGTGCTCTCGGGAGACTACATGTCGAAACAGGGCCGGTAGGCTTGTTAAGGGGTCAGTAGCGTTCAAAATGAAACTTTGATAGAATGGTGACCCTTTGAAACACATTAGGAAATGTCAAAGGACCTAATTCCATGATTCAGATGACTTTTTCCTAGTAGAACTCGAAAGGGGTCCATGGGGTGCTCTCGGGAGACCACATGTCAAATCAAGGTCGGTAGGCCTGCTAAGGGGTTATTAGGGTTCCAAATGCAACTTCAATGGAATGGGGACCCTTTACAATGCATTAGGACATGTCAGAGGACCTACGTACCAAATTTGGATGACTTTTGCCTGGTAGAACTCAAAAGGGGTCCATGGGGTGCTCTCGGGACACCACATGTCGAATCGGGGTCGGTAGGCCTGTTAAGGAGTCATTAGGGTTCCAAATGCAACTTTCATGGAATGGTGACCCTTTGGAACCTATTAGGACATTTCAAAGGACCTACGTACCAAATTTGCAAGACTTTTGCCTAGTAGAGCTCAAAAGGGGTCCATGGGGTGCTCTCGGGACACCACATGTCGAATCAGGATCGACAGGCCTGTTAAGGGGTCATTAGGGTTCCAAATGCAACTTTGATGGAACGGGGACCCTTTGCAATGCATTAGGACATGTCATAGGACCTACGTACCAAATTTAGATGACTTTTGCCTAGTAGAACTTGAAAGGGGTCCATGGGGTGGTCTTGGGACACCACATGTCAAATCAGGGTTGGTAGGCCCGTTAAGGGGTCATTAGGGTTTCAAGTGCAACTTCGATGGAACAATGACCCTTTAGAATGCATTAGGACATGTCAGAGGACCCCTTAAAACACACTTGAGCATGATAAGGCGTACTAGGACCCCTAGGGAGTCCCCATGACCCCTAGGAGTCCTAAGGCATGATAAGGCGTACTAGGACCCCTAGGGAGTCCCCATGACCCCTTTTGACGCATTAGAATGCTCAAGTCTATCTTAAGGGGTCCTACGACCCCTTAAGATAGACTTGAGCATTCCAATGCATCAAAAGTGGTCATGGGGACTCTCTAGGGGTGTTACCATGTGATAAGGTGTACTAGGACCCCTAGAGAGTCTCCATGACCCCTTTTGACACATTGGAACCCTCAAGTGTGTCCTAAGGGGTCATAGGACCCCTTAGGACACACTTGAGGGTTCCAATGTGTCAAAATGGGTCATGGGGACTCTCTAGGGGTCCTAACGCATGATAAGACTTACTAAGACCCGTAGGGAGTCCCCATGACCCCTTTCGATACATTGTAATGTTCAAGTGTGTCTTAAGGGGTCTTAGGACCTCTTAAGACACACTTGAGCGTTCCAATTTGTCAAAAGGGGTCATGGGGACTCCCTAGGGGTCTTAAGGTATGATAAGGCATACTAGGACCCTTAAGGAGTCCTAATGACCCCTTTTGACCCCTAGGACCCCTTAAGACACACTTGAGCATTCCAATGTGTCAAAAGGGGTCATTGGGACTCGTTAGGGGTCTTAACGCATGATAAGGCATACTAGGACCCCTAGGGAGTCCTCATGACCCCTTTTGACACATTGGAACACTCAAGTGTGTCTTAAGGGGTCCTAATACCCCTTAAGACACACTTGAGCATTCCAATGTGTCAAAAGGGGTCATGGGGACTCTCTAGGGGTCCTAATGTGTGATAAGGTGTACTAGGACCCCTAGGGAGTCCCCATGACCCCTTTTGACACATTGGAATGCTCAAGTGTGTCTTAAGGGGTTGTAGGACCCCTTAAGACACACTTGGGCATTCAAATGTGTCAAAAGGGGTCATGGGGACTCCCTAGAGGTCCTAGTATGCATTATCACACCTTAGGATACCTACAGAGTCCCCACGACCCCTTAAGACACATTGGAATACTCAAGTGTGTCTTAAGGGGTATTAGGACCCCTTAAGACACACTTGATCATTCCAATGTGTTAAAAGGGGTTATGGGGACTCCCTAGGGGTCTTAATATGCCTTATCATGCCTTAGGACCCCTAAGGAGTCTCTAGGACCCCTTTTGAAACATTGGAATGCTCAAGTATGTCTTAAGGGGTCCTAATATGCCTCATCACATGTTAGGACCCCTAGAGAGTCTCCATGAACCCTTAAGACACATTGGAATGCTCAAGTGTGTCTTAAGGGGTCGTACGACCCCTTAAGACACACTTGAGCATTCCAATGTGTCTTAAGGGGTCATGGGGACTCCCTAGGGGTCCTAGTATGTCTTATCATGCGTTAGGACCCTTAGAGAGTCCCCATGACCCCTTAAGACACATTGGAATGCTCAAGTGTGTCTTAAGGGGTCATAGGACCCCTTAAGACACACTTGAGCATTCCAATGTGTCAAAAGGGGTTATGGGGACTCCCTAAGGGTCTTAATATGCCTTATCATGCCTTAAGACCCCTAAGGAGTCCCCATGACCCCTTTTGACACATTGGAATGCTCAAGTATGTCTTAAGGGGTCCTAATACGTCTTATCACATGTTAGGACTCCTAGAGAGTCTCCATGAACCCTTAAGACACATTGGAATGCTCGAGTGTGTCTTAAGGGGTCGTACGACCCCTTAAGACACACTTTAGCATTCCAATGTGTCTTAAGGGGTCATGGGGACTCCCTAGGGGTTCTAGTATGCCTTATGACATGTTAGGACCCCTAGAGAATCCCCATGACCCCTTAAGACACATTGGAATGCTCAAGTGTGTCTTAAGGGGTCATAGGACCCCTTAAGACACACTTGAGCATTCTAATGTGTCAAAAGGGGTTATGGGGACTCCCTAGGGGTCTTAATATGCCTTATCATGCCTTAGGACCCCTAAGGAGTCCCTAGGACCCCTTTTGACACATTGGAATGCTCAAGTATGTCTTAAGGGGTCCTAATACGCCTTATCACACGTTAGGACCCCTAGAGAGTCTCCATGAACCCTTAAGACACATTGGAATGCTCAAGTGTGTCTTAAGGGGTCGTACGACCCCTTAAGACACACTTGAGCATTTCAATGTGTCTTAAGGGGTCATGGGGACTCCCTAGGGGTCCTAGTACGCCTTATCACACATTAGGACCCCTAGAGAGTCCCCATGACCCCTTAAGACACATTAGAATGCTCAAGTGTGTCTTAAGGGGTCATAGGACCCCTTAAGACACACTTGAGCATTTTAATGTGTCAAAAGGGGTCATGGGGACTCCCTAGAGGTCCTAGTAAGCCTTATCATGCGTTAGGACCTCTATAGAGTCCCCATGACCCCTTAAGACACAATGAAATTCTCAAGTGTGTCTTAAGAGGTTAGAGGACCCCTTAAGACACACTTGAGCATTCCAATGTGTCTTAAGGGGTCATGGCGACTCTCTAGGGGTCCTAGTATGTCTTAGGACCCCTAGGGAGTCCGCATGACCCCTTTTGACACATTAGAATTCTCAAGTGTGTCTTAAGGGGTATTAGGACCCCTTAAGACACACTTAAGTGTTCCAATGTGTCAAAAAAGGTCATGGGGACTCCCTAGGGGTCCTAGTATGCCTTATCACACGTTAGAACCCCTAGGGAGTCCCCATGACCCCTTAAGACACAATGGAATAATAAAGTGTTCCAATGTCTCTTAAGGGGTCATGGGGACTCCCTAGGGGTCCTAGTACACCTTATCACACTTTAGGACCCCTGGGAGTCCCCATGACCCCTTTTGACACATTGGAATGCTCAAGTGTGTCTTAAGGGGTCATAGGACCCCTTAAGACACACTAGAGTCTCGATGTCAGATAAGGTGTACTAGGACCCCTTAAGACACACTTGAGCATTCTAATGTGTCAAAAGGGGTGATGGAAACTCCCTACGTGTCCTAATATATGATAAGGCGTACTAAGACCCCTAGAGAGTCCCCATGACCCCTTTTGATGCATTGGAATGCTCAAGTGTGTCTTAAGTGTGTCCTAAGACCCCTTAAGACACACTTGAGCATTCCAATGCGTCAAAAGGGGTCATGGGGACTCCCTAGGTGTCCTAATGCGCATTAGGACACCTAGGGAGTCCCCATGACCCCTTTCGACACATTGGAATGGTCAAGTGTGTCTTAAGGGGTCCTACGACCCCTTAAGACACACTTGAGCATTCCAATGTGTCAAAAGGGGTCATCGGGACTCCCTAGGGGTCTTAACGCGTGATAAGGCATACTAAGAACCCTAGGGAGTCCCGATGACCCCTTTTGACACATTGAAATGCTCCAGTGTGTCTTAAGGGGTCCTATGACCCCTTAAGACACACATGAGCTTTCCAATGTGTCAAAAGGGGTCATGGGAACTCCCTAGGTGTCCTAATGCATGATAAGGAGTACTAGGACCCCTAAGGAGTCCCCATGACCCTTTTTGACACATTGGAATGCTCAAGTGTGTCTTAAGGGGTATTAGGACCCCATAAGACACACTTGAGCATTATAATGCATCAAAAGGGGTCATGGGGACTCCCTAGGCATCCTAGAGCATGATAAGGCATACAAGGACACCTAGGGAGTCCCCATGACCCCTTTTGACACATTCAAATGCTCAAGTATGTCTTAAGGGGTCCTAATACCCCTTAAGACACACTTGAGCATTCTAATGTGTTAGATAAGGTGTACTAGAACCCCTAGGGAGTCCCCATGACCCCTTTTGACACATTAGAATGCTCAAGTGTGTCTTAAGGGGTCCTACGACCCCTTAAGACACACTTGAGCGTTCCAATGTGTCTGAAGCGATCATGGGGACTCTCTAGGGGTCCTAAGGCATGATAAGGCATACTATGACCCCTAGGGAGTCTACATGACCCCTTTTGACACATTAGAATGCTCAAGTGTGTCCTAAGGGGTCCTACAACCCCTTAAGACACACTTGAGCATTCCAATGTGTCTTAAGGGTTCATGGGGACTCTCTAGGTGTCCTAATGCGTGATAAGGTGTCCTAGTACCCCTAAGGAGTCCCTAGAACCCCTTTTGACACATTAGAATGCTCAAGTGTGTCTTAAGTGGTATTAGGATCCTAGGACCGCTTAAGACACACTTGAGCATTCCAATGGACCCCTAGGGAGTCTCTCTCTGCCTCCAGTGAACTATTCTTCAAAGCCTCCATTTCTGCGTAGCTAGGGGCTACGACGCCTGTAAAAGGCAAATTTAATACAAAGATTTAGCCGACGAACTTTAAAGACCTAAAAGAAATGAGAAAAATTTTTTGGCCAAAAATACATACCGCATTTCTGTATGTAGTACCGTAAGCTTGAACAATCCAGCTGGCTTCCTCTGCTAAGGCACGAAGAACTTCATTAATGTATGCTCTAGGAGGAAGATTATAATTTCCATATGTCTGCAAGAGTTTCTCCTTAATTTGTAATATTATATATAATATATTAGTATACATTAGTATATATATATATATATATATGTGTATATGTATATATATATATATATTATATACATGTTAGTATATATTATTCATTAGTATATATATAATATATTATATATATTAGTATATTTAATACATTAATATATATAATACATTAGTCTATTATAATACATTAGTACATATATAATATACATTATATATATCATATGCCTCTTTTTTATAGATATATATTATATACATAAATATATGTAAAAGTTCAATTATTTTCATTTGCTCCCGCTGGTTTTTCATTGGCAGGAGAACATCGGGTACCCGATATTTTTGGGTACCCGATTTTTCCCAGGCAATATTTGACCAAAATATTCCCTGTCCCCTTAGAGCAGAAAATCACGAGATTTTATACTTTTTTCATGCGTTGCAAAACAAAAAATGTGATTTGGGGCCCATTGTTTGATTTTTGTCGACTTGTGGTCTCACCATGGGAAGCACCAGTCGTCGAAAGGCTAAACGCAAGAGGAAGCTGACAGATGATGAAATTCAGGCATATAGGGAAAAAGATAAGGAAAATCACCGAAGGAGAGAAGGTATGTTAAACATTAATCAAGGTGACCCCGTAAATGTAGTTGTAAGTGAAGAGGATGTTCAATTTGAAAATGCACAGATGGAGATTGAAAATGTAGACTTTGGGAACAAAAATGTTGCACAAGAACCACATGAATGTTATACATCTCCAAATTATATGCGAAATGAAGTCCCTTGCAATAAAGATAATCAATCTTCAAATTTGGGGCTTTCAAGAACACCTAAATGGTTAATTGAAATTGAGGAGAACATTATGAACAATTGGGAAGGAAAGAGGTCACATAGAACCGTTAGGTTGTGGGCTTCAAGACTTTATGATCAATTTTTTCGAAACAAGACATTGGTTGAGAAATGTCAAATTTTTGTGCAGTTGTTAAAGATGCAAAAGATGAGACCTGTGCTTGTGAAATTGAAGATTCATGTGAACAAGAAAATGGAGAGAAATGCCATTTTTGTGAAGAATATTTTCAATGCTCTCAATAGCATTGGGAAGACTAGCAGAGAAAAAGACAAGAGAGTTGCTCGGAGGGTTATTACAACCTCCTTAGTAAGTCATCAGTTGAGAAAGGCTCGTTTGATAAGACAAACTTGTGTTGACTTCAATATAGACCATAAAACTTTGGGTAGAGCACTTGCAAGAAGAGGACTTGATGATCCCCTTCAAATTGATACATGGGCTTATGGTGGGAGACTTCCACATTTCGATAAGACACTAACAGATGTTGTCAAGGATGAAATTCAATAATTTTGGGATGCTAACTCAAGAGTGTCACCAAATGTGAAGGATGTCTTGAAGTTGATAGTTGGTAATCGAGACCGCACTCCACATCCTAAACATTATGTGGAGGTAAGTCAAACAATGTTGTATAAAAAATTTTGTGAGACACATCCAACATTGAAAATATCACAAAGGTCTTTTGAATCTATGAAGCCATTTTATTGTGTACCCCTTAAGATTCGAAATACATGTTGTTGCAAATATCATGTTGAGTTTTCAATGCATCATGAATTATTACGGTCCATTCATTCTACTTTGCATACTAATGAAATGCTAGAGGATTGTGGTGCAAGTGGTCTTCCCAAATCATCAAGAGACTTGCTAGATCAATTTTTATGTCAAAGAGATGATGGTTGTTTATTTTATAAAAAAGATTGCTTAAATGCCAAGTGCTCAGAATGTGGTGGTTTGTCCAAGTTTAGAACATGTTTTCATGAGGGTTTGGAACACAATTTTGGAAAGACACTTGTCCAAAAAAAGGTATATGAAACAGTGAAATATACATTGAAGAGTGGAGGTGAAGGCTCTAGATGTGAGTTAGTTGCAAATGAATACAATGTTGCTGATTTTATCTCAGATTTCAAGACAAATCTTTTTTACAAGTATGCAAGGCATAGTCACAGGTCTCAATGGTTGGATCAACAATTCAGGACATGTAAGGACACTTTCCCCATTGGAACTATTATATCTGTTGTAGACTTTGTGGAGAACTATACATTGCAGCCCCAAAATTAGACTCAAGCTCAATATTACAATTTGATTTAGGTTGCTATTTTTGTACACATCACATATAGACATTCCCCTAATAGCACAAAAGATGAGCAAAAGATAATCAGAGAGTACCATTTTTATATGAGCGACGATAGGTCTCACTCTCATGAGTTTGTTCAACATTGTTTCCAGAACTATTTTGACTTCTTGTAGGAAAATGGTATTGCTATGGATAGGCATCTCATTTGGTCGGATAATTGCACCGATCAATTTAAGAATGCTAGAATGTTTTATTGGTTGTGTAGAATGCATGTGGAGAGAGGTGTACCTCATATTTGGAGTTTTTTTGAGTCAGGGCATGGGAAAGGGGAGCATGACAGAGCAGGTGCATGTGTGAAGAGAGCTCTAGTTAAGGAGCAATTGAGGATTTCAGGTGCTGTACTTCTTGATGCTCATTCTATTGTTGATTGGTGTACTTTAGCATTGTCACAGGGGGGCTCTTGATTCTACAGTGCGTAGATTCTTTTGGTTGGTTGAGGAGGGAACTATAGGAGATAGATTGGATTGTCAAACAGTGAAAGACTCTTCAAAAATGCATTCATTCCAAAGCTCCAATAGTAGTACATGGACCATTTGGACACGAGAGTTGGCTTGTTTTTGCCCCATGTGTTTTCAATATGATTGGGATCATTGCGAGTCAAGTGAGTGGGTGGATACATGGGTTCCACAGTATCTGACTCCTTTATCTTTGACACTCTCTATAAGAAATGATGACATGGACACTTCAGTTGACTATGACCATCTTTCAGATCTTTTGAAGCTAGGAGATGTTTTTGCATTGGTTGCACCATAGGGGGATGATGAGGGGTCAGATTATTGGTTAGCACGTTGTGTACAAGGTAAACAGAAGCTTGTACAACCAATGACAGATGGTGATGGGTTCACATATCCTACTGGTTCAGTTGTTGTTGCGGGAACATGGTTGCGAACATACATGATTAGAAAGAATGGAGTTCCTGCATTTGAAGACTATGAGAAGCACAAAACTATTCTGATGTATTCACACCTTGTTATAGCAACAAATGTCAAGTTGTCAAAGCATCATGGAAGACCAAAGACAAAAGAACTTTGGACTATTACTACTACTGATCATGAAGCACTATTGGAGACCCTGAAGCAAAGAGATGACCCTTCAGGAACACTTGACTAGGTAATAAGTTAACTTAGTGCATTATTTTCTAAGTTCATTAAGCTTAATTTCAATACATTAATTTGACCTTTCTTAGATTATATTTTGAGTCAATAAACTTGGTTTTGTATGTGGAATGTAACTTGTGCAGGAGCACCTATGAAGACGCCTACGGTCACCATGGATCCAATCAGAGATAGAAGGACAAAGGGATCCTTAATGGTTAATTGAGATCTTTTGAAGCCTATAATGGCAATTTGTAACAATCAATTTGATTTAAAAGTTAAATGTCCTTAAACTCTTCATAAGGACTTATGATCAAAATCATGTATGGGTGGCCAATAGTGCCAAGAAGAGATATTACATGTCATATACTTATGTCATTTGCATGGTTTGAATTCTTACATGTTTGATTGTTGTTTGTAATGCTTTAAGGATATTATTTTTTATCATTTCAAAAAATCTATAAAAGTTAAACCTCAAACATAATAAGCTCCACAGTTCAAATTTGACAAGCTTAATCATGATTAATTTCACAGTTCAAATTTCAAACATACCACTAACAGTCAGTTGAAAGCGGCTCGTATCTCAGACCTTGTGAGAGGTATTAACAAATTATTAGGTGCTACAGGATCATGTTTTGAGGTCTACAATAACCTCTCTCAGTTTTGGGCGATTTGACTTCGTTTGCATTTGGCAAGGTGATCTCAGTCGATGCCAAAACTTGCAGTGAGGGTCAGTTGAAAGTGGCTCAACAGTGTATCTTTCAAACCATCTGACCTGGCATCAAACTGTCTGCTCCATCGGCTCCGGTTGGCCGGGTAAATGCTAATGACAACCCCATTCTGCCCATAGAGTCACTGGAACACTCGTGACCACACTCGACCCAAGTGACCCCAAGGTGCACTAAGCACGATTGGGCCGCAATCTTTTGGGGCTCATATCTTGGAACTCGTGAGAGGTATTGACAAACTATTAGGTGTTATAGGATCATGTTTTTGAGGTCTACAATAACCTCTCTCAATTTTGGGCGATTCAACTTCATTTGCATTTGGCAAGGTGATCTCAGTCGATGCCAAAACTTGCAGTGAGGGTCAATTGAAAGTGGCTCAGCAGCGTATCTTTCAAACCATTTGACCTGGCATTGAATCATCTTCTCCATTGGCTCTAGTTGGCCGGGTAAATGCCAGTGACAACCCCATTCTACCCACAGAGTCACCGGAACGCTCACGACCACGCTCGACCCAAGTGACCCCAAGGTGCACTAAGCACGATTGGACAGTGATCTTCTGGGGCTCGTATCTTGGACCTCGTGAGAGGTATCGACAAACTATTAGGTGTTACAGGATCATGTTTTTGAGGTCTACAATAATCTCTCTCAGTTTTGGGTGATTTGACTTCATTTGCATTTGGCAAGGCGATCTTAGTTGATGCCAAAACTTGCAGTGAGGGTCAGTTGAAAGTGGCTTAGCAGCGTATCTTTCAAACCGTCTAACTTGGCATCAAACTATCTACTCCATTGGCTCCGATTGGCTGGGTAAATGCCAATGAAAACCCCATTCTTCCCACAGAGTCACCGGAATGCTCGCGACCACACTCGACCCAAGTGACCCCAAGGTGCACTAAGCACGATTGGGTAGCAATCTTTTGGGGCTCGTATCTTGGACCTCGTGAGAGCTATCAATAAACTGTTAGGTGTTATAGGATCATGTTTTTGAGGTCTACAATAACCTCTCTCAATTTTGGGCGATTCGACTTCCTTTGCATTTGGCAAGGCGATCTCAGTCGATGCCAAAACTTGCAGTCAGGGTCAGTTGAAAGTGGCTCAGCAGCGTATCTTTCAAACCGTCTGACCTGGCATCGAATCATCTACTCCATCAGCTCTGGTTGGCCAGGTAAACGCCAGTGACAACCCTGTTCTACCCACAGAGTCATCGGAACGCTCGCGACCACGCTCGACCCAAGTGACCCCAAGGTGCACTAAGCACGATTGGGCAGTGATCTTCTGGGGCTTGTATCTCGAACCTCGTGAGAGGTATCAACAAATTGTTAGGTGCTATGAGATCATTTTTTTGAGGTCTACAATAACCTCTCTCAGTTTTGGGTGATTCGAATTCATTTGCATTTGGCAAGGCGATCTCAGTTGATGCCAAAACTTGCAGTCAGGGTCAGTTGAAAGTGGCTTAGCAGTGTATCTTTCAAACTGTTTGACCTGGCATCAAATTGTCTACTCCATCGGCTTTAGTTGGCTAGGTAAATGCTAGTGACAAACCCGTTCTTCCCACAGAGTCACCGGAACACTCGCGACCACACTTGACCCAAGTGACCCCAAGGTGCACTAAGCATGATTGGGCAGCGATCTTCTGGGGCTCGTATCTTGGACCTCATGAGAGGTATCAACAAAATTTTAGGTGTTACAGGATCATGTTTTTGAGGTCTACAATAACCTCTCTTAGTTTTGGGCGATTCGACTTCATTTGCATTTGGCAAGGCGATCTCAGTCGATACCAAAACTTGCAGTCAAGGTCAGTTGAAAGTGGCTTAGCAGCGTATCTTTCAAACCGTCTGACCTGGCATCAAATCATCTGCTCCATCGGCTTTGGTTGGCTGGGTAAACACTAGTGACAACCCCATTCTACCCACAGATTCACCGGAATGCTCGCGACCACGCTTGACCCAAGTGACCCCAAGGTGCACTAAGCATGATTGGGCAGCAATCTTCTGGGGCTCATATCTTGGACCTCGTGAGAGGTATCGACAAACTATTAGGTGTTACAGGATCATGTTTTTGAGGTCTACAATAACCTCTCTCGGTTTTGGGCGATTCGACTTCATTTGCATTTGGCAAGGCGATCTCAGTTGATGCCAAAACTTGCAGTGAGGGTCAGTTAAAAGTGGCTCAGCAGCATATCTTTCAAACCGTCTGACCTGGCATCGAACCGTCTGCTCCATCGACTCTGGTTGGCCAGGTAAATGCTAATGACAACCCCATTTTGCCCACAGATTCAACAGAACACTCGCGACCACACTCGACCCAAGTGACCCCAAGGTGCACTAAGCACGATTGGGCAGCGATCTTCTGGGACTCGTATCTCAAACCTCGTGAGAGTTATCGACAAAATGTTAGGTGCTATGGGATCATTTTTTTGAGGTCTACAATAACCTCTGTCAATTTTGGGTGATTCGACTTCCTTTGCATTTGGCAAGGCTATCTCAGTCGATGCCAAAACTTGCAGTCAGGGTCAGTTGAAAGTGGCTCAACAGCGTATCTTTCAAACCGTCTGACCTGGAATTGAACCATCTACTCCATCGACTCTGGTTGGCTGGGTAAACATCAGTGACAACCCCGTTCTACCCACAGAGTCACCAAAACGCTCGCGACCACGCTCGACCCAAGTGACCCCAAGGTGCACTAAGCACGATTGGGCCACGATCTTCTGGGGCTTGTATCTCAAACCTCATGAGAGCTATCAACAAACTATTAGGTGCTACGAGATTTTTTTTTTGAGGTCTACAATAACCTCTCTCAGCTTTGGGCAATTTGACTTCGTTTGCATTTTGCAAGGCGATCTCAGTCGATGCCAAAACTTGCAGTCAGGGTCAATTGAAAGTGGCTCAGCAGCGTATCTTTCAAACCGTCTAACCTGGCATCGAATCATCTACTCCATTGGCTCTAGTTGACCAGGTAAATGCCAGTGACAACCTCATTTTGCCCGCAGAGTCATCAGAACGCTCGCGACCACACTCGACCCAAGTGACCCCAAGGTGCACTTAGCACGATTGGGCAGCAATCTTCTTGGGCTCGTATCTTGGACCTTGTGAGAGGTATCGAAAAAATGTTAGGTGTTATAGGATCATGTTTTCAAGGTCTATAATAACCTCTCTCAGTTTTGGGTGATTCGACTTCCTTTGCATTTGGCAAGGCGATCTCAGTCGATGCCAAAACTTGCAGTGAGGGTCAGTTGAAAGTGGCTCAACATCGTATCTTTCAAATCGTCTAACCTAGCATCGAATCATCTACTCCATTGGCTTTGGTTGGCTGGGTAAACACCAATGACAACCTCATTCTACCCACAGAGTCAGCGGAATGCTCGCGACCACACTCGACCCAAGTGACCCCAAGGTGCACTTAGCACGATTGGGCAGCGATCTTCTGAGACTCGTATCTCAGACCTCGTGAGAGCTATCAACAAAATTTTAGGTGCTATAGGATCTTGTTTTTGAGGTCTATAATAACCTCTCTCAGTTTTGGGCGATTCGACTTCGTTTGCATTTGGCAAGGCGATCTCAGTAGATGCCAAAACTTGCAGTTAGGGTTAGTTGAAAGTGGCTCAGCAGCATATCTTTCAAACTGTCTGACCTGGCATTGAACCATCTATTCCATCAACTCTGATTGGCTGGGTAAATGCTAGTGACAACCTCATTCTGCCCACAGAGTCACCGGAACACTCGCGACCACGCTCGACCCAAGTGACCCCAAGGTGCACTAAGCACGATTTGGCAGCGATCTTCTGGGGCTCGTATCTTGGACCTCATGAGAGCTATCGACAAACTGTTAGGTGCTATGAGATCATGTTTTTGAGGTCTACAATAACCTCTCTTAGTTTTGGGTGATTCGACTTCATTTGCATTTGGCAAGGCGATCTCAGTTGATGCCAAAACTTGCAGTGAGCGTTAGTTGAAAGTGGCTCAGTAGCGTATCTTTCAAACTATCTGACCTGGCATCAAACCATCTAATCCATCAGCTCTAGTTGGCTGGGTAAATGCTAATGACAACCCCGTTCTACCCACAGAGTCACTGGAACGCTCACGACCACACTCGACCCAAGTGACCCCAAGGTGCACTAAGCACGATTGGGTAGCGATCTTCTAGGGCTCGTATCTTGGACCTCGTGAGAGGTATCGACAAACTATTAAGTGTTATAGGATCATGTTTTTGAGGTCTACAATAACCTTTCTCAGTTTTGGGTGATTCGACTTCGTTTGCATTTGGCAAGGCGATCTCAGTCGATGCCAAAACTTGTAGTCAGGGTCAGTTGAAAGTGGCTCAGCAGTGTATCTTTCAAACCGTCTGACCCGGCATTGAATCATCTACTCCATTGGCTCTGGTTGGCTGGGTAAATGCTAGTGACAACCCCATTCTCCCCACAGAGTCATCAAAACGCTCGCGACCACGCTCGACCCAAGTGACCCCAAGGTGCACTAAGCACGATTGGGCTGTGATCTTCTGGGGCTCGTATCTCAGACCTTGTGAGAGCTATCAAAAAATTGTTAGGTGCTATGGGATCATGTTTTTGAGGTCTACAATAACCTCTCTCAACTTTGGGCGATTCGACTTCGTTTGCATTTGGCAAGGCGATCTCAGTCGATGCCAAAACTTGCAGTCAGGGTTAGTTGAAAGTGGCTTAGCAGCGTATCTTTCAAACTGTTTGACCTAGCATCGAACTGTCTACTCCATCAGCTCTGGTTGGCTAAGTAAATGCCAATGACAACCTCATTCTTCCCATAGAGTCACTGAAATGCTCGTGACCACGCTTGACCCAAGTAACCCCAAGGTGCACTAAGCACGATTGGGCAGCGATCTTTCGAGGCTCGTGGATCAAGTAGAAATTTTTCTGAGTAGACATTGTCCTATTTGGTATGGTTATGAAGGTAGACTGAAATGGTTGGAGAGGCTATCAATGCCACTGTCTTTCCAAGGACATGCCATCATCCTTGGGGTCAGTTATAATTTTAACTATCGAGTCCCATAAAAATTGTGACTTGGAAGCATAGACAATATATGTAAACTATTCAACAGAATGCCCGCAAGCAGAGCACGACATATGGAATTGTAGATAGGAGTAGTAGAACTAGTAAAAGGTATCCAAAAATGAAGTTTCCAAAGCTTTGTCAGGTTAGACTGGTCGATGACAATGAGAATTGGTTTTGCACATCGACAGTATTGGCATTCAAGAACATGATAATCTATAATGCAATTTCAATATTACGACATTATCATTTCCTGAGAATGCCCCAACACCGAATGTCAAGGAGGACCCGACATCTTCCTTGATGGATAGAACCTTGTTTCATGCTCGGTTGTTGGATTCATAGAGGTCTGGGACTATATCAGTGGGAAACTTAAGAGCGATTTTCAATACCAAGCTGATGATGCCTTCATGATGCATGATAATGTAGTTCTTTGTGTTGACATCAATCATGATTCAGAGATGTTGGCTTCAGGTTCACAGGGTGGGAAAATTGAGGAGGATGTTCTCGCAATTGAATCCCAAAATACATATGTATGATGGCTTTGACAAAATGTTTCTTGGTGTCACTTGCATGAAGCGGTATGTTTATGGAGAGCCAGAAATGACATGCTCTAGTTATAGCACCAAGCGTCCAATCAAAATACAGAGGCATTAACACTTATGTTGCAATAAGATCCAGATGACACTATTCTATAGGAATAGACCCATTTTGAAAGATGTAGAGCACCAAGTAACATGGACTTTCATAACAAAATATTACTAAGGCACTTACAAAGGGATACTTTAATGTATTCGAGAAAGAAGATGTGGATAGATACGTCCTCAAGAATTAGTTATTATAATAGGAAAATCGAAAGGGGAAAATAAGTAAGGCTCGTAGAGGAGATTTTGGGGGTTCCGGATTCCGCCTGACCCGAGAGACTTTGTGCTAGGGGAGGGATAGATTAGGATTTTTATTGTAATGCAAGGAAAGAGGGATTTTATTTTCAGATAATGATTAATGTACAGGAACATCAGAATCTTTGTTGTTTTGCTATGTTTAAAGAAGGATATGTCAGCATATTAAAACTTTGATTTTAGATGCTCACTTTCTGATTGATATTCATCTTTGAATGATATTGGTTTCTTTTGAATGCATATCTGTTATGTCTGATCATCAGCACGATCATCTGTGGACTTTATGCTATAGTTTTTCGTGTATTTGGAAAGAACCATTCATCTTTCTCTCTAACTTTCTTTCTGTAATGCATTGTTTAGGCAAATGAAATTTGTAGCATTTACTGTCCTTTTCTTTTCAGTAAATTAGTCCCTTTGCGTCTATCTTGTGTTTATGAATAGATGTTTGTAAGCCTTTATTGCTTTTAGGTTAAAAGCATTATCATTTATAATTTAGTTGATTCATTGTAAATCCTGCACGGGGAGCTCTACCCGGATAATTCAAAGGGTGCTTACGCTTCTCAATAGTGAAGTGACCCAACTGTTGGCGTTGGTTGAGTCTTTTTGTTTGGGCTTTAAGGGTCATTTTGTAAGCATTTCTTTCGAAGACAAATCTGTTCACCAACAAGAAGTTAAACCTCAAACATAATAAGCTCCATGAACAGGGTATTCCAAAGTAAAGAAAAACAAATGTAACTTCAACAAGATATAATTTAAATCATAATGATAATCATAGTCAAGATATAACTTCACCATTCAATTCCATAAACATGAATAATAAATATGTATATACAAAAGATGATGCAAATATAACATATAAATGAATATGTTCTATATATGTATCAAATGTATCAAAAGTATGTCCATATACAAATATGGCACATGCCATTTCAAAATATCTACAAAATCAATGTTTTAAGGTGTACAATGTGGCATATATGCCATCTCAAAATGTGCCAAGTGTCATCTCTAAATGACCACAAAACTAAAACTGCATCCTATGCTATAGGGGGATCATCAAAATGTAGCCTCTTTGAAGGAGTGTTGGGGTCTGATTGATCCTGCATTAAAAATGAGTTCAAACCAAAGTTAGATTGCTTACTTTATATGATTTGTACATATATATATATATATATATATATATATATATATATATATATATATATATATATATATATATATATATATATATATATATATATATATATATATAATTCATAATTTTCAAACACTAATTTAATTAAAATTATAACCGAATACAAATAAATTTGTACCTGGTCTCTTGATCGCCTACCACGATCAGGTGTCCTAGCATAAGTCCTAGGTAGCGAAGGGACCATGCCAAAAATACCAACTCTGACCTATAAATATATATTTGCAATAATGAGATTAGTAGACTGGTGCAACATAGACTAATTATGGACAAGGCTTTTGAGGATACCTATTTTTGAAAGCTTCAAAACCAAACAAAGATTAGATTTTAGTCTAGCATGAAATCAATCAAAAACAAGTAAAACTCTAAACTAAGCCACCTCAGATTGAGCTTAAACAGGTGTACCCAAGCACTATTTGATTTGCTCTTGCTTAAGGGGATGTGGGTGTGATCTCTAATCACTTGGAGCATGTTCCTTATGCATTTTAGGACGTATTGAAATCCATAAGAACTCCAAAAATGGCACAAAATAGGTATAGAACACCTGATTTGCCCCTAAGGCCTCAAAGATCAAATATTGATGCTTATGCTAAGATTGTTTTTAAACCAAAATAGAGATGTGATGATGCTATGCTTATGAAAAACAATGAAATAAATTATGTTAATCCATTATTACTAAATTAGGATGAGCTAAAATGCTTGAAAGTAAGTTAAATTAAGATGATTATGCTAAGTCTAGAGCTAAATGGGCATGATAACAATGCATGAGAATAAAAGTTAAGCTAATGAATTTTCTCTTAAAAATGAGGGTATTTATAAGATTTGGGAAGGAAGAATGATTGGTCAGGATCAAAATCCTTAAGAGAGGCCAAGATTCATTCAAAAGGGAGCACATGAATTGTGCTAGTTCAGGGCCACCTCCTTGTGACAAGTGTCACAAGGGCATTGGGTTGAAATATGGGAGGGATGTGCACAATTTGGGAAATGTACCTAAGGTCAAAGGATGTAAGAAAGGGGTGAGGGGCTTCTTAAATGCACCATAAATGCATGTAAGAGGGATAAGGAGGCCTTAAATGCATTTAATGCATGTAAAAGAAGTCTCTAGAAGTTTATTGACTTTGGGTTAAGCTTAGGAATTGGCTAACCTTGTTTAGGGAATGTGACAAGGTTAGGGGGGGATTAGGATTAGGATTAGGACTTTCTAGAAGAGTCTAGAATTTCCTAGGGATAAACATGGATTTTGGGAAATAAATAAAGATTTATTTATTTCCAAGGCTTTAATGAGTTTGAGGCTCATTAGGGGAAGGGTTTGACTAGGAGTCAAAGGAGACTTAGATTAGCTTAGGGAAAGTAGGTAATTTCCCCTAAATGGGTTTAAGGAAGGATTAGGAAAGTTCTAGAAGAGTCTAGAGTTTTCCTAGGGTAAATTAGGAATTGAGGATTAATATTTAATCTTAATTAAATATTCTTGAGTTGGGATTAGGGTTAGGAAATGATAGGATTAACCTCTAATCGAAATTTAGAAGATTCTGGAAGAGGTTAGTGGTCTTAAGAAAATTGGCCAAGTTTTGGGCAAAAAATAAATAAATTATTTATTTTGGGATTTTTGGTCAATTTATTAATTAAATAATTAATAAATAGGGGAATAATGTTTAAATAAGATTTAAACATTTTTGGGAGTGATTTCTTAATTAAATATTTTTAATTAAGATAAAGGGATTTAATGGCATAAAAATAAATTAATTAATTAAATAATTAATTAATTAATAAATGATGATGTCATCAGGGATTTTTTAGAAAAATAAAAATACTTTATTTTCTAAAGAATTTTTAGGTGTCTACATTTTGCCCCTCTTTGATGCGATGTTGCAAGTGGCATGGCGTCAAAGACAAGAAAATAAGATGCCCGAGGCTAGAATTTAGAGGAATGAGGGGTTGCGCCCCCTCGAGAAAATAACGCAAGGAGTAAACGTTGTGGAATTTTCTTGAAAGGAAACAAAGAAGGAAGGGCCTAGGAAGAAGGGGAGATAAATAACCAAGCTTCCAAGAGCAAAGATGGGTGAATGCAAGATGAGATGAAATGCAAAATGCAGGATGTAGGGGATTGGGGGAAGCTCCAAGTGCAAATGTGGAGAGCACAACCTAGTTTAATATAGCAATGTTAGAGACCTGCCAAGGATACTGGGATCACGAGGCCTTGTCACCAACGTTGCAGAGGACTGACGCTAAAAATACACATAGGGTTGCCCCAGCATCACGCATGAACCCAAGAGGAAGCATGGTGGAAATGATGCTGAAGAAACCACAAACACACGACTGACTCACAGGCAGAAGCAAAAGATCAAAAGACCTTGCCCCAAATTATCCTCATTCGCAGCACACCATGATATAAAGGATCGTGGTGACCTTGAGTAGAGAACAACGAGAAGCAAAAGATTAACAAGATCCAAAGGACAAAATCCAAGACCAAAATGAGAACTCCAAAAAGACATCCTTTGCCAAGGAGAGAGATTTGATGTGACAGATTGGAATGATGGTGGGAAGATTGGTCTGAACATGTGGAAGGATACATTGACACGGACCTAGTGTGATTGGTGGAAGATTAGGTCAGATAGGAAGGATACAACTAAGGGGACCCGTGATTAGGCTTAGGTCAGACAAAATAGAAGTATATATCTGTGCAGACCCGATGTTGATGGGGAGAATGTGGGGTTGCTGATTGGTAAATGATGAAGTCAAAGAATAATCACAGTGATCAAGAATAGTCAACAATTGATGTGGCTGAAGTGCGAGGCTGGGTAGGACAAAGAGTTATGATCAAATGCTATGGTAGGACTGACAAGGACTATGTACAACAAGACATGAGGATATGTACAATGGATAGGAAGATATTTTCAACAGATAGGGACAAAAGTTCAGGATTGGGGATAGGAAGATCTCGCTATATAGGATATACATGAAGGATCACGCTATACAGGATATACATGAAAGATCACGCTATACAAGATATGGGACAAGATATGTGCAAGATATGGTACAAGATATGTGCAGGTGGGATTGCGGATATGTTGGAGGATTTATGAAAAAGAGGAATGCTGGGGGATGGTGGATGGGGATGGGGATGGAAGAAAAAGGATGGAGATGCTGAGATGGGGGGATGGGAGTTTGATAGATAATGACTCGGTCCACTATGTATGGTGCCTGTTTGCCAGGTTTTCACCAACATACTTGTCCAAGGTGCTTGAATTGCCAAGTTTTCACCATTGGATGATTGTTTTTCTTTTTCTTTTTTTTCTTTTTTTTTTCTTTTTTTCTTTTTTTTGTATTTTTCTGCTTTTTCCAATTTTTATGGATTTTCTGAATATGTAGATCTGGTTCAGGCATAGAACCTCTTCAGATGTATGATGTTGATGGGATCATTCAAAGGCTCACCTTCTGGTGTAGATAACTGATAAGCTCTAGAGCTGAAGCATGCTGTGACAACATAGGGGCCCAACCAAGTAGGCTCAAACTTGCCTTTCTTTTCTCTGTTTGCTTGGACTTTCTAATTTTCTTTGAGGACCATGTCACCAACCTGAAATTGTCTAGGATGGACCTTCTTATTATAACTCCTTTTAAGTCAATTCTGGTATGCAACCAGGTGATCATAGGCTTGTTGTCTCTTTTCATCTAACAGGTCTAGCTATGTGAGACGGGCCACACGATAGTCTTCATCCATGGTGTAGTTCTTCATGGGGACTCGCAATGATGGGAGCTCAACCTCGATCGGTAGAATGGCTTCGGCACCATATACAAGGAATATGGGCTGGTGCCTGTGGGGGTGCGATAAGAAGTACGGTAGGCCCAAAGGGCAGGGTTGATTTGGAGGTGCCAGTCATGACCAGAATCATTGACAACCTTCTTGAGGATTTTCAAGATAGTTTTATTGGTTGCCTCAGCTTGGCCATTTCCTTGAGGGAAATATGGACTGGAGAAATAGTGATGGATGTGGAGTCTAGCACACAGATCATCCACATGCTAGTTTTCAAAAGGTGTGCCATGGTCTGTGAAGATGGTAGATGGTATGCCAAAGTGACAAATGATATGGTAAAGGATGAACTTGGATATTTGGATACCAGTAGTTAGGGTGAGCGGAATTGCTTCAACCCATTTGGTGAAGTACTCCATGGCAGTTATTATATACTTGTGTCCATCCGAGGAAAGGGGAGTGATTAAGCTGACAAGGTCAAAGCCTCAACATGAAAATGGCCAAGGTGGCGCTATGGGCTGCAAATCTTGTGTTGGTGCATGAATCAAATTTGCATGCTGCTGACATGGTAAACATTTTCTAACAAACTCACAAGCATCATGTTCCATGGTTGGCCAATAATACCCAACTCGAAGCAACTGCTTAGCTAGAACCATGCCACTCATGTGGGCATTGCAAATTCTAGCGTGGACCTCTTGTAAAGCCAAGACGGCCTCATTTGAATCTAAACACCTAGAAAGGATATTGTGATACCCTCGATGATAAAGGGTGTTGGCTACAAGAGTGTAGCGGAAAGCTCTGTGAATAAGGTTTTGGCATTGGTTATTGGTGAGATGGGGAGATATGATACCATTTTTTAGATATGCATGGATGTCGTGGTGCCATGAGGACTGGGGACCAACCAAGACACACACCATTTCTGCATCAGCATTCTCATAAGGTGGTGTATATAGCTGCTCAACTAGGAATTCATACTGTGATGCGTCACGTGGGATTTCTAACAAGGATCCAATAGTTGCCATTGCATTTGCTACTTTGTTTTGAAGTCTGGGTATCTGTGTAAATTGTATACTCAGGAAATGCTCTTTCAATCTATCCATGAGTTCTTTGTAAGGTAGCAGCTTGTCATCCTTTGTCTGATATTCATCTAGGACTTGCTTGATAATCAGCTGTGAATCGCCGAACACTTGCAGTTCTGTGATATTCCATTGAATGGCTGTTTTGAGACCTAAGATGAGTGCCTCATATTCTGCAATGTTGTTGGTACATGAAAATCTCAACTTGAATGATTTTGGGATGTAGTCACCTTGAGGTGTGACGAATAGGATTCCTGCCCCTAATCCATGTGATGTGTAGGAGCCATCAAAGTATAGTTTCCACATGGGTTGTTCTTCGATCATACATAAGTGTTCATCAGGGAATTCCATGATTAGTGGATAAGCATCCACCAGTGGTGCTTCTGCTAGCTGATCGGCAATGACTTGCCCTTTGATTGCTTTCCGATCTATGTACTGGATGTCAAACTCGCTGAGTATCATGACCCATTTTGCCATACGGCCTGTGAGCGTTGTCTTTGATAGTAGATATTTGAGGGGGTCCACTTTTGAAATGAGCCTGATTGTGTGACTGAGCATGTAATGTCTAAGCTTTTGAGTGGCAAAAACCACTGCAAGGCATGCTTTTTCCATGGGTGAGTAATTAAGCTCATAGCCGACAAGAGTTCGACTAATGTAGTAGATGGCTCTCTCTTTGTTTTCATCATCATGCTGAGCTAGGAGTGCCCCCAGTGCTGTAGTGGTTGCTGAGATGTAGAGTATGAGAGGGCGTCCTGGAACTGGTGGCACTAGGATTGGAGAATTGGCTAGATACTCCTTGAGCTTATCAAAGCTTCTCTAACATATGGGATCCCACTTGAAGCTTGTGTCTTTGCATAAAAGATGCATGAAAGGTTGGCACTTGTTTGCCAGTTGAGAAATGAACCGACACACTGATTGAAGCTTTCCTTGTAGGCTTCTGAGCTATCTGAGTGTTCTTGGGGGAGGCATTTCTGTTATTGCTTTGACCTTTTTAGGGTCAATCTCTATGCCTCGTCGTGATACTATGAAACCTAGGAGCTTTCCAGATGTAACACCAAAGACACATTTCTTTGGATTGAGCCATAACCCATAGTGCTGTAGGCGATCAAACACACTCTCAAGAATGTCAAGGTGTTCATGGTGAGTTTTTGATTTTGCAAGAATATCATCCACATAGTCCTCTAGGATCTTGTGAATCATGTCATGGAAGATTGCTGTCATCGCTCTCTGATATGTGGCTCCTGCATTCTTTAGACCAAAGGGCATCATGTTATAGCAAAACATACCCCATGGAGTGGTGAATGTTGTTTTGTGTTGGTCTTCTACTGCTATATGAATCTGATTGTATCTAGAGAAACCATCCATTAGTGACAACATTTCATGGCCTGCTGTAAGATCTATGATCATGTCTATGTTAGGTAGCGGGAAATCATCTTTAGGACATGCTTTATTTAGGTCCCTAAAATCTATGCATATTCAGATGTCATCGGAAGGCTTTGTGACAGGCACCATGTTGGAGATCCAATCTGAGTAATCTATAGCTCTGATAATCTTTGCATCTAGGAGCTTTTCTAGTTCTGATTTTACCAATAGAGCTACCATGGAATGCATTTTGCATAGCTTCTGCTTTACTGGCTTGACATTGGGGTCCATAGCTAGATGATGAACAACAAGTTTAGGATCAAGTCTAGGCATGTGTGCGTATGACCATGCAAAGTTTGTAGTAGCTTCTTGAAGTAGCGCAGTGAAAGCCATTTCTTCACCTTCTGTCATGTTGGCTGCAATGTAGGTGATCCTCGGACATTCCTCTGTACCTAAGTTGACTGGCTTGGTTTCTTCTATGATGATAGGTGACTGCTCAGGTCTGTAATCCTAGATGGGAGGAAGAGGCAAGTCTTCATCTTCTAGCGCTTGAATTGCCAAGTTTTCACTAGAAGATACACTCTTTATTTTTACTTTTTTGGAATCAAAATGTGCCCCAGAAGGGTTTTCACATAAGGACTCATGTTTTACTCTTTCTATTTCTCTTTTGCAGCTAAAGCTTGCCTCCTCTCTGAAGTATCCTTCTGGGTCAAGCTTATAGATGTGAGTTGACTCTGAATTGTGAACTGATTGTGGACCTGATGCCCCCATGAATTCTAGGAGTGCTTCCGTGCTTTGGAACTCATTGATGTGTGTAATGCTTGGTTGGTCCCAGTCTATGAGTTCAGGGTGGGTGAGGGGAAATTCTATGAGATTGATGGCAAGTTGTCGGAGGACAGAAGTCCCTAGGAGGGTGTCATCATCAAAGATATCATCGTAGGATCTGATTTCTTTCTCTTCAAGGATGTCTTCAATCTCTATGAGGTCATCCTGGCTATTTAAGAGGGGAACGCTAGTCATGTTGGTGCCCCCAGTTGCGGTATTGGGCCCTTGTATATGTAGGTGAGGGGTATTAAAGCCAAGACCCTGTGCTCAGGATTCTTTGATGGTGTGATGGGATATTGGTTGCCGCCTTCTTGTGGCCCTAGACCACCGCCTTGATAGTGCCATTGTTCAGTGGTATACTTATATTGTTTTGGATATTTGTCTTTGAAATAGCCAAGAAGTTGAGTGTCAGGTGATGCGGGATCTTTATAGAACCACCTATTTATGTTAGGATCCATCTCTTGACTGTTGATGTTGCCATGGGATTCAAAATTCATAGATCCGATTTTCTTGATTTCATGATGCCCTTCAATAGGCTTGCTTTGGTGATCTGGGCGCCCTTGAGTATGTGGATCAAGTGGGAGGGCCCCTACGACAAATGCATCATGTAGGCTATATTCACCACAACCCTGGTTATTGATCTTAACGGAAGATAGGGTGGAGGTGAGAATGGTTTCTGGATCGCAATGGGATCGGGATGAGCTGGCAATAGAACTACCAATGTCAGTTCTAGGACAATGAGTGGAGTGAGGGAATGATGATTCCATCGCATGATAGTATGTGAAGGGTTGGGGGTCAGCATGGATGGTAACCTCAGTGCCTTGATGTGGAAATTTGATGTACTGATGGTAAGGAGATGGTACAGCCTTAATGGAATGAATCCATGGTCAGCCTAGGAGGATATTAAATGGTAGGTCAAGATCAACAACATGACAAATAGTATCTTGTGTTGCTGGGCCCAGCTAAATGGGAAAAGTAATGGTACCTTCAGAGGTACGCTCCAAATTGTCATAGGCTTTGATAGTGATTACTTCATGTGCTATATCGGCCTTGGTGAACCCAATCTACTGAATGAATTTCAAAGTACACAAGTTCAGGGCTGAGCCATTATCTATTAAGACCCGTTTGATGGCAAAGTCTCTGACCATGACGGTGATGTGGAGAGGGAGAGTATGGTCAGGTGCAATGGCTGGCATGTTGGATGGTTTGAAGGATAAAGCACAGGCTACGGATAGATGTCCCACAAGGGTCTCAAACTGGGTGGTGTTAATGTCTGTGGGGACATGTCCTTCTTTGAGAGCTCGGTCGAGGATCTCCTGATGGAGAGGTGAAGTGCGGAGAAGGTCCAAGATGGATATTTGGGCTGGTGTATTCCCAAGATGTTCTATGAGGTTGTACTATGCATTATGTGCATTTTGTACTGGCCTTGGATGGGCACCAGCAACAGTTATCCGACCCCTACGGGTGGTAACAACACATTGACTGTCTGCTCCTCTGACATGGATGGTATTGACTGTGGGCTCAACTTGGATTATACATCCAAAAAATTTATCATAATTGATGTAGGCAGTAGTGTGATCTTCTTGCTTGCCTTTACCATGATTCTAGGGATGATTGGTATTAGCTTGATTCTTCCCAGCATTGTGTTGTGGGAACACATTCTGATAGATTTGTAAATTGGCATTTGGTGAGGCTTGAGCAGGTGTATCTACTTGAATCTCTTTTTGATCAATGAGATCTTGGATATAGTTTTTGAGTCTCATACACTTCAGGGTAGTGTGTCCTTTGACACGATGATAATCACAGTACTCGTGATCTTTGTACCAATCAGGCTTGGGAGTGGTATCATCAACTGGCTGAATTGGTGGATATGTAATCAATTTGGCCTTGGCCATTCGATGAAATATAACATCCAAAGGTTCACCCAGTGGTGTGAAGGTCTTCTTTGGATAATTTTGAGCTCTGGATTTGTTCTGCTTGGGAGCAATATTGACGACATTGACTTGATTGTTTGGATTACCTTGATAAGCTTGATGGGCCGGTTATTGATAGTTCTGCTGATTATTTTGAGAATGATATTGTTACGTGGGTTGCTGACGGACTTGAGGAGGTTGCTGATGGATGGGTGCTTGTTGTTTTTGGTATGTAGGAGTTGACAAAGGACTAGCTACAACAAATTGGACATGCTTGGTATCAATGGCTCCATCAGTAACAACATTCTTGTTACGATTCCAGTAACGGGATTTATCATTGCTGGGTTTTTGGGCATCATTTTTGAAGTGCCGAATTGTGCATTCATCTAGGAGGGCCTTTTCAATACCTATCCCCTTGCTCTTGATATCTTGATAGGTTTGGAGACAATTCATTCTCATGAAGTGGGATAACTTAGGATGCAGATTATCAATAAAGATTTTGGTCAAATGCTTGTCAGGTGGCTGGTATGATAACCTGGTAGTAAGGTTCTGCCATCGTTGCAAGTATTCTGCTAGGCTTTCTCCATCTTTCTATTTTGAGTTGCAGAGATCTAACAAGGTCAACTCATTCTCAACATTGTGGGCATAGTGGGCAATTAACTTCTCAGAAAGTTCAGCAAAGGTTGTGATAGTCCCACATGGTATTTTGTAGAACCATTCAACAGTGGTTCCTCCCAAGCTTTTGGGGAATAGGCGTAGGAGATAGTTATCACTATAAGCCACTTCTTGGCATGCCATATAGAATTCTTTAATATGATTGACTGGATCTCCTTTTCCTTGATATTTATCAAATTTAGGTGTCTCAAAGTGCTTGGGGAAAGGTATAGTGGCAATGGATCGGTCAAATGGATAAGGACACACCTCCTCAAACTTGTAGGTTTTGCTATCAATACTGGTTTGAAGCTCTTTAAGAGCGTTCTTCATGGCTTCCCATTCAGCATTGATTGGTGTTTGAGCAGGTACTCCCATTTGAGGTGGATATTGTGGAGTGGGATATGGAGATGGCCCAGCGGGATAGGTAGATTGGAGTGGATCTTGGAGTGATGCTTGCTAGGGAGGATACTACTGATGTGGCATAGGGGGATGTTGCGGTGATGGATATGAGACTACTTGCTGGTGTTGTGGGATGATGGGGACTTGCTGCTGTGACTGATAGGAGGAAACTTGTTGCTATTGGGGAATGGTGGGGGTTTGTTGCTATGACTGGAAGTATGGTTGCTGCGGGGGTGGCTGATGGAATGATGTAGCTTGCTGATAGGATGGTCTTTGCTGAACTTGGCTTTGTAGTTGACCGATATAAGTCGGGTGCATTCCCGCATTGCTTAAGGGTGGAACTGATGTAGGGAAGCTTGAAGGAAAGGGTGACTGGGTAGGACAACTTGTGAAATGGGATGAACTTTGCTGCTAAGGTGGAGGAACTTGTTGAAAAGCACTAGGTATTGGGAATGGATAGCTTGTGAAGGATGAGGTTGGTGGAGGTTGAGATGGTTGCTATTGTGCTGCTTGTGAGAAGGTGGCTTGTTGGTTTGCAAACACGGATGTGGGAGAGTGAGTTGGTATTCCAAAGGCTTTCATTTCTTCTTGAGTGAGACCCCAATGAGAACCAGTGTGAGGTGGGAATTGTGCTGCAGCGGATGCCGGGAAGGTAGATGTAATGGGAGTTTGGGACATGATGGTGGATTGGGAAAACCCATGGAAGGCATTCTTATGGTGAAGGCATTTTGCTGGGCTTGTGCCTGGGTAGATGCTTGTTGGGGGGGAAATGAAGAGAATGCTTGCGTTCCCCATGAAAAGGGGGATGTTGATGCAGAAGTTTGCTGGGTATGAAAGGGGAGCGGTTGTGCTGCCCCCGGAGTAGATGATGTAGAGGTTTGCTGGGTGAAAGAGGGAAACGATTGTGTTGACCCCTGAAATGATGATGTGGATGCTGAAGCTTGGGGATTGAAAGGAAAAGATGATTGCATCCCTCTTGGCACAAAAGGTGTGGATGTGGAAGCTTATGAAGTGAAGGGGGAGGATGATTGCATCCCTCCTGGAGTGAAAGGTGTTGCTTGGTCTATGGAAGATGGTGGAACTTCTTGTGCAAAGGTTTGTGTAAGAGGTGGGAGTTGATTCTGGGACAAGCGTTGGATTTGTGCAAGAGCTTGAGCGGCCATGGTGGATGATGAAGTACCTGTGATAGGGAATGGAGTAGATCATGTTATAGCTTGTGTTACGAGATTTGCAAAGCTTCCTTGCAGAAGAAGGGGAATGGTGGAGGTTTCTTGGGATGTTTGCAAGGTTGGATCAAGGAATGGTTGGGTGAATGGAGAGTATACTTGTGTTGGGATTTGGATAGTGCTTATGGGAATGCGAGGATGGAGATATGGTGGAATGGAAGTCTATGTTTGTGTAAAGTTAGTGAACATGCTTTGCTGGTTTTGGGCCATGAGTGCATTGACTACTAGTGGATTCTCTCGATGATTCACAAATGTTTCTATTGCCAGAGGAGCTGAGGGGATATTGGGATCATCCCATGTATTGCCAGTTTGTATTTGAGGATCATAGGCTATCATTGCACTGGTAAAAATGTTGGGATCAGATGGACTGGTGATTGGATAAGGATTCATGTTCCTTCTTTTTCTAGATCTGGATCTTGTCTCGACAGGCATGGAGATGCAGATGCTAGATGGATGCAAGACGTTTCCTAAAAGACTCTAAAGGATGATGGATGCAAGCTTAAGGAACTTCTAAGGATGATGGATTTTTAGAATGCAATGCAAGGATTGGTGAAATGCTTGGATTTGGATCAAGGATGGTGCAAGATTGATGGGGGATGGTGGCAGATTGGTAAAAAATCTTGGTGATGATGGAGGCTTGGTGGGATGCTCTAATTTGGGTCAAGATTGGGTGGAGGATTGATAGGATGCTGGTTGAAGATTACTAAGTGTCAACAATGAGCTGTTGTTTTTCCCAATGGAGGATCAGTGATAGGATTTGGCCAACCTAGGATAGACTAATGATCTTCGGTCAACTGGATTCTTATCAATACAAGCCAATCTCTTGCTCAAGATGATGAGGCTATGCAAGGACAAGTTGGATTTCCTTTAGACAATGCTCTGTCAAAAAGGGGATGATATCTGATTTAGGATAAGGGATGGAAACAACTCAAAGGTTTTGAACATTAAGTGCTTGTGGATTTGGATCTCTGGATTTGGTGGAAAGGATGGTGAGTTTTTCTTTGGATATTTGGATGCTGGATTTGGATGAAGGATATGGGACTTTGATTGGTGGATTGCTGATGGAAAGATGGTGAAGGATGATGAAACAATGCTCTCTCTAAAAGGATGATGCAAATGCAATTGAGATGGATGATCTATGATGCTGCTAGGAAGATGATGATGAATGCAGCTAAGGACTCTAGAATGAAACTAAGGATTTGATGATGAAGCAAGGATGAAACTAGGATGAAGGATTGTCAAGATAGGATCTTGAGATCTAAAGGTAGATTGGGACATGCAATGGGTCCAGCTAATCTTCTCTTTCAAGATTGACGTAGTGATGGTTCACTCAGAATCGGTAGGCAAACTATTTGACTCTTGCATTATAGCCAATATTATCAAGTCTTTCTTGATTTTTTTCTTCTGCTTGGGTTGCTTGGATAGAGGATTGATGGCTCTTAAGGTTTGTTTCTGTAGTTTTCTTCTCTTGATAATCTTTGGATTTGGGCAACTTAGCTTTCGGATGTTTGATCAAATTGGGCATAACTTGGGAAAATTTTGATAAGTTTGGTTTGAGACAAAAGGCTCTTTGGATATCTGATTCCAAGGGTATCTCTGCAAAATGTTCTGACTATCTCGAATCGGGTTTGTTGATCAGTTTGATGTTTCCCAATGGCAAAGGATAGATTTCAACAAAGATTTTTGGAAAAGCAATCTCCACAAGGGACAAAGCAACCTTGTGGGATACAAACAAGATAACTGACTCTAATTCTGAAAAAGCTTTGAAAGTGTATGTTCCAACAATGTTTATATGGAGTATTAACTGTCAAGCACTTCAAATAGATCTACCTAAGGAAGGTGAGTATCAAAATCACTTGCCCACAGCTTGGTACCCCCTAGAAGGGAATACAAATGGTGAGTAATCTTGAGGCGACCCGGTAAACCCCTTGGAATCAGTCCTTGCACAAGGATTTTGATACTTTCGAATGTAGATAGGGTAGCCTCTATTTTATCAAGTTTTTAATAGTTCCATGGAGTCTCCATACCCGGTTATGCTGACCACCTATGACTCACTTAAGAGCCTAGCCAACAACGCTGGAGGAAGAATATTTACCTGTCCCCAGACATTTGCATTTGGCACAAAATGCCCATGGATTAGGAGATATAAGTGAGTACTTTTTGCCTTCACTTTATTTATATACCGGCCGGGGGGATACCGGTTTGAGGTCATTCTCCAAGGAGGAAGCGCTTTTCTCCTTGGACAGGCCTCGCTAAAAGTAGAACAAGTGAACTTGTCCGAGTCCAAATGTTCTACGTTGCTTACTTTAACAAGGTTTTACAGAAAATGTAAAGCTCCTAGATGCACATCAAGCAAGTTGTTCTTTCTTCCAATTTGATTAAGTGTGATTTGAACTTTGAAATTGAAGACACAAGTGTTTAAGCTTTGATTTGTTCTTTTCCAAAAGACTTTCGAGCGTTTGCAGTTGCTTTGACTTGGGCATTCAAGATTGAATTATCGTGTTGATTTAGAACTTTGAAAAGAGCTTTGTTTTATCCTTAGATCATTCAAGATTGAGTTTGAATTGAAATTCAAAGAAGAAGGAATACGGATGCTTTTTTTTTTCAATTTAGATCATTCAAGATTGTGTTTGATTTTTGAAATGATAATGACACTTTCGGACCTAAGTTCTTTTCCTTAGTTTCATTCAAGATTTGTTTGACTTTTTCTTAAGAAAAATGAATCCAATATCAATTTGAGAGCAAAGGCGATAGGAAATTTAAAGTTCAAAGGCAACAGGAACTTGTGCACAGGTGATAGGAAAAAAGGTTTAGAGGTGACAAGAACTTTTGTGCAGGCGACAGCAAAAAAATTCACAGGCGACAGGAACTTTTGTGCAGGCGACAGCAAAAAAAGTTCATAGGCGACAGGAACTTTTATGCAGGTGACAGCAAAAAAATTCAAAGGCGACAGGAACTTTTGCGCAGGTGACAAGAAAAAGTTTCACAGGCGACAGGAACTTTGTGCAGGCGATAGCAAAAAAAGTTCACAGGTGATAGGAACTTTTGTGCAGGTGACAGCAAAAAAATCATAGGCGACAGGAACTTTTGCATAGGCGACAGGAAAAAGTTTCACAGGCGACAGGAACTTTGTGCATAGGCAACAGTAAAAAGTTCACAGGCAACAAGAACTTTTGCATAAGTGATAGCAAAAACTGCATAGGCGACAGTAACTTGTTTATAAGCGATAGTGAAATGTGCATAGGTGACAGAAAAGAAGTTTAGACAGAATAGAAGTTATCGAGCACGAAAAATATTCAAAAAATAGGGGTCGATACAGAGCTTGTAGGCGTGATCAGATTCTTTCTAGGTGTGATTGAACTGTGTTTAGGCGTGACTGAACTTTGTGTAGGCGACATTTCATCTGTTTCCTGCAAATACGAGAATACAAAGTATGATATAATCAAGTGATTGTGGGTTTGATGTCCCACCGAGCGTGCCAGAATGTGGACAAGGCTTTTGAGGATACCTATTTTTGAAAGCTTCAAAACCAAACAAAGATTAGATTTTAGTCTAGCATGAAATCAATCAAAAACAAGTAAAACTCTAAACTAAGCCACCTCAGATTGAGCTTAAACAGGTGCACCCGAGCACTGTTTGATTTTCTCTTGCTTAAGGGGATGTGGGTGTGCTCTCTAATCACTTGGAGCATGTTCCTTATGCATTTTAGGACGTATTGAAATCCATGAGAACCCCAAAAATGGCACAAAATAGGTATAGAACACCTGATTTACCCCTAAGGCCTCAAAGATCAAATATTGATGCTTATGCTAAGATTGTTTTTAAACCAAAATAGAGATGTGATGATGCTATGCTTATGCAAAACAATGAAATAAACTATGTTAATCCATTATTACTAAATTAGGATGAGCTAAAATGCTTGAAAGTAAGTTAAATTAAGATGATTATGCTAAGTCTAGAGCTAAATGGGCATGATAACAATGCATGAGAATAAAAGTTAAGCTAATGAATTTGCTCTTAGAAATGAGGGTATTTATAGGATTTGGGAAGGAAGAATGAGTGGCCAGGATCAAAATCCTTAAGAGAGGCCAGGATTCATTCAAAGGGGAGCACATGGATTGTGCTAGTTCAGGGCCACCTCCTTGTGACAAGTGTCACAAGGGCATTGGGTTGAAAGATGGGAGGGATGTGCACAATTTGAGAAATGTGCCTAAGGTCAAAGGATGTAAGAAAGGGGTGAGGGGCTTCTTAAATGCACCATAAATGCATGTAAGAGGGATAAGGAGGCCTTAAATGCATTTAATGCATGTAAGAGAAGTCTCTAGAAGTCTATTGACTTTGGGTTAAGCTTAGGAATTGGCTAACCTTGTTTAGGGAATGTGACAAGGTTAGGGGGGGATTAGGATTAGGATTAGGATTAGGACTTTCTAGAAGAGTCTAGAATTTCCTAGGGATAAACATGGATTTTGGGAAATAAATAAAGATTTATTTATTTCCAAGGCTTTAATGAGTTTGAGGCTCATTAGGGGAAGGGTTTGACTAGGAGTCAAAGGAGACTTAGATTAGCTTGGGGAAAGTAGGTAATTTCCCCTAAATGGGTTTAGGGAAGGATTAGGAAAGTTCTAGAAGGTCTAGAGTTTTTCTAGGGTAAATTAGGAATTGAGGATTAATATTTAATCTTAATTAAATATTCTTGAGTTGGGATTAGGGTTAGGAAATGATGGGATTAACCTCTAATCGAAATTTAGAAGATTCTGGAAGAGGTTAGTGGTCTTAAGAAAATTGGCCAAGTTTTGGGCAAAAAATAAATTAATTATTTATTTTAAGATTTTTGGTCAATTTATTAATTAAATAATTAATAAATAGGGGAATAATGTTTAAATAAGATTTAAACATTTTTGGGAGGGATTTCTTAATTAAATATTTTTAATTAAGATAAAGGGATTTAATGGCATAAAAATAAATAAATAAATTAAATAATTAATTAATTAATAAATGATGATGTCATCAGAGATTTTTCAGAAAAATAAAAATACTTTATTTTCTAAAGAATTTTTAGGTGTCTACACTAATAAATCTACAAAATAGGATGATAGCATAATAAAATTACAAATTGATTGAACTAAAATTAAAACTTACATTTGGTGATCCCTCCTCTGGAATGGTGGGCTGGGTCAACAAAGAAACAAAAGATTCTCGTGGGACCTCCCTCACAGTCAGAGTAACCTATGAGAGTAAAAAGATTGTCAATTATATATCAATGTACTTCATCATAGCAACCTTAGTTACACAATACAAATAACAATATGTAAAAGTCTACGTACAATCGGGCTATCACTCCGAATCGAGATACCTATAACCCTACGCCGTCGAACTGGTGTCGGGACATCATCAATAGCTACACCCTATACAATAATGTGCAAGTAAAATATTTATTACTACACACAAGTGGCATACATATGCATGCATAATTAATCTTAAACAATTAACTACCTTTCCTTTGTCGACACCTGATGAAGGAACCCCCTCATGCCCCCCACTGATGTCAGCTGTAGCCTGCAAGAACACAATAAAATGACAATATATATTAGTAAAAGTATGAATTTTATTGCTCTAATTGATAGAGATTTAAGCATGTACACCAAATGATATAAAAAAAAACTAATGGGTACATAATTTATAATATACTGTATAGTCATCAAGGCCAAATGAAATGGCCAAAAGTGCGGACTCATCCACCTGTCTCACCTCCTCCTGTGTCATCGACTGAACATAAATGGAAAAAATATATATACATAAGTGCATGCAATCATTAAAACTAATCTAAATAAATAAATAAATTTTAAATTAAATAAGTCATATGACAAATTTATTTATAATGTTTACTCTTACCGTATCAATAGGAGTCAATGGCTCTACGTGCACCTCCTAAGCACTCTCATGAGATGTAGATGCTCCATGAGGTGTTGCAGCCTCTCCTATATCTCCCTCATCAATATCATGAAACTGATATATATCAGAATCAGTAAGTGGTCCGAGGCACATATGCCTGCACATAATGCACATATGGGGCTCACATACATGTGAACTCCGACAAGATGTCGATGCGCCAGCAACATCCATAGGAGGCAACACTGACCTAGTCTATGTGATCAACTGATCACTCAGTAAATGAATGGCACTAATAGTTAGTTCAGCAGCCTCATAAATGATATCGGGATGCTGCACTGGAGGAGGGGGTGTGACATCAGTGGGGGGGACAAAGGTAGTGGCCTTTCGGCGCTGGGAAGATGGCCTAGTCTGAGGAGCTCCTCTGCCTACGCCCATGTTGGGCCTCATACTCCAATAATCAACATGGTGACCAAACACAAACTCAGCATACAATTTTTTAAGGAAATAAAATGGGACCTCCAAATTGCTATGTGGTGGTTTATCAAAAACCATCCACTAGCGATCCCAAAAGTTTGTGCGCATTGCTTCATTTGTGCACCATTTTATTGATAATTTGGGCTTTTTGGGATCAACTAGTATTCCGGTTTTAGGATCAACAAAAAGGGTGGCTATATCTTCCTTACTTATATTAAGGGCTACAATCCCATCATGGTCAAGCCCATCATCAAATTGGGCGTGCATATCATCACGTCAATGAAGAGCAGCATTATGTTGCTACGTGAGTGTGTCAATATTTCCAACAATTGTATTTAGTGTGGCAAGCATGGGACCTAATGTAGGTATATTTTGATACGTGTTTTGGAAACCTCGTATTGTGTTCAAATTTTCTTCTATCAAATCTTGTAAAGATTTAGGGTTTAGATATGGGGGATTGTTTTCGGGATTGTTATTTGGAGGGTTATTTTCTTCATTGTTGTCAGCCATGCTTGATTAAATAAAAAAACAAATCTAAGTTTCAAATATTATTACAAATATAAATACAAAACCCTATTTTTTAAAAAAAATGCTACATTTATAATGAAAATGAAATAAATTAATAAAAATATGCAATTAACTACTTACCGAATATGCTCGGAGTCGAATTTGGGGTTTCCAATATCAGGTATCCGAAAATATATCGGGTATCAGAAAAATGCGGTTAGAAACTTGAAGAAATCGCGCTAGGAAATGAAGAATAGGGCTCGCAGGTGTCGGATATATGCCACAGTTATTGGGTACCTGATATTTTCGGGTACCCGATTAGGTATGTGCTTTGGTGGCAGCTTTGCCCAGGTGTACTGACACCCAGGCCTACTAAAAAGTCAACAAGCGCTTTCATGTGCTTTTGGATGAGTGAAAAGTGAATATTTTTCACATCGCCACTTTTTGGCCCCTCATGATCTTGCACAGACCCTTCTATGTAAGATTGTGTACTATTAAGATTATAAAAAACAATATTTTTGAAGCTTAAAATTAAGTCTAAAATTCTAATAACAAATAATTATATTAAATTAATTATCTAATAATATAAAATATAATATTATGTCAATGGGCCCTTGGTCTATCGGTAAAGTTGAATGGCTCCAAATGAGCCCACTAGGATGAGGTCAAGGTTTGCTGAGTGTGAGGCTCTGACATCATTAGGGATGAGGTCGAGATCGTGCCCTACATGAATTTGGTAGAATGGATACCCCTCAGTCATTAGCTCTTATCCAAAGAGGTCAGCCTAAGGCTCGTGATCCCGTATTGGGTAGAAATTTTTTTGTGGTGGCCCTCGCTAGGTTGGTTTTCTCATAGGCTTTGTGCCTTGCTGAGCAGCAATGCTCGCATGTCTGTACCTCCATCAAAATAATAATAATAATATAAATAAAATTTATTATTTAATATTTTAAATTAAAAAAAAATCATTTTTTTTGGAGGTTATGGTTAACCATATCAAAGTTAGAATTATTAGTGTCTTAATATGAGTTTATAAATTTTCAGCATTGATAATAAATAATTTAAACAAAAATAAGTCTTACTAAGTGGAATTCTATTTCTATGTAAGATTGTGTACTCTTAAGATTATCACAAATAATATTTTTGAAGCTTAAAATTAAGTCTAAAATTATAATAAAGTCTAATTTTTAAAAACTAAAAAGTTGTGACGGGGTGGGTTCCAGGCCCATCATCAGTGGAAGTAGCATCCGAGTAGGAGGCAGAGCCCTACCATTCTAAAGGTCTAAAGGCCCCTGATCAAGTTGGCTAAGTTCCAATTTCACTCACTAAGAGGAAACAACGGCTAAGGTGGAGGGCGTATGATTAAATTATATCAATTATCTAATATAAATAAATAAATTAAATTAAATTTTGATTTTAAAATAAGTAAACACTTACTAATTATAATTTTAGAATAAGTTAAAGACTAAATCTAATATAGAAGGAACTTTCTAATTGTTTTCTTTCTTCCCCTTTTGTTTGTATATCATAATCTAAAAAGTTAGATTTATAAACAACTTTCTATTTTATTTTTTTACTAAATTTTAATTTTAAATGATAATGATTAATTAAATATTTATTTGAACAATAAATTAGAAATCAATTATCACAATAAACTAGAAACCATTTTTTTTATGAATAGGCCTTTTCATTATATGTATAATTAAAAATACACTATTCACAAAAAAAAGGTTGGGGGATATAAAATCACCCCATGAGAGAGCCCGGAAATGAATATTCATTTGTAGATTCATACTAAATTGTATCTCCAAAAATATAAGCAATGCATTTAAAAACTATGGTTATACATGATTTATTAGAAAGAGAACTCTCATAATGGAAGCAATTGACAAAGTGGAAAAAATAGAAACTTCAACTCTCATTCTTGCTTTTCATTTCTAGGACATGAATAAGATTGGTGATGCCACTGTATAGAAGTACGCCTCTCGGTGTAATGTATAGTTATGCCTCTCCTCATAATAATTAATCATGGGGCTTTAGTGTGTAAATTTGATGATCATATGATTGTATTCAAACATTTTATTTTTAAGTACTATCAAAACTTTAGGAAGATTCCATTATATAAAGGAGAGATTTTGAATATTTATCAAAACTTATATAACATTATTTTGATATGTATTTTATTTATATATGGTTTTGTTTGTAATAAGGTATATACGAGTATTAGAAAAATAATGTTTAATGAATCATTTTCATAAAAACGTATTTGATAGGCAAGATCAACTCTTGATGGCACACAATTTATTTCCACAACATTTTGAAAAAAAAGTATGAAAAATGCATTGCATGTGGCTCTTTAAAAAGTCCACACTAAAACTGTGTATTGGCTCCCTCTCCATGTGCTTTAAAATCAATGCCCAAACAAAAGAAGTTCACACACCAATACCTCTCTCGTGACATCTTTGTTGCAATGCATGCCATTTATTATGAACTACTCAAGCTTGGCCTTCCAAGTACCCTATACATTGTTGTGACCTTTTTCATTGTTGCCCAATATGCATTTCTCAATGATCTCTTAATGTTACCAAAATATAAGTTGTACAAGAGTTTGTAATGCCACAACAAGGGTTAAAGTATTTTTTTCCTTGGTTTATATAATTGTACTACACACTTGAATCCATTGACAATATTAAACAATATAGACCAAATAACGGTAGATATAATCTTCCATAAGATCTCTCATGTGTGGTCCTACGTTAACTTTTCAAAAACTAAAAATTACAAAAAACTATACATTAAAAGACATGAAAATTTGAGGAAAACCATGCCCAAGAACATTGTATGCTACTTACATGCTAGTCATGGTTATATCAAAAAAATACATAATTTCACTATTTGAATGCCCGTGAACATAGGCTACCAACAAACTACTATGGACATATAGATATAAAAATACAACTATGCCCAAAATAATAAATATGAAATAATGAAACATCATGAAATCCACAATCTAAATAATGGAATAACACAAATTTGTAACACATGAAAATTCATTTAATATTCTCAAAATACCTAAAATATTTTCTTGTGAATATTCAAATTCACCTATAGCTTCCACTCACCAAAAGGTTAATGCCACATGGAAGACATTCCCCCCTACAACTTGAAACCAAGCTCTAATTCCAAATGTTAAGAATCTCAAGCAACACATGCTAGTAGTTACACAACCTTTCAAAGAAAAACTATACTAAGAAGGATATGGAATTCAAATGCATAACAATAAATAAATAGACACAAGATGACAACATAATGATGTTTCACATCATATAACTTACAATCTATAATGTTTGTATTTATGTGTTATTTTATAAAATAATGTCCACACATAGAAAGTAGATTTCCCAATTAGAGTGGTACTCATTGTCACTATCAAAATTTATCTAAGGTATTGCATAATAGCTATATGACTCCCTCATTAACTAATTATTCTATTATACAACTAATACATGTACACTGAACACAATGGATCAAACAGAAATAACATAGTTTCTAGATTTGATTATGTGCAAGTTTTTACATCAACGTTTTGAATCACACTCCGTGATCCATCATCGGGATGATAAGAGTTGAAAGAGAAAATAATAATTAACTATGAGGGTTACACTTATAATGCCAAACCAAATATGTAACTTCTTGGATGGTGATGATGATATTATGTGTATGACATAATAATTTATGAGGGTTTGTCAAGGTTGAGTATAGTAATTGAACTTTATTATTTAGAAAGAAATGCATATTAAAAGACTTAAAAAATTATATAATAAATATCTTATTACTATTGCTAAAGGTTAATGCTAGTACTACAGATTTTGTAGATAAATTGATCATTTACTAGGGTAACATTTACAAATTACTATAATATAACCAATGATTTGAACTTGAGATATTGAAACAACTAATTTCTAATTATAATAACATAGTTGTAATGTTATCTCAAGTGGGCAATTTCTTGGGTTATTGTACTCTTCTAATTTAAAAAAATTATATTATTTTTTTTGTTCTTGATTCACATTCAAATCAACACAAATTGATAGAATAAAATCTTGATTATTATTCAAGTTAGATTATACAAAATGTTAAAAAAGAACCTTCATGATTCTACTTCAAATCCTCTAATATATAGACTTGTGTTTCAACTTTTGGTCCTTAACAAATCAGACTGTTGAAAACCTACTATACACATGTTGATTCATTCTCAAAAGCTAGGAGGATTGTCTTGAGAACTTAAAATGCAAAACTATGGTTCAATAGAGTCATAGTATGATTCCTCTAACTAAAATTGAGAAACCAAAATTACTGGCATCTATATGAAAATGTCATACTACTAACATGACGTTTATTCCTATTCTTTTTTATATAATTATTGCTGGCAACTAATACTATATTTGCATGTTTTGGCTCTAATGGATGTAGGCTTCCTTGGCTATAGGTGTGTTATCCTTCAACTATATGTGGTTAATCTTGTATTTTTAGATCTACAATAGTGGTTTAGCTACATATTGTCTTATACCTTTATTGCATGAAGGGTTAGATCCTTCAAGACATATTCTATAATTACCATAATATAATATAAAATTTCAATAGTAATTATCTAAACATTTAAATATTAATCAAGCCATCGTTTATCAAGTCTAGTGATAAGAAAATTAGTTCTGGATTTTAGTTTGAGAATGTCTGAGGAAAGGTATCATGACACATGAAATAAATATAATTAACACTATCGTTTAATTGACTCATCAGTCCCCCTAAGTTAATGACTGTTAGGAATAAGGTGTCTCAACCTTGGATAATTCCTATTCTTATTATTTGTTTTGTAAAATGTATTTCTTGCAAATAATGTAATTAAGTGTGAGTGTACATGTCTAGTTGGCATGTTGATGTGTCACTCCACTTGATGTGTCAGCATCTTGAATTGTGTGTAAGGAGATCATGGCTGAAACGGTTATGATGGATTCCTATGACACGTAAGAGCTATGTCTAGAAGATTCAATGATGGGTGAAGACATGTGGCAACTGATAAAGTTGAGTATTGTACACTCTTCCCCAATTGTGGGGTTCGGGTTCCTATTTTCTCAGAGAATGGTAAAACCCTAATATGGGTATCCTTGGATGTTGCCCTAAAAAGGGAAGCACATGATATAAGCATTTTTTAGGGTTGTGAAGAGAGGTGAATTTTTGTGTATTGTTGGAATGTTTTATGCTGCCGCAATTTGTCTTCAAGAGTTGGAAATCTTCTGAAAGAACTTGCATTGCAAGTGTATTGTAAACTGCAATAGTTTTGATAAATACATTGTGTAGGTTTTGGAGTGCTGGGGTTTTTACCAAAAGGTTTCCCTAGGGTAAATCTTTGTGTCATTCTCTATTTTTTGTATGCATGGTATATGGATGCAATATCATTGTTAAAGTAGTTAACGAATTTGAAATTGTAAGGATTTAAAAGAATTTGCACAATACTTTCCTTAAGAGATTAGTGTAGGAAGTTGTTTTCGCACCTGAGTTTCCTTACAATGACTACTTGTCCTCAAGTAGGTGAAGATATTTGATTGTACAATTGAGCCAATACCTTGAAATCCTTTGAATTGATTCCCCTTTTATCCTATTGTAAGGAGAACCCATTTTGAGGTTTTAATAATTCCTATTAAGAATTTTGATATGCTATGTTGTATGGTACTTTCCCTTACCTTTGGTAGAACAAAAAAAAACACTTAAAAGAAGAGTGAAAGAAGATAGAAGATATAAAAAAAGAGAATTAGACATAATATAAAAATAGGAAAACCAATGTAAACCCTAATATATTACATTGAAGCAAGATCATTATAGGTTAGGAACCTCCAAGAATGATATAACTCGTGTCACACTTTGAAAACATGCCAATAGTTAGCCCCAAAATCAAAACCTATAAATTAATTCAATATAATCTAGAATAATACCAAATCATAATATCAAATTCTATATTAGAGAGAATTATTCCATCTTCTAAACCACCTATGGTTTAAACAAAATCAAGGAATTCCAAAGGGGAAATTCAAGTTACGACCAAGATGATGTTCCAACTTAAACATAATCTTTCATGAATGGGTTATCCCAAAATGATGTGTTATAGTTGTAATGAGGTAAAAAAAATGAGACTAAGATGATTTTATTATTATAAAATGTTCACCTTATTAAGACTTGTTAAGGCATCCGAATTTGAAATATTTGACCCTCTTTCAATATATCCTTATGTATTTTCAAAATATATGGTTAAAGATGCTCATTCAAGTCCTCTTTTTAATCTTATATTTAATTTTTTCTTACATAATCCATTACATAATTTGCAAGTGTCGGACCGTGTCATACATGGAATAAATATATTCCCTTATATGTGAGACCCTCATAATGAGAACTTGGCTTGGTGGTGATGAACTACAACTGATTTGAATAAATTGTATGACTTGAAGATCTATGATTCTAGATCACTGAGTTGTTGATTAGATATGTAAGATGATTAAATCAGTAATATGTTGTCATTGATGTCAACTAGTTTTGACAATACTTATCTTGTAAGTTACTATACCCAAACATCTGTAGAAAGAAGAAGAAAAGAGATGAAGAACATATATATCTACATGAGGAAGATGGATATGATAGATAAGGATAAGGAATACATTGGGTAACTTATGAATGAGTCTATGACCTTATGTTATTGACTTGATTATGTTGCATTCATCTATGATGAAGGATAGAGAAAAATTGCACAAAGCAGTGTGGTCGGTTAAAGAAGCATTCCAGTATACACCGACGTAGTGTAGTGTATACCAAGCACAATATAAACCAAGCTTGTGTTCATCGACACATTTCTTTGTTAACCGAGTAGAAGAAAAGAACTAAATGACTAGCTTAGCCGACAGAAGTTGATGAGCTATAAAGTGTTATGATTACGAAGTTGAAGATAATGTTTGTTATGAAGATCGATGGCTAACATAATTCGAAGAAGATCTAAGGGATTGAAATAAAACGTATTACTAACACATCAACTGAGGAAGGTTTAAGTGGCAAAATCAACAAAGGAGATTAAGCGGCAAAATCTGATGGATGGAATTAAAATGGTTTACTTGTCTATTTAAGAGACTAGGATTTCATGATGAAATCATGCTGGAAGAAGGAGACTATAGAGATATCGCGTGAATGAGCTTCATGCATGCCTGATCAAACTAGTTAAGGAGAACCGAACTACAGAGATTACTGAGTGTTGGAAATCTATTACTAAGCGACAGTAAATTACTGAATATTGATTGAAACATAATTGATATATTGGTCAGAGGATTTGAATGAGCTTAACATAGATCTGATAATTTGAAATTGAAGTTGTGTTGTAATCAGATCACCTACTGTTACATTTTAACCATTGTAAACAGATAAATCTCTTAATAGAGTGGACTAGAAAGTCTTGTAATGTCATTCATAGAGTGTGCATTTGTTATCCTGTCAACCCCATAGTGAATGTTGGTTGGACAATAACGGTTGGTCTAAAATCCTCTAACAAGGTCACACCTCACAGTGTGTTTGTAACCTTTAACAGGGTTGGGTCTTCACCGAACTCACTTCAAAAGAGTGAACAATTTTTGGGTTGTCGGTCCTAGGTGGTTTTTCCATTTACAGGGTTTCCACGTTAAATCTCTTGTGTTATGTGTTGACTGTGATAATTGTTTGTTGTCATACTTTACATGTTGCATATTGGATTTGATCGGTAATCACTATATGTTATTAACTGGTAATCGGCAAAAGCACAGACAAAATACTATTTATGTTACCAAGTTGCAGAAGTTTTAGTAAATTGTTTTTGGTTATACATTATGTGATTGGGATTGTGGATAACTGATTCACCCCCCTCTCAGTTATTCTAACAGTGGAGAACTTATACTCTTGAAAGAGAGGTCACAATTTCAAATCCCACAAGGGGGTAGGGTATGTACACCTTGTTTGTAGCACAGTTAGGTGCCTCCCGTAAGGAGTACAAGGTAGTCCCATATCACTATCACCATATGTAGACCCAAAAACATATGGCTGGTGTCATGGGCTATAAAAGGACATTTCCTTTTCCTTTTTTACAATATATCCAATGTTAAATAATTATATATTCTCCTAATACTTTACAAGGTGCTACAACACCTAATATAACATTCCTTACCAATATTTCTTGTCGTAAGGTGAGCTAGAAGAAACATATTTGCTAAGAATAATCATTTAGGCCATTTAACTATTAATGACATATGCATTTAACAATTATCAATTTTTTTTATGATTCTTATAAACAACTACAATGCCTGGATGCCTACTTTATCTTGAGGAAAAATAAGTTTGTCACACACTAATGCCAACACCTCTAGTTTGTTTGGCATTGGCCCAATTGAAATCACATGGGAACTTGATAGTGTAATATAGGTCATCTTAGAAGGAAACGACCAAGCATAATAAACATGTGTAGCTTCTAATACTTTGATGCATATTTATAATTATCTCAAGAAAGAAAGAAGCCAAGATATTTACAAATATATTATCTTCTCTACTCTTTGCTTGACATATTACCAAACAGTGATGGGTGAATTATTGAAGATAAAAGAAATTCCAAAGAATTTGAACATCTTTCCTTTCTCAAGCCACTTCCTATTATATTCCTTCAACTACTTGGACAAAAGGCAGAATGATTTTGTCTATGGAATTGGGTCTTACTCCATTAAAGGATCAAACCAAGGGCCTCACCAAAAGGGTTAAGACAAGCCATTTTTTCCCAATAAGAATCTTGGTTCTCAATAATTGGGAGGAAACAAAAATGTAAAAAATATTTATTGATAAGTATTTGACATACAGAGAGAAGAGAAATTCCCTACACTAACCCTTATGAAACCTTATTAGATAGACGATGACTAAAGGGTTACACATACTCATACACATACACATACACATACACATACACATACACATACACATACACATATGGTTGGTGTCGCGGGCTATAAATGTATGAATGCACATATGCATATGCTTAAGCACACACATACAAATGCACATATGCATATTCTTACACATACACTTACACACACAACCTTGTAGATGGCCTTGGAGAGCCCATTCAACTAGTAAATAATTTGTTATTAATTGAGAATTAGGTTGAAGCATTGAAGATAAAGGTTTGCAAAATAATTAGAAAGAACTCCTTGAATTTGAGAGCTTTAAGCATAAAGCCAAGATAAAAGGCCATTCAATGGAATCATGCACATTTTTAAAATCTAACTTTAGTAAAAGGATGCTTTGTTGAGACACTTTGGCCTATTCTGTGTCCTTTTGAACTAGAATGATTTTATCTAGAATGTTGCAACTCTAAATTATTATTATTTATTCTAGATGCATGGTGGATGAGAAAAAGGTTGAAGATCCACAAAGCAAAGCCAATGGCCTAAATATTATAAGAACATTAAGAAAATAGTAGATTGCTAACAATTTATAAATCTAGGTCCTTGGCTATGTGGAAAAACTTGGTGTTGCCATCATCGACAACTTCTAAGGACTTATTATGAAGATTCACTTGGTAGACTTGAAGAAGGCTGGTGCTAATGACATACCATACAACCTTGAGAAAATCAAAGTCAATTTAGGCTAGACACTTTGTCATTAGCCACCATATACACATGTAGATAGGTAATTCAAAGTGAGATGAGTTAAAAATTATTTGAGTGATGTAAGTTAACCTAGTAGGAACATCACCTAAATATTGTTATAGAGTTTAAACATGCTCAAAGGTTTCCTCTCAAGTGCTTGAAAAATTAGTTTGTAACACTCAAGAAAAGATTTGGGTACCTTTACAAGAGTCACAAGCTTATCATGAATACATAAGCTAAATAACTTTAAAAACTTTATCTCTAATTTTAAACCAATAAAGACAATCTAATTTAAATACATTTTACTTCATAACATCCAATGATCTTGAATATTTACTTTACTTGAATAAACACTTGTAAAATTTGAATATTATCTATTCAATATTTTAAATATACGTTTAACAATATTTATCATCCTGATGATGGATCACGAAGTGTTATCCAAAATATTGATGAAAAAAACTCCAACACAATCTACCTAGAGAAAGATACAAATAAAAGATACGTATATCCTTAAACATTTTATAAAATTTGATATATAAAGCAACTAAAGTTAGGTTGGGATCCCATATTAAAAAAATTCAATGGGTGTTGTTGAGATTTCTTAGGATTATTTTAAAGTGGGTGGTCCCATGAATTTTGTGGTATGGTGCTTAATGGTTTAACCTTTGAAATTTATGGAAGTTGGTGGTCTCATGAATTTTTCTATTTAGCATATTCAATTCACGTGAGTGAATAAATATTAAAAAAAATTGAAAAAAATGGAAAAACTTTGCATGATTGAAAAGTGGTAGAAAAAAACCTAAGCTCGTGGGACAATTTCTTGTCGCCCACCCTTTCCACATACAACCTTAAAAAATAAGGGTTGTACTTTCTTAGCTTACTTTAGGAAATATTTGTGGAGTTGGTGGTTTGATGAATATTTATTTATTTTTGCTTATTTTTAAGGAGACATCTTAAAATTTGTATTAATAATAATTTGTGCACTTAAAATTTGAGATAAAAATAGAAATAAAATGTTAAAAAGAGGGAATAAATTTTGTGGAGTCATGTGGTATTTTTGACAATATGCATTGCTACTTATTTTTAGCTCCCCCTTTTTCAAGATTATTTTCAATTCCTAAACAATTATTCCACTAAACTAGCAAAAGATTCTAAATTATCTTTATAACATATACACATTCACAAAAAAGAAGACAAGAGGACACAAAGTCACTTGAGTTCAAACATGAATTGCCCAAAAAATATTTCATGGGACTTTAAAACCCCCCTCATCTCACACCATTACTCTATTTAAAGAAACCCAACAATAATTGATAAGTGGAGATATTTTACTTAGCAAGTCAAATTGTCATATTTCTATTGTGTGAAGTTTGACTCAAACTCATTGACCCATGTTTCTTATGTAGTGGCTCACAATAATCCTTCTCTCACAAGACTAAATGGTAGACTAAGCAATCATTTCATCTAGGTGATGCTCATATTGGACCTTCTCAAATTGTCATATTGCTATTGTGTGAATTTTGACTCAAACTCATTGACCCATGTTTCATATGTAGTGGTTCACAATAATCCTTCATGTAGTGGTTCACAATAATCCTTCTCTCACAAAATGGTACACTAAGCTATCATTTCATCTAGGTGATGCTCAAAAAGGTGAAATATTGGACCTTCTTAGAACCACACCCATCCGAGTACTACTCCAACAAGACTTACTCTTAAATGGAGCTCTGGTTATTCTGTACACAAATGACATGATCTGAAAAACACAAATTGACATAAAACTTAATATGTTTCCATTCAATTTTTTGCATTTTTACAACAATGTAGAAACCGATTATGAAAGATCAAACTAGTAAAAATTTCATGACAATCCATTGTAGTAGACAAAAATATTTCATGGGACTTTAAAACCCCCCTCATCCCACACCATTACTTGACAAGTGGAGATATTTTACTTAGCAAGTCAAATTGTCATATTGCTATCGTGTGAAGTTTGACTCAAACTCATTGACCCATGTTTCATATGTAGTGGTTCACAATAATCCTTCTCTAACGAGACTAAATGGTACACTAAACAATCATTTCATCTAGGCGACGCTCACAAAGGTGAAATATTGGACCTGCTCAGAACCACACAAATCCAAGTACTACTCCAACAAGACTTAATCTTAAATAGAGCTCTGACTATTCTCTACACAAATGACATGATATGAAAAACAAAAATTGACATAAAACTTAATGTGTTTCCATCCAAATTTTTGCATTTTTACAACAATGTAGAAATTGATTATGAAAGATCAAACTAGTCAAAATTTCATGAAAATCCATTGTTGTAGACAAAAATATTTCACGAGACTTTAAAACCCCCCTCATCCCACGCCATTACTCTATTTAAAGAAACCCAACAATAATTGACAAGTGGAGATATTTTACTTAGCAAGTCAAATTGTCATATTGCTATTGTGTGAATTTGGACTCAAACTCATTGACCCATGTTTCATATGTAGTGGTTCACAATAATCCTTCTCTAACGAGACTGAATGGTACACTAAACAATCATTTCATCTAGGCGATGCTCACAAAGGTGAAATATTGGACCTTCTCAGAACCACACCCCTCCGGCTATTCTCTACACAAATGACATGATCTGAAAAACACAAATTGACATAAAACTTAATGTGTTTCCATCCAAATTTTTGTATTTTCACAACAATGTAAAACCCGATTATGAAGATCAAACTAGTAAAAATTTCGTGAAAATCCATTATGGTAGACAAAAATATTTCATGGGACTTTAAAACCCCCCTCATCCTACGCCATTACTCTATTTAAAGAAACCTAACAATAATTGATAAGTGGAGATATTTTACTTAGCAAGTCAAATTGTCATATTGCTATCATGTGAATTTTGACTCAAACTCATTGACCCATGTTTCATATGTAGTGGTTCACAATAATCCTTCTCTCACGATACACTAAGCAATCATTTCATCTAGATAATGCTCACAACAATGTAGAAGCCGATTATGAAAGATCAAACTAATAAAAATTTCATGACAAAAACAAATTTTTTTACAAATATATAATAAAAGTACTATTTTTGTATAGATAATAGCCATATATCCCTTAGAACTTATCCTTCAATAAAATCTTACAAGGGACCCACCAGAAGCTACTCGGTCGAAACCGGCACAAGTCCCTCTTGCAGAATGCTTGGTTATAACGAAGCCCGAAGTGGCTAGGAATATTCAAAGGAAAGGGACGTCTACATCTCATGAGATAAAATCGAAAACTTTGAAATTATTTGATTAAAATAAAATCGGGCAGCCAATATTCCAAATCAGCCAATGAGCGCAAGCCAAAACAATAGCGAGTATAAAATAAATCCGATGTCTGAAAAAGATCTTATCCACCACCTGCCATACATGCACGATTCCATTCCCCTTTCCCGCTGACCAAACGTCAGTGCACGTCCCTTTTCACTAAAATCAGATGGCAGATAATAATTTCTTACAGAATGTTAATCGGGCGGTCGAGAATGAATCCCGCATTTATATGTATGGATAAAGGAGAGGGAAGAGAAATAACGTGGAGAAGAGAGAGCCAAGCGCGTAAATGGAACGTGTAGCCTAATTCGAATGCTTTGCCGTAAGTCATATCTTTGCATATCCTCCTCTCGTTTTTGTATGGCTCAGCTTAACTCTGAAGCCGCGGCCAAGCGAATAAGAAAATGGATTTAAATAATAATAATAAAGGCAAGGCAGGGAGGAGATTTATTGACCAAGTGATTATCGTACAGGTGACAGCGACGGGGACGATGAGCTCATTTGGCGGTGCATTGAATCGAGCACATATTTATAGATTATATATTGCGGTGGTGGGGTCCATAGACGTGGGATCCGCCGACGTGGACCCCACCGCCATACCTAATTGATGGATCCGTCACATGCAATTTGCTATGAGCTTCGGTTTTCGTGGACAGGCTCGCGCCACCTCGGATATCTGATTTGCGAAACAAATCGCCAATGATTCTCCTCGCCACGCGGGTACCGCCACGTAGGATGGAGGGAGCCAATCGGGAAGGGTTTTGGAATGGGAAGCCAGAAGTGAGGGTGAAGGACCTTGGGGCGACTTAGGAGCTGACACGTGGAGCCCGATTGAGCCGTTAGTTTGGCGATATTTTGTTTTTGCTTTCGGGTCTAGAAAAGGGCGTTGCGCAGAATCTGGAGGGGACTGTTTATCGGAGTGGAGGAGGAGGATCGAGGAAATCTTTTGAAGGTTTTGGGATTGGTGGTTTTGATTTTGGAGGTGTTTTTGCCGTTTTTGATTGAGGGTTTGGAGAGGATCGTTTTGGATTTGGGAGGATTTTGGTTGGGTGTAGGAGAGATCTGGTGTGGTGTGAGATCTGAAAATGAAGGAATGCGAGCTGTGCGAATTGCCGGCGAGAATGTACTGCGAGTCGGACAATGCGAGCCTGTGCTGGAGCTGTGACGGGAAGGTTCATGGTGCGAATTTTCTCGTGGCGAGGCATTCGCGGAGCCTGTTGTGCCAGATTTGCCAAGCGGTTACGGCCTGGAAGGCCTCGGGTTCGAGTCTCGGGCCGACTGTCTCCGTCTGCGAGAAATGCGTGGCGAGGAATAAGGAGCAAGATCAGGAGAACAACGATGAGAATCAGGTCGTTCCTTTGGCTTCGGCCGTTTCTGGTCCGCCGCCGACGTCTTCTTCCACGGGGGAAAGCCACCCGGCCGACGAGGAAGAGGATGATGAAGACGAGCAGTCCTCGCCTCTCAAGCGCCCCGACCACCACGGCTTGGATCTGTGTGCTTCCGAGGTAGGCAGACTTTGTTTTTCTATGCTTTTCATTCTGTGTTGTTATTGCTGGTTCTATCGTACAGGCTCGGTGAGACTGCGTGTTTCATGGATTTAGGTTTTATTTTGTAATTGAAATGGCTGTATTTGAGGTTTGCACGCTTTGAGAGTTAGCCTGTAGCAAAGTTTCATGTTTCTAGGCTTTTTTTCCTTCCCTTTTCATTCTGCGTTATTACTGCTGGGTTTATCGTACAGGCTCCGTAAGACTGCATGTTTCATGGATTTTGAATTTTCTTTTGCAATTAAAATGTCCGTATTTGAGGTCTACACGCTTTGAGAGTTAGCCTGCAGTGAAGTTTCATTTTACTAAGCTTCTTTCTCCATTAACGAGCTCTCTTAGGGTTCTTGGCCACCTTAACGCGGTGTTCAGGTTGCACAACCCTTAAGAAGCGAGTGTAAAGATCTCCTTAATCCCTTTTCCTATAGTTTTTACAGAGGCAAAGGTTGAACCTGTTTTAATGGTTTCCCTCTCTTTTTTGGGGTTGGTTTTATCGTAAGCAATGGAACCATTGCACTTCATCCTCTGGACAAGTTTTCAGTTTTCTTTTCCTTTTTTCTTGTTTTATTGGTAAGTGTTATTCTCTATCATTAGGCATGGACCAGTCAGGAGTTCGAACCCTGAACCTTTCATTGTACCGTATCGCTGTCATTTATGATGAAATTTGGTAATTATATTTATACTTAATATGTTATATGAGGGCCTATTTGTTATAAGCAAAATGGACTAGCAGCATCTTAACTGAGGCTTTTCTGTAAAGTGAATTGCACATTCAACAATTCTAGAGGATCCTTTTATCCCTTAATACAACCTGCAGAAGAATATGCCCAGGCATATTCCGCATGGACACTTGCCTTCATCTTATGGTTAATAGAAGTCTCTCAATCTACAGTAGATTATGCCCAGGTATATTCCACATGGCCAGTTGCCTTAACCTTTTGGTTTAGAGAAGGCTGGCTTTCCTTTTGGCTGCAGCATCTAAAGAAATTATTGATTCCTGAGTCAGTTCTTTTGATCTTGACAATCTTGATTTTCATTAGGCTTTGTAAATGTCTGAACCTAAAGGCAGTCCCTATGCCCTTGTGATCTATTATTATGCAATACAGTAGTGATCTCATATGTTAGCATATTGCTTTTGAGATCTTTTATTTCTTTATCACAGTAGCATAAAAGCTACCGCGTTCTTATAAATTCAGTATCTTGTATTTATCTCGTTCTACAGGGATCTTATATATGCCTGTCCCAATCTTACAATTTTTTAACACCTATTGTGGTCTTTGCTTCTGTGGTATTATCTTTGTCGGTGATCACTTATAAACAAATTTCATAACACCGATCATATATATTCCAAAATTTGTCATTGAGTTGTTTAATGATCAGGTTTACTAATCTAATATCATTTATCAAAATTGTTTCAGCAAATTCGTATCACATGCAAGCTTTTCTACTGTAATATTGCTGCCGTGATCTTATACATTTACTTTTTTGTTTACAAAAGATAATTATTAAGGCTGATCTTTCTGGTAAAAAGGATAAAAGTCTGATCTTTTTGGCGGTGGAAATTATGACCAGGTTGGTGACCATGGATGCTCGTGTTCTGGCCCCAGTAATAATTGGGCCACTTCCGGCAGAAGTGGTTATGAGGATGATGCAAGCACTATTGGCATCCGAGGATCAAAGAAGAGGAAGGTGGAGGAGCGTTCTAATTCTGGGGTAGTACAAACCCTCGAGAAAATTCAGAGGGAAGGAGGTAGTGTCTCGGCCATTTATAAATTATGTAACGAGTCTCGCTCAACAGAGCTTGTATCTGCTGTTTCTCGCACAGATAGGTAGCCTGTGGTGGATCTCAATGTTATTAATCTAACACCATAGGGTAAACCTAACTTGTGCTTTACTAATTTGAAACTTAGGGCTTTAGAATGTTCGGCGAGATCTGTTAACAAACACTGTGCATTTTCATTGTGAATACCAAGCCATGGAGGATAACTGGATTCAGGGTTTCTGACTCAATATATTCATCTTGGCACCATGTGTGCCAATTTAAAGTTTACATTCTGTATCTATTCATCTTTCATGTTGAGTGTATTGTTCTCAGATATGTTAAATGTTCTAGTCTTCCTCTATCATGCAGTGATTTCTTCAGTGTAATTACTTGGAAACAATTATAAACATTTTAAAAGAGATGTCTACAATCAAGGAATACTTTAAGTAAGGGACTGAAGGGGTTTCTTCCAATACAAATTTCCTCATATGCAAGATTCAATACTATTCCTAATATTCTGTCCAAGTTGGACAAAATGTAATCAGAAAATTCCAGAAGGTTTGTGCAAGCGTTCTCTTTGCTACTAGTGTTCTGTTTACTTTCAAGGGAAGAGTAGTGTTCTTTTCCTATGCAGTTGAATATTTAAATTCTTTGTTTTCTATTAGAGAATTTAACTTGTTAGTCCTTATGTTGCTGCTAGGCTAATTTTGACTAGCAGTCACTGCTCAACATTTTGAAGAGTATTTTGTGGAGCAGGTGACTCCACGAATATTAAAGATTCTGCTTATTTTTTAACAGTCAACTTTAATTTTTTTGATTATAAATTATTTTTTAATTATTAATTATTAAATTATAAATTCTGAGTTTCATAATGTATCCAACTGATGCATTTAAAAAAAGAAAGCAAGAATTTATGAGTTGAACCAAAAGTACAGGCTGGCTGAAAAATAAAACTCTTTCAAAAATATCTTCCATTACAACACAATTTACATTATTTACAAACTCCATAAGCATCCTGCATGATTAAGGAGACATAACATTTGAGTAATTTTTATTTTTATTTACTTGAAAAGCCGTTTACATTTAAATCTAACACCTCTTAAGTACGGAAATGCTTTACAGAGTTTTTTCTGTAATGCAAAATATGGGATCTACTTATAAAAATCAATAAAAATCACATACCAACAGAGTTTTATCTGTAAGACAAGATCATATCAAGTTATAAACAATGAAAATGTAAGATGCAATGCAATGTAAGATCTTGAGGTTGAACATATTTGGATGATCTGTCACATATTCTCCATGATTTTTCATACATCATCTTAGTTATGACCTTTAAGAACTTCTGCTACATCATTTATATTATGACCAATGTTAACAGTGTGGTTTCGATATAAATATTTACTAATTGTACTAGCTACAGTAAAAAAATGAAATAGTGCCCCTTGGAAAGGAAGCTGAATATATGCAGACTTTGATTATATTTTAGGCAATGAGTTGAGCAGCTTCCCTAAATTAAATAATCCTCACTTTACATATAACCAATCTCTGACATCAAAAATTTGAAAGACATGTTTCCTAATTCATCGGATACAGAGCACCAGACAATAAAAAACTTCTCAAAAGGCAGACATCTTTAGCTTTGGAGTGGTGCTCCTTGAGCTCCTTACAGGAAAGAGCCCTGCACAAAACAGTTTACAGGAGGAAAGGGATTGCATAGATCTGCCCAAATGGATTTAGTTTATTGTGAGAGAAGATTGGACTGTGGAAGTGTTTGATCTAGAGTTGTTGAGGTATGAGAATATTGAGGAAGAAATGGTGGCCATGCTTATCTGTAAAATAGAAGTGTCTCCAGTAATAAGCATAAAAATAAAAGTGTCTACATGTAATTTTTTCAATCTGTAAACATCACATACACTGTTAAAGGCTGGATCTCTTTAAATTTGGTGGCTCCTCTGCTGGTTAATGGGGATTTCTGTTTTTAGGCTGTTCTATTTAGATCTAGAGACTTTTGAGTTTTTTAAACTCTTGTTTGAATTGTTCTTTGTAATCTTTGTGAAACCATTTATTTTCATAAAGAAGTTTTAGATTTTTAACAATTAGATGGTTCCATAAATTTTATAAGAACAAATAATGATAAGTAAATTAATTATTTATTGAAGTTATACGTTCAACATCAGTCTCGTGCTAGGTGTAAGGTTCATTTTAGTCCTATCTACTAATTTGAACTCTCCTTTGCTTTTTTGCATTGAATCAGTCGGAGTGTATTTTAGCATACCCATATAATGCATATAAGTCAAAAACTTAAATCGGCAAATCTTCTATAAAATATTTATTATTTTGTCCTGATCGCCCGCATTTGTTGATCTAAAATGATCGGTGAAAAATAAACTAAACGAGTCTTCTTTAAAATACATATTGACTTGTGCTGAATTTCTGCTTCACCTACATGATATATTATTTTTACTTCTATTTTATTGAAATGTTACAAGAATATTTCACGAGGTAGGAAAATTGAACACTAGTTAACAATTTTTTATTCTCAATATCTGGAAAACATAGTCGCTACTTATGATTGACATATATTGTTATTGTCTCGGTAAGATTTGATAGAAAACTAATGTTTATTATAATATTTTTTTTACTGTAGAATTCGTGCCATGTTTTAAGCCAAATATCTACAAAAATGCGGACAAAATTTAAATTCTGTGAACTTCAATTCAAATAGTCCTGAATCCTTCGTTATCTCAATCAACTCTAAAGAAAGATAAAAACAATAAAATATATCTTTAGTGGAGAGGTTGTGGGCATAAAAACAAGTTGAGAAACAGGTAAATGGTACAGCAATTGGGTAGATGATTTGGAGCATCAGTTTGAAATGAAAAGAGGTTTGACTGCCATGTGAGAAATGTCGTGTCTTTGGTTTGTGAGATAGTAGTGGATAGAATAATGTATGAATTTTTTCATTAGTCTACATTTCAAGGAAATTAGTTTTTCTAGAGTATTTGGTCAATGCTCTAGTAGATTCAAGGAAATTAGATTTTTTTAGGAGTACAACAATTTAGTGTAGGTACAAGATTTGCAAGCTCAATAGTTCTAGTGGGGTTTGTATTTTTTTGGCCGCCTAACCAAAAAAGTGTTTCTACGAGAGCTCTATGCATCTTGATAGTTTTATTTAGGAAATGAAAGCAGCATAGAATGCAAACTCATTTTCTTTACACGAGTGAGATTCATGTCAATTGCTTTATTTTTGACTTAGGACCAAGTTTGCTTATGGCTCTATAAATAGAGGGTTAGATTAGCCAAATGTATGAACCTTGGGAGAAAATACAAAGCATGGGAAATTGAGAGAACAAACAAATTAGTATAATTTTTTAACAATATAATTCTTTTCTTTCCACTGAAGTATATATATTCAAATGAGTGCATCAAATATATATATATATATATATTCAAATGAGTGCATCAAATAAATGTTTCTAAACATTTATAAAATAAAACATATTTATTATATAATAAGTGAAATTATAGATTAGAGTTTATTATTAGTTTTAAAGTTGGCGAATGTTTTTAATTTAAAGTTATGATTTTAATAGACTAATTTATTTTTAGATATACTTATATTAAATGAGTATAGATTTATTTTTAAATTAATTAGTGGAGTTTATTTTATTATTGTTCTTGCCTTTGAATTGTAGGGTTTATTGAGAAGATATATCTCATTCATTTCATTTTAAGGGGATATTGCTTTAACAAATGCTCTATTGGTACAAATATGTAACAACTATATTTTAAACTCCCACTATGAATTAAACTACTCTCCTTTCTCCTCTTGTGATACTCATGATCTTAAAGTTGGTAGTAACCTTTTTACTAGGTAATTCAAACTTAAAAATACCCTTTTATTCTTTTACATTTGGGATGGATTCAAGGAAATTAGTTTTTTAGAAGTAAATTTGGTCAACGATCTAGTAGATTCAAGGAAATTAGGTTTTTTTTAGGAGTACAATGATCTAGTGCAGACACAAGAGTTGTAAGCTCAATAGTTCTAGTGGGGTTTGTATTTTGGTGGCTGCCTCACCAAAAATGTGTTTCTACCACAACTCTATGCATCTAATAATAGGAAATTAATATATTTGATAGTTTTATTCAAGAAATGAAAGCAACATGGAATGAGAACTCATTTTCTTTATAGGAGATTCACGTGGTTTCACTTTTTACTTTTAGAGAGGTTGATCGCTTTTATTTCGACTTAGGACAAATTTTAGAATTTATTATTAGTTTTAAAGTTTTTTTTTGGGCAAAATGCATAAAGCGTGTAATATATTTAGCTAAATAAACAACACATATGGAAATACAAAGGAGCAACCTTGCACATGAGGGTAGAGTACAATAAAGAGGTGGAGGCCACACCTTGGGTGGGGGAATCCACCAAGCCTCAACACACAACGGATAAATAGAAGAGACGAGGCAAACAAATATGGGAAACCTATCAACAAGTTATGGGGACAACAACATAAGTCACAAATTCCACAAGAAAAGTTGTCGTTGGTAGTCCAAGATGTCATACAACACTATCTAATGCACCCAACCTATCCTTGAGGAGATACATGCCAAACATGTTAGTAAAGCTACTGATAGAAAAAGGCTTTCAAGAAACCATCTTTACCATGTAGAGAAAGCCAAAACCATGAAAAACACCACAAAACACTTGCTTAGACCGTATACATAATGTTGACAAAGGTTGAGCAACAGAGAACTGAAATCTGGACGCACTAACAAGGTAAAATATAAATATGAGAATGTAATAAGAAAACTGAACTATGAAGCCCTGACATGATAGATTTCTACCCACTACACACCCACCACTTCAATTTAACCAACTAATCAGGTGCACCACCCAACCACATTAAAGCATGACAAGCATAGAAGTACACCAAATACACATGTATCCTACCAACTAAAGTATTAAAGGAAATGGTAGGAAAGTGCAAGCCCCACCAATTGGTAGCAAATGACAAGAAAGAAGATGAAAATGTACTCCATCCACCAATCAAACCATTAACCTATGAATTTAAACATTTACAAGTACCCATTACATGCTGACAAATAGACTAATTAGAGAGAAAAAGCAATATATTGGTTTCCAAACACAAGTACTAACTAAAAATGAAGAACATAAAGAGCTTTTTGGGACATCTCGAGGTAATAGAAGGAGAGGATCCCCTAGCCACAAATTTGAGGAGTCAAGATGGTGTGTCAAAAAGAAAAGACTTATGAAGCAGTGGATTCTCCATAGCTTCCCTACCCTAGGAGACTGATTCTTCTAAATCAAGTAGACGACCTTTTTTAGCTAGAGTATTTTCCACACCATTGGCTTTCCTATAGCAATGTTGAATCTAGTAATGCTAAAAAAGGGGGAGGATTCCCCAAACTTCATTTGAAATGTAGTTTATTTTCCAATTAGGGGACTCAAATTTCTCGATAGCTGCAATGATATTCTGGGAATCACCTTTAATGATCAGATTTGATACCTCATGAGAAACAACAAGCTTGAATCACACAAGGAGAGCCCTTGCCTCTGCAATGTTATTTGTGTCTCTAGGATCCAAGCAGCTAAAGTTGTCATTATGTCAACTTTGGAATTTCTCAGAACAACACCAATGCCTGAGATGCCTGGGATTCCTTTAGAGGCATCATCAAAGTTCAACTTTATGAAAATAAGAGGTGGGGGTTTCCACCTAATCTCCTTTCTATTAATTTTCTAAGTGGCTTTCATCACTTCTCCTTTTCAAGATTGCATATTCAAAAAGAGGGTGCCCCACTAGGCTTAAGAGGAGACTCAAGCACTTGGTGAGACAATGATCCTTCACTAAATATTTAATTATGGAAATGAAAATCATAGGAAAATGTAATGTAGATGATAAATTAGGCAAGTTATTGAAAAATTGGAAATAACAGACTAATACGAACTAATAGAGAAATGGGATGTATAGAAACGGAAACCACAATGAAGATATGACATGTGGCTCAAATCAGGGATCAAAATGTAGGGGACATGATGGAAATGGTGATATGTACCTAGGACATGATGATAATGGTGACTTGTACCTAGTGTTTTTGACTAAATTTTCCAAGGGTCGTCTAGAAGTTCCCAATCTTTTTGGATATTGTTTGACAACTTCGTAACATGTTCTTGTTGATCATATTGAGAAGATGCTAACAATGTTGTCATTGATGTCAAACTCTTATACCAGTTAATGTATGTACCAGTTGGATGTTTGTTGGTTGTCAGTTGTATACCTATGTTTCAATTATGCGCTGAACATATTCATTCTATACAATTTTTGGGTTATGGTGATGGATTCTTTTATTCCTAATGTTGAATCATATCTTTTTAGTACATCTATATATTCTCGTGATCATAGAAGCATGAAGTTTTGGATGGTGTTTGGTGGCTACTAAGTTTTAGAGTTCTTCCTGGTATTCCTGCTATTTGGATATTCATGCAGTTCATTAGATATTTTTGGTATAACAGTCTTATCTCATTTTGAACAAGTGTTATTCGGTTCTATCCATTGGTTGGTTCAAAATTTTTGATGATCAAGTCATGGACTTGGTTGTGGCATTCCATTGGTTCCAAAACTCACTCATCTTTTGATAATTATGCTATGAAACATATTTAGCTTATGTGTGACCTATTTTTAGGTTCGGTGCTTGTGTGTTAATCTATATTGTAATATCTTTTGTATCTCAAGCCAACATGTTTCAGGATAGGTTGACATGTGTATTTACCTTATCAGATGTATATAAGTAAGGAAATCATTTTGTATTCAATGTGGGGAGCGAGAGAGAAAGAAAAAGGTGGTATGCGAGTGAATACTTGGTCCTGATGTGTGTAAGTAGAAGTTACATGTGTGAAAGGTTACTGTGATATCAAAGGAACCTTACATACAGAGTTGTGGAAGATTGGATTGGTGTATTGGCAAAGATCTATATCAGATTTGTTACCGACAGTGATTACTGTGCTACTATCTAGAACTATTTTGTGCACAAGAAAATGCAATTTGATCAGTTCACATTTTGTCTGTAAGATATTTTTGTAATACATTTTTTGTAATTAGGGTACTTATCCCGACTGACAGTTATCCAAACAACAGTGAGAAAGCTGACACTGGTCTCCTTGTAAAAATCACCTTAACTGATGTTCTTTTCATGAGAATCAGTTTCTCCATGGTTTTTCCCATCTTGGGTCTCCACGTTATATTTAGTGTTATGGTGTTCATTGTTCTTGTTCTTTCACACTTTTATTAGTCTTATTTATTTGAATGGTTTAGGTGTATACCGAATAAGAAAAAAGTTTTAGAAAGTGTTTAGGAATAACTAATTCACCCCCCTCTTAGTCATTCAACCTATTCAACAATTGGTATTAGAGCTTAGTCCCTTGCAGATAGAGATTAACCACTTGAGGGACATCTAGTATATTTGAATAGATGGAAGGAGAATAGTGTTCTAATGAGGATTGGCAGATTATGATGAGCGATATTGAGTGCATTGAATCCAAGAATGAGGAGCTGAAAGAAAACCTTAAGGAATCTAATGCTTGTATCTCAAAGTTGAGGGAAAAAATATAGAAATTCAAAGTAAGACACAAGGAAGTAAGTCAGGAATTAAAGGAGTCAAAAGAAAAGGTGGTGAATCTAGAAAAGAAAATATGTGATAGTAAAAATACAGAGCAATTTATCAAAGAATATTTTAAGAAGAAAATGGAAGACTGAAAGAAGACCAAAAGAAATATAAAAGACATCATCAAGAAGAGTTTGGGAGAAAATGAGATGATAGAATAGGAATTGAAGAAGTTGAGATCTAAAGGAAATATTTGGTGCAAGGCAGGGAGCAAGAGGGGCCAAAGTATGGCACACCCTAATGATCCAAGCCTGCAACACACATGCGGAAGCAACAACAACAAGAGTGAGAGAGAGAATGCCAGATCCTTTCATATATTATCATCAATTTGACTCATACATGCCAGGCTGTGAGGCCTTCTCGGTTAGGGCCAGATATTACAATAAATTACAGAAGTCCTCAAACATGCGAGGATCTACTACCAATCTCTAATCTAATGCCTTCTATCTTCTATCAAAAACCGCCTCCTAAACTACCACCAAACATCTACATTTATACAAGAAGCTACCAAGCTGAGTCGGCCTTTAGATCCATAATTAATGGAAGTAACAATCAAACCTGGGACCACATGCTTCCCAATGATGGATACAAATATTAATTATGTGATCCAATATAAATGCACAAGTCAGCCACAACAGGAACCAAAACTAAACCTGCTGGCAAGCAGGATAATTGAGCAGCAGACAGGCAATGCCGAGCGCTAGAGAAATAACTGACCGCCTAGGAGAGAACCGACCACACTCGGAAACCAAAGGAAACTGACCAACTATCGACCAACTCGGTCAAAGTAGAAACCGAGCAACACAGACAAAACTCCAAATTCTTTTTGGTGACACAGGATTGCCAAGGACCCAAGATGCTCCTGCATCAAACACCTAGGGTTATTTTGAAATGATTTTCCACATCATTCGGTAGGTCTGGTCTGAGCTATATCCAACTCAGACTGTGAAATCCATGAACTGTCTTCCATTGGTCTATTCTTCCACTTAACTAGATATTCCATATACTGTTTTCCCCTTGTGCTCTTTCCAACTCTTTCCTTCAAAATCTATTCAACTTTATCATTCTGCTTCTTAGGATATTCTGTCGGTACTGTCATTTCTTCATCAGGTTCATGATACTCATACAAATTAGTAATGTTGAAAATTGGTGATATGTCCATGTCAATAGGTAACTCAATCTCATATGCATTTCCACTGTCCAAACTTCTTCATCTTCAGCTTTCCATATGTGCCAACAGGAAACCGTCCTTTCTTCAAATGAACCATCACTTCATCACCAACATCAAAAGTTTTATGTCTTCTTGTTCTATCAGCTCTGTCTTTGTATTTTTGATTACTGTCTTCTAGCTTCAGCTTCACATCTTCATGCAATGTCTTCATATATTTAGCAAACTTTACTCCTTTAGCACTTCTCTTATTCTCATCAGCAATGTCTCTCAAATCAGATATCCCTCTCGGTTGTGTGCAATTCACAATCTCAAATGGTTTCTTTCCAGTACTTCTATTCATTAAATTGTTATATGCAAACTCTTCTTGTGCCAACACAGAATCCCAATTACTTGGTGTGTCTCCAACTAAACATCTCAAAAGATTTCCCAAACTTCTGTTCACAACCTCAGTCTATCCATCAGTTTGTGGGTGAAATGTAGAACTATATTTTAGCTCAGTGCCAAATTTCTTCCAAAGTGTTTTCCAAAAGTATCCAACAAATTTACTGTCTCGGTCAGAGATAATACTCCTCAGTAATCCATGCAATCTGACAATTTCCTTAAAGAAAAGATCTGCTACATGTACTTCATCTAATGTCTTTCTACAAGGTATGAAATGTGCCATCTTAGAAAATCTATCCACAACAACAAATATAGAATTGTTACCTCATACTGTCTTCGGTAAGCCAAGAACAAAATCCATACTAATGTCAATCCAAGGTTTCTCAGGAACAACAATCGGTGTATACAATCCAGTATTCTGACTTACTCCTTTTGCAACTTGACAAATACCACAACTTTTCACAAATTTCTAAACATCTCTATACAACTGCGGCCAATAGTACTTCTCCTTCAACAAATTCCATGTTTTATCAATGCCAAAATGTCCAGCTAAACCACTACTATGTTTCTCTTTTATCAAATTAGATCTCATTACTCCTCTCGGTATACAAATCTGAATACCTTTAAACAACATACCTTCCTGAATGAAATATTCATCCCATTTAGTGTCTTGGTCATCTTGAATAGGTGCTCTGCACTTTCTCCATGGCTCAAAAAAATCAGGGTCATTTTCATACAAACTTCTCATCTCATCAAAACCAAGAACTTCAATTTTCATCTCGGTCATCAAAGATCTTCTACTCAATGCATCAACAACTCGGTTAGTGACTCCACTCTTATGCTTTATCACAAATGTATAACTCTACAAATACTCAACCCATTTCATATGTCTCTGATTCAACTTATTCTGACTACCCAGATATTGTAAAGCCTTATGATCAGTATACAACACAAATTCACTTGGTATCAAATAATGTCTCCATTTCTTTAGTGCTTGAACAATAGCATAGAATTCTTGATCATACACAAAATATTTCCTTTTAGCATCATTCAACTTTTCACTAAAGAAAGCAACAGGTTTACCTTCTTGACTCAACACAGCTCCAATTGCACTTCCACTTGCATCACATTCTACTTGAAATACCTTACTAAAATCAGGTAATGCCAAAATAGGTAATTCAACAACCTTCTGCTTTAGAGTCTCAAAACTTCTGTTAGCTCCATGTGTCCACTCAAATTTTCTTTTGTCTCCTCTCATAGTCTCAGTCATAGCATTACAAATTGAACTGGAATTCCTTATGAACTTTCGGTAAAAAATTTCCAAACCATGAAATGATCTTACCTCACTAGCATTCACAAGTGTAGGCCAATTTAGAATAGCTTCAACCTTTTTAGGATCCATCTTCAAACCATCAGCTGAAATATCAAATCCCAAATAGACAATCTCTTCTTTCATGAATGAACACTTTTTCAGATTTATTAGCAACTTTTCCTCTTTCAATCTCTGCAAAACTTGTCTAACATGCAACAAATGTTCTTCTTTGGTCTTATTGAATATCAGAGTATCATCAAGATATACAATCACAAATTTACCCAAGAATTTCTTCAAAACTTCATTCATTAGCCTCATAAAAGTACTCGGTGCATTAGTTAAACCAAAAGGCATAACCAACCACTCATACAAACCTTCCTTTGTTTTGAAAGCAGTCTTCCATTCATCACCTTCTCTGATTCTGATTTGATGATACCCACTTTTCAAATCAATCTTTGTGAAATACTTTACTCTAGTCAAACTGTCCATTATATCATCCATTCTCGGTACAGGAAACCTATACTTCACTGTTATCTTATTGATTTCTCTGGAATCAGTACACATTCTCCATTCTCCATTCTTATTAGGTGCCAATATAGTAGGTACTGCACAAGGACTCAAACTTTCTCTGATTAAACCTTTCTCCAACAATTCTTGCATCTGTTGGTTTAATTCCTGATTCTCGGTAGGTGTCAACCGATGAGGTGCCTTATTCAGTAAACTAGCTCCAGGGATTAGATCCATACAATGATCAATGCTTCTTTTCAATGGAAAACCATCAAGTACATTATTAGAAATGATATCACTGTACTCGGTGAGTAACTTATAAATCTCCTCAGGAACATTATCCTCTATTTTCTTACTCGGCTTATTAGGAATCACAACAAAACATACATCATTCCTCTTCAATGAGTTAACAAACTTCATTCCTTCCATCAAAAAAACTTTCACAGATGTGCAAACATTACTAATAGGTTCTTCCATCAATGGTAACAAGATTTGCTTCTTTTCATTAGCCACAATAGTATACTTATGTAATCTCCCACCATATATAGCATGTTTATCATATTGCCAAGGTCTACCCAACAAAATATGACAACAATCCATAGGCATGATATCACATAACACCTTATCATAATACTTTCCAATTTTCAAATTCACATAACATTGTTCACTTATCAGGAGTGTATGCTCATTTTTGATCCATAAAATTTGATAGGGCTTCGGATGTACCAACCTTTCCAACTGCAATTTTGTGACCATCTCTTCAGATGCCAAGTTCTCTGAGCTACCACTATCAATGATTACCTTCCAAACTTTGTCAGAAACTCTACATTTGGTCTTGAACAAACTTTTCCTTATCGGATCTTCCTTCTTTCTTTCATTCCATAATGCTCTCCTTACCATTAAATTATTTTCTTTCTCAGGTTCATTCTGTGACTCTTCTTGCACCAAAGCATTTCTACTACTACCAGCCTTCATACTAGCTTATGTACATTCAAAAGATCTATGTCCTTCTTCTCCACAATTATAACAAGTTCCTCAGAAACTTCCTCTGCCATAACCACCTCGGTAGTTACTGCCTCTACCTCTAGAACTTTCACCTTTCCACTCGGTCTTTCCTTTGTCTAGATTTGTCTTTTCTGGTTCAGATCTACCATTTTCACCATTAGATCTACCTCTTCCTCTAGGGAATCTACCACCTTGACCTCTCTGTCTCTGTTCATGTCTTTTGTTCAATTTATCCTCGCCCTTCAAAGCATATTGATAAGCCTCTTCAATGTTCTCCAACTTGACCATACTAATCTCCTACATCATCTTCATCATGTCCAGATCTGATATCCAATCTGTAGAATTCCTCAGTATACTCTTTTACCGAGCTATCTTTCTGCCTCAAACTTTGCATTCACCGAACTAGGTTAATCTGATAATCATAGGGTAAGAACTTTTGTTTCAATTTATTGACCATTTTACACCATACCTTGATTTTGTCTTTGCCTTTCCTCTTCCAATCCAATTGCAGATGTTCCCACCATAAGGATGCATGACTTTTCAACTTAGTGCTTTCAATCTTCACCTTCTTATCCTCAGGGATATTCTCATCTTCAAAATACTTTTCCATCTCAGTGATCCAATCCACCAATTCATCATAATCCAACTTTCCACTATACTCCGGGGGATTGAAATGTGGTGTTGACTTCAGACTTGTCAAAGCCTTCAAAAATCTTTCTTCACCTTGATCCATAACATGAGCAGGTTCTGCATTCGCCTGTTCTTCTTCAATTTCATCATCACTAACATCTTCAAGATGTCTGCCTCTTCTTTAGGCTATCTCCACTGCTTCTAACCTAGCAGCAATCTATCTTAGCATATCAGCCAATCCTAGATTTGCATCTCGCCTCCCATGAACAATCTTGACAACCTCTGCAATTGCAGGTCAAATCGCAATCTACTACCCCACAATAATTCACTAAGGCTTCAAGAGGAACCTGCAAACCTAGATCCACAAACCTAGATCAAGATCTCACCTCACTTTGATACCACCTAGCACAAGGCAGGGAGAAAGAGGGGCCAAAGGATGGGGCACCCTAATGATCCAAGCCTGCAACACACATGTAGAAGCAACAACAACAAGAGTGAGAGAGAGAATGCTAGATCCTTTCATATATTATCATCAATTTGACTCAAACATGCCGGGCTGTGAGGCCTTCCCGGTTAGGGCCAGATATTACAATAAATTATAGAAGTCCTCAAACATGTGAGGATCTACTACCAATCTCTAATCTAATGCCTTCTATCGTCTATCAAAAACTGCGTCCTAAACTACCACCAAACATCTACATTTATACAAGAAGCTACTGAGCTGAGTCGGCCTTCAAATCCATAATTAACGGAAGTAACCGTCAAACCTGGGACCACACACTTCCCAATGATGGATACAAACATTAATTTCATGATCCAATATAAATGCACAAGTCAACCACAACAAGAACCAAAACTAAACTCGTCGGCAAGTAGGATAACCGAGCAATAGATAGGCAATGTCGAGTGCTAGAGAAATAACCGACCGCCCAGGAGAGAACTAACCATACTCGGCAACCAAAGGAAACTGACCAACTTGGTCAAAGTGGAAACCAAGGAACATAGACAAAACTCCAAATTATTTTTGGTGACACAGGATTTCCAAGGACCTGAGATGCTCCTGCATCAAGATTTGTGAAAATAGAACTATCTTGGATCAACTTTTAGCCCTGTTTATGGTCACAAAGACAAGGAATGATTAGGTTTCATTGGTGAGTGTTCAGATATGAAGAAAAAAGAGAAAAAAAAAGGAAGTTGAAGTAGAATAAAAATATGAGGTTACAAGTAAGGTCATGAATCCAAGAAAAACTTCAAGAAGGCCTCCGATCAGGAAACCAAATGCTCAAAGGTACTTATCTTTTAATGGTTACTATTTCATATGCAAGAATTTTGGTCATAAGGCTATTGAATGGAAGATTAGGAAGGAACATAATGTTCAATGCTTTAGTTGTCATATGTTTGGTCATAAAGAAAATCAATGCAGAAGTCAAGTATCCAATCTAGTTAAGGGAAATGAAATGAACAATATCTTTCATGGTATTTTCTATGTATATCACAATTATGGTCGCAAGGCTAATCAATGTGGATCTAGAATTCAGATAGTGAGATTAGAATAATGGAATGTCAATTGTTTCAAATGTGGTTAGACTAGTCATTAAGCTAACACATGAAAATCTTGTGGTGCTTCGATAAAGTTAGAGAATGATAAGAATGTCACAATTTTGGATGAATCTTAGAAAGTCATGGTATAGAAGAAGAAAGATGTCAGTGAAGAGAATTTTGTGTTACCATATCCCGATACTAGATCTTTCAGTAACTAAACCGAATACTTTGGCTTAGAAGGAGTATTAAAAATATTGGATTGGTCACTTCTCCTGCTTTGAGTGAAACTAGTTGTAATTGACTTGTCTCTAGTATGTTGGATGGTAAATTAATGATTGTATTTTTTTCAATTGATTGATGTGCATTGTATGAATGGGTTATGTTAGCAATATTAATTCTTTGTGGGAAAATTTAATCATGAGATGTTGCAGTTATAAAGATAAAATTTTTAAACCATTTGTCACTATTGCAAGAATAAAAATCAAGGTTTTAGTAGACCTTGTGAGGGTTTGGTAAATTTGTTCGAACTCGAAGATAGAATTTGAATTAGTTATTTTCAATACCATTGCTATTGTATCAAGGATGCTGGAGAAGACAAAATTGGAGGAATTTGATCATGATAAAATTAGATAGATGGAAGTTGGATTGTTTGCAGAATTGTTGCAGAGAATTTGTATCTTAGGTTTGGATATTTGGGGAGAGTTTCCCTGGTATGATGGTGAAGAGTCTATTCTATTTTGTTGAGTCAATTTAAGGATGTACATCTAGTTTTGGAAAAACCCTATGCTATAATAAAAGAGTAATTGAGGATATCACTTGGTTGTGCAATGTTGGAGACCTTTCAGGAAAGAAGACTATCAAGTACAAGGAAGTGCAAGAATTGATTGGCATCAACAAAGATTAGTGCATCCTCTTGATATAGACACTTGTCAATCGAGTGGTGAGGTATGTTTCCTATGACATCAATTATAAACTTTATTTTTAAAATTGTGAAGGATTCACGTCTACTATAGTGGTTTATATTGCACATAAGATGGTTAAGGAAAATATGCAATTTTATCTTTGTAAACTATTAATAGACAATTTTCTTGAGAATGTCAAGATTTCATTGGAAGATGGTTATGTCTTTCAATTTGGCTCCTTGGTTATGTGTTTATTGTTCTATTTCTTTAGATATTTGTTGAGTAGAGAAAATATGGAGTGAAGGTTCAACATCGATGTCTGAAAACAAATTTACAAATATTTTGCATCATAGATAAATATTTTCTCTGATATAATTGTATCTAGTGTTATTCATGTGAGTTTTGCTGAGGAGGGTTCCTCCTTTGGTTAAAAGAATTTGGATGTTGTTGTTGGTGGTTCCTTTCCAAAACCAAAAATGAGAAAAATCAATGATAAAGGTAAATACATTGTTATTATTTCAGAGGATGAAGAAGAAAAAGATGAGGATGAGAAGGAAATAGAAGAGAAGGAAGAAGAGGAGATGGAAAAGGATGTAGTTTCTCCATTATAATTTGACTCCATGGATTCTAATGTTGTTTAGACAATGTTATATGATGGTGAGTTTGATAGAGTTGGTGGCATGTGGTCTAGTTACTCTCTGGTGACCAAAACTAAGATAGAGGACATGTTGACTGATCACTTGACCAGTAAGAAGATTGTTATTTATAATTTATCACGTGTATTACCAATTGAGTTGGTTAAGATTATTGAAAGAAGATCGTTAAATATGGTGAGGATTATTGCATAATCAAAGAGTCTATTGAGAAGAAGTGTACTAATGCTACACAAAGAGTATCTAGCATGATCTGTGAAACAAAATATTCTAGATAAAAGAGATTTTAGACATTTATGTTACAAGGTGTGCACCCTTGGTCTCCTTGTGCAGTGCATTGCTTGGGTTTGTGACATGGATTAACTGCCTCATGGATTCTATAAGTCTAGTCTTTATATCATGCATTGATAGGTCAATCTTTTGGTGCAATGACAATCACAATTGTAACAAGTGGCATCAAAGCTTGGTCATAGGTTCAAACTATTAGAAATAGGGAATAATGAGAGGGGAGGTGAATCAGTATTCTACAAACTTTTACTTTTTCCCAATTATGGATATAACAAATTAACTTGAAGCTTGCAAAACAAAGTAAACTAAATAACAAGCATAGCAATAAAGCAAATGAACTCATAACACCATGTTTTTTTTTCGAGGAAACCCTGGCCAAGGGAAAACCCTGGTGGGGATGATACTCACAACTGATCCACTAATCAAAAGTATTCGGTTAAGGATGTTGACCCTGTTAGGAGTCTATTACATACATATAGTGTCTCTGTCCTGATTGTCTATCCTGATTAAAGGACTCTAGGACTTGTTAGAAGCCTCAACCCTGCTAGGAGTTGGTATTACAAAATAGGATGTTTACAAGATGAGCTCACTGCCCAAACATGTAAAATAATATGATATCTGAATACAAAGGTAAAGTATATAACCTTTCACTACTGCCGAATAGCTTCCTATTCTGATTTAGCTTTCTAGATTCTTCGCTTTCATACATAGAGTCTACTTTCTTTTCTTTCACAATATAAAACTTCACATCACAACATTACAATATCTTATTACATCTATTTTGACTTCACATTACATGCTTCTTACATATATACAAGTTATTAAGAATAATAACTTACAGTCGGCTTTACTAAGTATAAACTCTTTCCAGAATAAAAAACTAATTCATGCTGCCTAAGGGTTAACATCTAGGATGTTGTCTCTTATATGATTAAGTCATTATTTTGATAAACAAAATAATCCCTTAACTAACATTCTTATTTTGTCTTCTTGCTCTGTTCAGGTCAGCTTCAACTTTGTCTCTGTTATTCTTCAATATCTCCTTTCGTACATGTCATACAGATTTGTGCTTTCACATGTGTCTTTAATATACATAGAATTATCCATGTTCAAGTGCGCATGCACTGAACTTGCTTCTATGAAGATCACTAACCAAAACTGTCTCTGATTAGACTAGAAAATACTGCTGTACTTAGACAATTTTTACTTATGATCTTACAAAATTGCTTGCTATGGTAGTGTGATCATCATAGTGATTATATGTTTCTATAATGACAACAACTTGATATCCTACTCAGCCAAATTTCCAACAATCTCCCCCTTTGTCATTGGTGGCAACATATAAGAAAATTGGCTAAGTCTCAAAAAACATCTCCAACATACTTATATCTCTGAATATCTATACTCCCCCTAGGAGCATGCATCATACTATACTGTCTATACAATTTTCTACTACTACTCCCCCTTTGACAACAATGAAAAAAAAAGGTGTCAAAAACTTGTCAAAAATGGTTTACCTTAGGGTCTCAAAATTGCAAAGTCGGTAGGCTTGCAACACAGTCTACAAAATTTATCTTCATGCTTACTAACTCCTTATCCCATGATTTATTTATAGCATTTGAAACACTTAGGAGTGAACATAGACCAAAAGATGTTGTTTCACATGCCTTTAGGTTTGCTTAGTGAAATTTCTCATAAGATGTCTTTGAAGAAAGACATTCCTCCAATTGATTCTCAATAATATTTAATTTAATTGATACATGCTCTCTTAATAGAGCGAATCTCCTCAATTTCTTGTCCTTTTCATCATTCAGAATTCTTCTATCATCATAGAGTTTGCTTATGTTTTTCTCAATGTCTAAGATCTTCACATTTGGGCTTGACAAAAGGTTTACTGCTGTTTGTATCTCTGCCTCTTTCATCTTCATCTTCTCTACAATTTCTGATATATGATCTCCTGATTTTGTACATTGAATGTGCAAAGCTTTTCCTTTTTCCAAACTCCTTCTTAGTTCCTTAATGCAAATATCCAGATTGTCTATATCATTTTTGATATTCTGACATACATCTTGGAATATCTTGGCTTCATAAGCTGCTTGTGCTTTAACTATGGCCATGTCTGATAAGTTTGTGAATTCAATATCAAAGGCTTTCACAACTTCTTTAGCTTTACCCCGTGGATCCGCCTCATTTATTTGACTGGTTATTATGCTCTGTAGTTTCTCTATTACTTCAAGCAATGATCCTTCTAAGATTTTTACCTTTTTATTCTTTCCAGTAATCTTATTCAAAGATGAGATCGGCTCTATTTGATCATCATCATCAACTTCCTATCCAAGACTAGCAAAAATAGACTCAATTTGTGGTTTCTCTGCTGCTTCCTTGGGATTAGGATTGATTACTATTTGTACTTGTGGAAAATCCTATTCTACTACATCTGCATTATCCTATGGTTCTACTTGTATCATTTCTGCCTCTTCTTCCTTTCTTGTTTCCTTTCCTTCTTCCTCATTCACTGTCATATCCTGCTGCTCAATAGCCAAATTGTCAACAATGTTCTTATTATCATTGAATGGGTTTTCTTCACTTTCTAAGGTGATGTTTGTTCCTTCTACATTCATGGTTTCATCCTCAATATTAATAGATGGCGGTGGTGATGTTTGATGTTCAGCTTCCAATACTTGACCAACTACATTTGTGTGCTCACTAGGGCCAGAAGTCATAACTTTCACAACTACTTCCTCTGTTTCTTTGTTGATTTCCTCATAATTACCTCCCATTATTAATATAGTTCTTCTTTTCATTCTCAGATGAGTGTTAAGATTTTTCATAATCTCCTTAAAGTTCTCTTCATCTTTTATCTCACATAGTTTCCTTACATAGTTTTCTCTTATATTCTTGTCTTCCTCAATTGCTCTTTTCTTCCCATTTATCAATTTCTCAAAAAGTTCATTAGGAATCTTTCCTTGAATGCTATCAAACTTTTTGTCTGCCAGTATCATGTGCTTAACAACTACATTTTCTAAGTTCAATTTCTCAGAAAAGTTGTATAATTCATAAAATTTGTTCATCTTAGTGAAATCACCTTCATTGATAATTAAGGCATTCACTTTTTCAATCTTAGGCTTCCATTTCTTCTTGCTACTTCCTACTTCTTCATCAACCTTTACTTCTGATACTTTTCTTTGTGCTAGGGTAGATATTGTCTTTTGTCTCTTTCGTGGTCCGCTTTCCATTTCCTTTACCCTTTTTATTGGTGGAGTGGTGGAGGATCTAGTGGATTTTCTCACTTCCTGCACTTCCACAACTTCATTTTCTTCTTGTACTCACATACATTCTTATTAGCTCATGCACTCTTAACCATAGCATCATTACATCATATACTATCTCATATTAACTTCACAAGAGTTAATTCAATCTACTCTAACTTCTACACTATTCTAATCTTCTACTCTAATACATTCTTCATGAATTAATTACTTCAAGTTCTTTGAGATGGGTTAGGAAAAGGTTCCACTTACTATCAGATACTTCACCTATCTGATTACCTTATGTAATGAGTGTGCTTTCTTGATTTGTGGCTTTAACAAACTTAACTTCTTCCGAGTTACTACAACATCCTTTTTGACTGTTGTTTGTGTTCTCATTTCTCCTTGTGTAACTTCTAGGATTAGGGTTTCTCATGTTGTTCATTTTGCAAAATCTTGTTGTGTGACCAAATTTGTTGCATATCTAAAAAACTACTCCATTGTTTCCATATCTTAGTCCCGTCTGATTGATTTGTGATCTACAATTTTTGGCAATGTGTCCAATCTTGTTGCATCTATAACACACAACTCTATTTCTTTTGTTCATATCTTCAATAGGTCTCTTATCTGCATGGTTAGTATCTCTAAACATTCTACTACTACTATTATTATCATTAGATCTAGGTTTCTCACAATCAATAGCTCTATGTCGAAAACCATGACAATTATAACAATAACCATGGAGAGGTTTTAATTGCTTACCTGTGCAACCTTTCTTCATATGTCCAAAAGTATTACATGAAAAACATCTACCTTTGAATTCTCTTCGCATATCTTTAGGTGGTTCATATTCTTTAGGTGGATTAGGTATGTCTTTAGATTTGTTAACTTCATCAGATTTCTTTTCATCTTTGTTTTCAGAGAGTTTCAGATCTGGTTCCTTGCATTCTTCACTTATCTTATATGAATTAAATCCAAGACCAGTTGTATCATAGTATGGCTTTTGATAATACATTTGTTCATCAATCTTCTCACTAGTGGAATATAGTTTTTCAAGATGTTGTTTAGACTGCGTCAATTCACCTTTCACAATTGCATTTTACTTCTCAAGCTCAACATACTGTAATTTAGTTTTCTCAAATTCAGATGTCACTTTACAAAGTTTAGACTTTAGATCTTCATTTTCAGATTTCAGATTTGATTCATTCTTGCTATTTCCATCTTTCAAACTCAACTTCAGATCTACAATCTTCAACTCATGTTTAAGGATCTCATTTTCTTTCTTCAGATTTGAAATTTCATCACATTACTTGACTTGAATTGTAGGATCTTTCTTTGATTTTAGTTCTTCCACTTTTTCTTTTAGTTTCTCAATGCAGTCCTTCACATCATCATATTTCCCTTTAAGAGTGTCTCTTTCATCAGTAAGAATATCAATATGTTCAAGAGCTTCTTCAAGATTCTTCTACAATTGATCCATATTGTAATGCCCAAAAATTATCAGACAAAAACACAACTTTTTTTTTTGTGAAACACTAAATGAACACTCAACGATAACAAGGTTATTAAATAACCCATCAATGTGAAGCATTGAGATGGATAGATCACATGGGCTAATCACCCAACGTCGCATATGGGACCACAAGGCATGCACTGGCATGCCTTCGTCCCTTACACGACAGAAGACGTCAGGAGACAAGGGTTAATGATAATCCATACTTAAGGGAAAACATCTCCCAAAAAGACCTGTGGTAATTTAGGGTCAATAAGTTTTAACCCTAAGAGTCTTAAAGGATTAAAATTTAATCAACATAAGGATAAGTTTGAGATATAACCAAGAAAATTTAATTCTAGCTATTCCATTTATAGCTAAGTTCTCTCAATTTAATAAATATTTATAAGGTTGATTATATCATTAACTTCTCCAAAAATTAACTTAATTTTATAACTTAGAAACCTAGCCACATATTTAATTTTAACATGCTATTCATCCAATCACAATTTCTGAATTTTCCATTTGCATTTTAATGAAAGTCAAATGGGAAATGTTATAACAACAATATATATTTCTATACAATTTCTCTAATGTATGACTAACAAACTCAATATGTACTTTAAGTTCTTGTCCATAAATATTAAATTTAAAGAATTTTCTCAAATCATTATTATTTAACTAATATAATAACTTTATTAAAACAACATAAAATTTAATAAGCTAAAATTTCTATTATAACAATTATACTAAAGCAACTTAACTCTATAACTAAAATTTCCATTATAGTTCATTAACATATTTAAAAAAAAAAAAATTAATATCAAACACAAATTTAAAGACGTTATTTTGACTATCATAATTTTCCTAATAAACAAAATTTCTAAGAACATTCACTTAATAAACATAATTTTGAAAAGAATTTCTAACTATTACTATTCATTTAATTACCGAGATAAATTCATTACTTAGAACTAAATAATTCATAACTTTAAATAAAACCATAGTCAAATATTAACATATAACAATAAAAATATAATCCCATTGACCTCCCAAACCCTTATCCAAAATTAGGGTTGGGACCTCTTAAATAAAAACATGAGAAACCCTAACTCTATGCATTTGTGCATTGCAGGTTAGAGAACAAGATCTGAAGAGTAATTTTTTTGAGAACTTCTACAAACAGGCTGCTCAACCCATTGAAGATCTCTGTGATTTCCTTTTTCCTATACATATATTGTTTTGTTTAAATCTAGTTTTTTTTATATGTTTTTTTTTATAATGGCCTGGGTTTGCTTTCATGCCCTAGGGCGGAGTAGTGCCGGCAGCCATGGCTGACCTCGGCACTGCCCAGGCAAGCTTACAGCACAAGGTGTGAGGGGGGTTTGATGCTACATAGAAGCCCCCATAGGTGTTGCATTGCAGCATCGTGAACAGTGCTGCAATGCAGCACCATGCAGGTGTTGTATGGCAGCATCGAGTATGGTGTTGTCATACAACACCGCGTGGGTGCTGTTACACAGCGCCGCCACCGCCGAAGCAAAGGAAAAGGGAGGGGGGTAGGGTTCGGCCCTCCCCCCAATATTTGATATTATTTTTTTTTTACAGGTTTTTTTTAAAAATAAATAAATTTCATTCACCTTTTTTTTTATTTGTATAATAGAATTTTATTAAGTGCAGCTTTCATTTTACGAAGCTCTTCGATTTCCTTATATTATATATAATAGAATATATATGTAAGTATATATTCTATTATATATCATGAGGTAAGATACTAATCTTTTTGTGTTAGTTTAATTTATATATATGAAATTTTTATCAAAAAATATATTATATATATAATAGTGTATATATATATATATATATATATATATATATATAAAGGCAAGGTAATAAACTTTTGTTTATAAAATTTGAACATGAAGTTCACAGAGAATTTACATTTTAATCAACAGTATGAATAAGTAAATTAAAAAGTAATAATATATATATTTTAAGGTTTAGTAAGTACATTCCCTATTTCTATATAGAGAGATTTTACTGTACTATGTGAGGAGTCCTTAATTGAGAATCTATATTTATACACAAGTATATGTATACATGTAAAAACTGGATAAATTTAACAATCTGTATAGTTTACATACTCAGATTATTTGCAATACTTTTGTACGGGCTAGGTACAACAATAAATTATTTATCATTTATTTTTCTGTTAGGCAAATAAAAATTCTTTTATAACAGAAGTATGAAGTAAATACAAAACTCATTAGTTAATACTATATGCAATGAAAATATAAATTTTATAAATGCTGGATTGCTGGTGCAATTGAAAAATAAATTTTCCTGTCATTACTTACTGCAAATAATGAAATACAATGCATTATAATTTCCTAGTTTATGGCACCTCAAGGTAAGCAGTACTTTTGACAAGGAACAACTCAAGGCACATAAAATTTACAACTTATATATTTCTAAAGTGAATTTTTTTTTTTTTACATTGAATTAACATGAGAATTAACACATGCTTTAAACAAGATTTGTAGGATAAGAGACCGTATAATAATTTTCTTTATTTATCATGATATAAATTACAGAATTTAAAACAAGTAATAAACAGTAACAATTACAGTCCTTTACATTTCCAAGTTTCATAAGTGTAGGGAACATAATTAAATTTCCTTTTCAAATGTGCAGGACATTTATCTCTATGTTGGAGGAACAAAAAAAAAACAAATTACAGATTTCAACTAGTTATTAAAATTTCATACAAGAGGACATTTATAAGCCTTCTTTCCAGCTTTTATTCCTTAACAAATACAATATCATAGGAGACTCTTTAAGTAAAGTAAGGTTACATAAGCTAGATACTACCAAAACATTTCATAAACTTTTATCAACTCTATCTTGAGACTTCAACTTGAACTTCTTCCTCACACCATGTAAGCAAACCTGCAACACAAGACTTCTTCCACATGGCTATGGAGGCTCACCTCCCAGCCTAGGCTATTTCATGGCCACCCCCGAGCTAGGGGAAACAAGAAATGGATGGGTTACAAAAAAACAACACATACATAAATATGCAAGCCACAATTTGGTACAAGAACATGCACAATTGACTCCCTTCCCAAGCTTGCACAAAGGATTCAAAATTGGATCCATAAATGGGCGAAGGTGGAAACTTCTCATATGGAGACACCTTACTCATACACAACAAGAATTTTAAATTTCTTTCATGCCTTCACAAGGCTCCTTCCAACAAACATCTCAACACCAAGAACTTCAACACATCCCTTATGGCCCCAAACAAGAAAACATAAGTAGGTGATCATGGATGCCCATACATCCAAGCTCTCAACATATATAATTCCCAACTAGGCCCTTCACCCCAAGACCTCCTCAAATCCTCCCAAGGATGAGGAGTAATCTTGCACACCCAAAACATGTAACAAAACAAGAAGCTAAAACAAGAATAAAATCATAAAGTCACATTGAAACTACACAATACAAGATTTACTCACAAGAGACAAAAATTACAAGATTCACACAAATTTCATCATTTCAATGCAATTACAAAATATATACTTGTTAGAAAAACCAACCTTTCTCCTAAGAAATGGCAATGGAGGTTTGTAGTAGAGCTTTCCCTTGATTCCTAGCTTGCTTACTTTCTCCAAAAACCACTAGCAAATCTCTCTAGTCCTCCTCTCACTCCCTTCCACAAAACTAGCATAGCCAAGATGAAGAAGTCCCCAATTCCTAAGCTTCTATCTCCTAAAGACACTCCAAACATTCCTCTCTCATTCCCTCTTCCCAAAAAAAATTAGGTTTCTAGATTCTAGATAATATGACACTTTCCCTTGCTATGGAAATGGGATGTAATTCAACACATGGGAAAGTGAGGCAACCTAGAGAACATTACCATTTTCATCATTACCAAAGGTGGCCCATTTATAGAGACAAAATGGAGGCCTAGGGAAGACTAGGAAATGGTAGAAATAGGCCCCCTAACCCATGTACTAGAATTGGTGCACTAAAAACTAGCCTTAACTACACCCTGGGACTCCAAATAACCCCTCAAAACCCTAGTTAAGCTTGCATCCAAAAATGGAAAAATGATAACATAAACCTTGGTTCCTTAAACCTCCAACCTAGCCTAGGGATACACAAGGCCAATCTAAGGAAGGGGTGGGGTCCACATTCCACTCAAGCATGCCATCCCATCATAGTAGTGTCAAGTGACACCTCACAGGAGTACACATCACTAATTCAGAGTTCATATAACATAAGGTAAGCAATAAACTAATTACGAGCATATAAAGAGTACAACTAACATCATCATCATATAAATCAATAACAATGATCACATAAGGTCTAATGATAGAAAGTCATAATCCAAAATAGGTCTAATGTCTCAAATCAATGTATCATCTAGATGAATCAAATGTCAAAACAACTATTGAGCTAAGATGGGTTGAGGTAGGACCTCACATCCTCCCCCCTAGGCATGAACTTCCTCCTAGAGTTCATCAAATATATGGGGGTACTAATCTCTCATCTGTGCTGTGTCCTCCCAAGATGTTGTGACCTCATCATAGCAATCCCACTGGATCCTAACCTAGTCTAGCTCTCAACCTTGAAGGGCCAGGGTCCTGCAAGCCAGTATACGTATTGGCTCCAAAGCCAGCTGTCTGTCTGACTCCACCTGTAAAGCATCCCAATCAATAATATGAGACTCATCATAAATATACTTCCTCAAAATAGATACATGAAAGACATCATGGATGTGTGACATGCTAGGTGGTTAAGCTAAATGGTATGCTACCGGGCCTATCCTCTCCAAAATCTCAAAAGGCCCGACAAAGCGAGGGGCTAGCTTATAACCCTTTCCAAAATGGATTGGGCTCTTATGCGGCTACACTCAAAAAGACCTTGTCCCCAATCAGATACTCTTTGTCAATCCTCCTATCATCTGCATACTTCTTCTGTTGATCCTGGGCCTCTCTAAGATGCTACCTTATCAAATCTACCTACTGCTCCATCTGTCTGACCAACTCTGGACCAATAGAAACTCTGTCCTCAATCTTGTCCTAGCTCAATGGTGTCCTGCAAGGTCTACCATACAAGGCCTGGTATGGAGGCATACCTAAAGATGAATGATGCCCATTATTATAGGAAAAATCAACTAAATGTAGGTACTCCTCCCACCTAACATGCTGATCCATCACATACATGCGTAGCATGTCCTCTAATACCTTATTAACCCTCTCAGTCTGACCATCTGTCTCTAGGTGATATGTTGTGCTGAAATTGAGCCTAGTGCCCAAAGTGGTTTGAAGCTCTCTCCAAAATGATGAACTAAAGAGTGAGTCCCTATCTTATATGATCATGTGTGGAATGCCATGAAGTCTGATAATATCCCTCAAAAATACCTGTGCCACTGCAGGTGCTATGAAAGTAGTACGTATGGGTGAGAAGTGGGCTAACTTAGTCAACCTATCCACCATCACCATAATGGCATCGTGGCGATGAGATGACATAGGAAGACCAACTATAAAATCCATGGATATGACATCCCACTTCCACTCAGGTATCTCATGTGGCTGAAGAAGTCCTCCTAGATGATGATGCTCCACCTTAACCCACTGACACTCTAAGCATCTAGCCACTATCTCAGCAATGTGTGTCCTCATACCCGGCCAATGATAAAGCTATCTCAAATTTTCATGTAACTTCTTGACTCTGGGGTGTGCTGCATAAGGTGCTCTATGAGCCTCAAGGATGATGAAGTCACACAACCCATCAGAAGAAGGTACATAAATGTGTCCTCTATGGTGAAGAAGGCCATCAAACTCTAGGGTATAATCTAAGAACTTCCCCTCTAGGGGTCTCTGAGCCTAAACCATCTGTCTAACCTCTGAATACAAGACATCCTCCTGTAAGTGCTATAGTATGTGCCCTCTCAAATCTGTGCTAGTAGTCATAGCTGAGAGCTCATGATGTATCCTACTCAAGGAATCTACTACCACATTCTCCTTACCCTTGATGTAGTGAACGTCAAAATCAAACTCGCATAGGAACTCCATCCATCTCCTCTATCTAGCATTGAGATTTGGCTGAGTGAATATGTATTGAAGACTCTGATGATCCGAGTGAAGCTAAAATCTATGGCCCTATAAGAAATGTCACCATCTCATCAAATCATGTACTACTACTACTAGCTCAAGGTCATGGGTAGGATAGTTAATCTCATGAGTCTTGAGCTTCTTGGACTCATAGGCAATACCCCGATCATCTTGCATCAATGCTGCCCCAATCCCATCTAAAGATGCATCTATGCACACCACAAAATCTACTGAAGGATCAGGTATCGCAAGTATAGGTGCACTGGTAAGTTCTCTCTTGAGCTCCTGAAAAGCTCTCTCACACCTCTCTATCCACTCAAACTTCTTCCCCTTTCTTTGAAGGGAAGTGATGGGATGGGTCACTCTAGAGAATCCCTCGAAAAAACATTTGTAATAGCCTACAAGGACCATGAAGCTCCTAACCTCTATCACACTAGTAGGTGCCGACCAATCCATAATCACCCTAATCTTAGATGGGTCAACTGAGATCCCATCTCCTGATATCACATGGCCTAAATAGTGAAACTCTGTCACGAAGAATGCACACTTTGGCAAGCTATCGTACAACTAATTATCTCTCAAGCACTGCAAGACCTATCTAAAATGCTCCTCATGCTCATGCTCATCTTAGGAGTATATCAAAATGTCATCCAAGAATATCACTAAAAATATTTCTATAAATGAACAAAATACTCCATTCATGAGGCTCATGAATATAGCCAGAGCATTCATGAGTCCAAAAGGTACCATAGTGAACTCATAATGTCCATTTCATGTGCGGAAAGTAGTCTTGTGGATGTCACTATCCACAATCCTCAACTGATGATACCCCGACTTCAAGTCTATCTCCAAGAACACTTAGGTTCCTTGAAGCTAATCAAATAAGTCATCAATCCTTGGAAGGGGATACCGATTCTTGATGGTCACCTTGTTTAGTTGTCGATAATCCATGCACAACCTAAGAGATCCATCCTTCTTCTTAACAAAGATGATGGGTGCACCCCATGGAGATATGCTAGGATGAATGCTCCCTTTCTCCAAGAGCTCCTCTAACTGAATCTTGAGCTCACTGAGCTCATGTGTAGTCATCCTATAGGGTACTCTAGAAATGGGCTCTACTCCTAGCACAAGATCTATATGAAAGTCCATTGCTCTAGGTGGTGGCATACCAGGTAATTGTGAAGGAAATACATTTGTAAACTCCTATAGAATAGGGTGGTCATCAAGAGAAGTATCCTTCTCTACCTCCTCCTCTCTATCACTAATAGTGATAGAAAATAACTAACATCCCTTCCACATGCACCCCTTAAGCTGCATAGTAGAAATTATACAAAGAGATATAGGTCTCTGAACTCTTGCAATAACTGAGGTCACCCCATCATCATCTAAAAAATCCACTATCTTCTGTCTATAATCCATCTTGGCTCTATGGGAATAGAGCCAATCCATGTCGAGGATGACATCATAGGATCCAAGTTGCGTGACACGAAGGTCAACTGAGGTGGTAAGGTCCCTAATCTTCAGCTGGAAACCTCTCACCATGGAACTAACGGATACCCTAGCACCTGAGGCTAACTCATCCTCCCAACTAACATCCTACCTAGCTGCCACTAGCCCACATCACTCCACTATAAAAGGTAAAATAAAAGAGTTGGTAGCTCCTGAATCAAAAAGGACAGAAATGCTACTACCTTCGATCATGCCTACAACCTCAATGACTATGGCCTAGTGCTCAGCCTGGCAGTTATCAACCACTACAAATACTCTGTGCACTCTAACCATGTCTCCTATAGTAGGCTCAGAAGCTGCCTCCCTCTGATTGCTGGCTAGAGGGCCTATAGGAAAATCCCTACCTACGTGCCCCATGGAACCACATGTGTAGCACGATCCTCTAGCCTGTAGCTATATCCCCTAAGGCCTAGACTGTTGCTATCCTCCTGTAGCACTAGACCCACTAAATCCACCTTTGGATGCCTGAGACTATCCCCTCTGATCTCGTCGAGATCCCTATGAGTGCCACTACTTGGGCTTTGAGCCCTGTTGTCCCTGTGAATATTTCTATTTTTGGTTCTACTAAGACTGTTGTGGCTATTGCTGCTGCTACTAAGGTTCCCTAGATGATCCCGATGAGTTCTTCTGATTTCCCTTCCAGTGAGATTTCTAGAAACTAGAAGACTGAGATGTGGCATTCCAGTTCTGTGACCAGTCTCGGGTGTCATGAGACCTGTTATGGATCTCCTTAGTGACCAAGGTCCTCTCAATTGTATCACGTAGATCTCCTGAGGGTATCATCCGCACTCTATTAGCTATGGCATAGTTCAACCCCTTTATAAAGTGGTTGACCTGGAGTTTCTCATCCTTCATGTAGTCTACATAAGGAACAAGTTCAAGAAAATTATTCTCATACTGGGCTACTATCAAGCCTCTCTGCTATAAATCATGAAACTCATTGATGCGACACTGTCTGAAATGCTCTAACATATATCAGGCTTAGAATCTCTCCAAGAAGGTCTCCCATGTGAGGGTGTCCATGGTAAGATGAATCTTAACCTCCTCGTGCCTCCACCAAGTAGAAGCGTTCCCTCTCAGCATGTGTATTGCAAAATTTTCCTTAAGGTTGCTCTCTTAAGAACACAACCCAAAGCAATGCTCGAGGCTCAAAAGCCAAGCTTCTGCCTCTGTCCCAGCCATGGATCCTGAAAAGGGTGGTGACTGTAGTCTAATAATGTCTCAGATTAGGTCCCCTGTGTCTTGAGGTACTCTCAGCACTACCCCTGGTGGCAGCTCTAGCATGTTCACCAACTCGCCCTCATAAACTACCTACTCCGCTATTTGTGTAGGAGGGGGAGTCCTACTCCACTCGAATCTCGGCCTGCTGGCCTCCCGGAGGCAATTTGTCCATAATAATACCAACCAAATTCTATAATGCATTAAGGATATCCTAATTGGGATTAGGTGGTGGTGGGGGAGGTGGCCCCTGCTCGTCACCTACTCCCTCAGCTACTCACTCATCTCCCTCTATTGCCACATGACCACCTTTGGGTCTCTGCCCACATTGACATGCACTACGCGTGACTGGAGGCATCCTACACTAAGGACAAAACAATAGTAAGATTGGAAAATGTAATGGGTTTAAAGGTTCCTAGAGTAGAAATCATGCTCTGAACCAGAATTCTGAACCAACTTTTGATTTTATAGAATTCTGTAAATCTGCTAAAATTTAGATATCCCCTGCTAAATATTTGAAGTCAAATCCTGGTGAATTAGACAAGTTAGTTGCTTATGTGAAAGGATCTTCTCCTATTGTTCAGTCCAATTAGGTAAACACTACATCCACTAATGAAACCTCTATGGAACCAAATGTAAAACAACCTGCGATCAAAGAGCCCATCATTAATCTTGAATCCTCAGAACCTACTCCAGTTATAGGGCAACTTGAGCCCTTTTATGTCTCATTGTTCATCCATGGTCATAAGCTTAGTAATTATATCATAGATTCTGGAGCCTCTAACAATATCATGCCTTCTTCGATAGAAAAAGCCCTTGATCTACCTTTGACAAAAAATTTTGGTAGGTGCTACTCCATGGACTCCAAACAAGTCCCTTTGATTGGCCAAATCAAAGATGCTCAAGTTGCTTTAGCAGCTTTCCCCGACAAAAGACTCAAGTTGACCATTTTGGTTGCTGATATTCCAGCAAGTTACGGTATGCTCTTGAGCAGAACCTTTTGTAGGGATCTGGGTGGAGAGATCAAATTGGATTGGTCTCAAGCTATTGTTCCCATTAGGGATAAATAAAGTTACTCTACAACCTGAGATTAAATGCAAATACATAGTTTTTCCCTCTGATGATCCTAAGTCTCATATTTTGTACTAGGAGACTGATTTCTCTAACTATTTGATCATGCCAGAAATTGAAGTCATGAATGAAAATGATGATGAGGAATTGTGGACCTTAGAATTTGATGGTAGCTATTCATCCACTGGTTTGGGGGCTGGAGTGGTTTTGATATCACCCACTGAAGAAAGATTCCCTTCTGCTTATAAGCTTGAGTTCAAGAACACTAATAATACTACAGAGTATGAAGCTCTATTACTTGGGATTCTAGAAGCCAAGAGGAAAGGCATTAAAATGCTTAAAGAAAAAGGAGATGCTAAGCTAATTGTGAAACAAGTAAGAGGAAAATATGCAGTCAGGAATGATAGAATGAAACATTACAGAAATAGAGTCTAGGATGAAATAGAAGGATTTCAGGGTTTCTCTATTGAATCCATTCCTAGAGAAAATAATTCTAGAGCAGACGCCTTAGCCAGTTTTGCAACACTGTTGATTCCTCATCCTGACTTTGATAGTGATTAGTATACTATCGAGCTCATCCATTGACCCAATGTTCCCGATAATGCTAATTCTTGGCAGGTTTTTAGTGATGATGCTCATGTGTTGTCCTTTCTTCAGGGTATGGAAAAGTTTTCCTCTATTTTTTTGAGGGTTCAGAATCTGAATGCCAAGAGTTCTGTTCTGATGAGAAGATTGAAAAAGAAGAGAAGGTTATTCAATTAAAAGGAAACCACATTCCTAAAGGCCTTGTAAATATGGAAAAGCTATTTGATCGTAAAGATTCCTTCGTAGGTCATACCGATGGGACAAAAGAAGATCAACTCGGTAGTTATGAGAAAATCAATATTGGAAGCAATGAGGACCCTAAGTTTGTCAACCTAGGTATATGCTATAATTCAATTGAGAAAGAGGTATTTAAAAAATTGTTGCGGGAATTTAGAGATGTTTTTGCTTGGTCATATGAGGATTTAAATTTTTTTAGAAAAGGCAAGTTCCAACATCATATTCCTTTAAAGCCAGGAGCTAAACCCTTCAGACATAAATTAAGAAATTATAATCCTAGAGTTGCTGATGCCATTTTCTGAGAAGTTGATAAAATGCTTAAGGAAAAAATAATTTATCCAATTCATCATTTGACTTGGGTGGCGAACATAGTTCCTGTCCGCAAAAAGAATGGAGAAATTTGAATTTGTGTTGATTTTTGGAATCTCAATTAGTCTAGTCTGAAGGACAATTTTTCTCTCCCTAACATGGATCATATCCTTCAGATGGTAGCGGGATCTGAAATGATGTCGATGCTGGATGGGTTTTTAGGGTACAACAAAATTAGTGTGGCCCCAGAAGACCAACAAAAAATGACGTTCACTACCCCCTGAAGTATGTTTGCATATAATCGAATGCCATTCAGACTGATTAATGCAGGAGCGACTTTCCAGTGGGCCTTGAATTCCTCCTTCAGTCATTTAATGAATAAAGTGATCATGGTGTATCTTGATGATATGACTATTTTCTCACGCAGAAGGAAGAAGCCTCCTAAAGACCTGAAGCTCATTCTCCAAGAATGTAGGAACCAAGAGATATCTTTAAATCCCAAGAAATCAATCTTCTGTGTGACTGAAGGAAAATTGTTAGGTCACATAGTTTCAGAGAAGGGGATTGCAATAGACCCAGAGAGGGTGTGGGTGATTCAGCAATTGTATTTACCATCCCACAAGAGTGGAATAAGGTCTTTCTTCAGACATATAAATATTTTGAGGAGATTCGTGCCAGATTTTTCAGAAACAACTAGACCCATGGTCAACTTGTTAAGTGAGAAGAAGACATTTAGGTGGAATGATGAGGCTAAAAGGTCTTTTGATAAGGTTAAAGAAGTAATTGCATAGGCTCTTGTCCTTGCTCACCCGGATTTTCATAAGGATTTTGTGATACACTGTTATGCATAAGAGCATACAATGTCAGGAGTCCTGTTATAGAAGAATGAGGCAAGTGAGGAACTACCTATTTCTTTTATGAGTGTTCCTCTAAAGAATCATGAATTGAAGTATTCTCCCACAGAAAAATAGGCTTACGCAGTAGTAAAAGCCATAAAGCAATTCAAGTATTATATTCTGCATTCTCATTCCACAGTGAATGTCCCAAATTCTGTTGTCAAGAGCATATTAATTCAACAAGAGGTGCCAATGAATAAGAGAGCTAATTGGGTGGCCAAAGTTTAAGAGTTTGATCTAGAGATCAAACCTACCAAATTGGTAAGGGGCCAAGGTCTGTGCAAATTAATTGTTAAAATGATATGATTCCTAAAGGTGATATTCCATTATCTTTATTTACAAGATTAAAAGACACATGGTTCTCTGATGTTTCCTATTACCTTACATATGGAGAATGTCTAGCTCATCTTACAGCAAAGGAGCAGAGAAAATTGAAGCTTAAGGCAGCTAAGTATGTTATAGTGGATGATATTTTGTATAAAAGAGGTCTGGATGAAATGTTTCTTACGTGCGTAGATGAAGACCAGCAGAAGAAATTGCTTCAGTCATTTCATAGTGAAGCATGTGGTGGGCATTTCTCCTCAATGGTAACTGCTTTCAAAATTTTGAGGAACTATTATTATTGGCCCAAAATGTTTAAAGATGCCTACAAATGGGTAGCACAATGTGAAAAATGCAAGTTATTTTCAAGAAAGCCACATTTAGCCGCTTTTCCCTTAAGACCAGTAATAATTGATGAGCCATTCAAGCAGTGGGGTTTAGATTTTATACGACCAATAAATCCCACATCTAGTGCTGGACATACCTATATTCTAACAGCTACAAATTACTTTACTAAATGGGTAGAGGCTATTGCAGTGAGGAAAACTACTACTGAAGTGGTTTGTTCTTTCTTGAAAGAGAATATTTTGGTTAGGTTTGGTGTTCCTACAAAGATTGTCACTGATAATGCACTTAAATTTTCTTCTCAAGATATGCAAATTTTCTGCTATGATAATGGGATTCAATTGGCACATTCATTTGATTACTTTCCCCAAGGCAATGGGAAAGCGAAATCTACCAATAAAAACTTGATCAATATTATGAAGAAGCCAGTGAATGAAAATTCTAAAGACTAGCATAAGAGATTGTTTGAAGCCCTCTGGGCTGATCGTACTTCTCCTAAGAGAGATATAGGTATGACTTTGTTTAAACTATTCTAGGGAGTAGAATCTCAACTCTCATTGCCTCTGGAGCTATCAGCCATAAAATTGCAGAAAGTAATTGAAGATCAAACCTTTTCTGATGGATTGGTTAAAAGGATCATGTACCTAAGCAAGATCCAAGAAGAATGAGATGAGATGGTGAATCGCATAGCCTTGCACCAATCTCAGGTGAAGAAATTTTTTAACAAACGAGCCAAGCCCAGGAAGTTTATGGAGAATGATAGAGTGCTATTATGGGATAAAAGAAGAGAGCCCCGGGGTGCTCACAAAAAATTTGAGTCCCTTTGGAAGGGACCTTTTGAAATCAGTCAAGTATTGGGACCTAATTCTTTCAAACTCAGGTATGCAGATGGAACTAAAATGCCCTTATCTTATAATGGGCAAGATCTGAAGCTTTATGAGCTGTAGATAAGTTCAACCTTCCTTTGTACATAAATTTTTATTGTGTTGTAGGTTAGTCGCATGTGTTGTCTTTTTGGCTTGTGCGAAACTAGAGAGCTTGAATTCCTTGTTTAGTCCTTCACAGTCCTAATCCCCAGTCGGAGCCACCTGTTGCCCGTCAAATTAATTTTTACCTTATTTATATGCGGTAATTTGTGAAGTTGTGTCAATGTTTAGGTTGCAAATTGAACCGTGAACTTTGAAATTGAACCGGCCGGTTCAAGGTTCAAAGTTTAATATATTTTTCTCCAAAAGCGTGGCGTGTATGTTGCGTCTTGTAAAAGCCTTTTCTAGCCACGTTCACATGTCAGTGTGTAAATGTTGAATTTAATCTTGAACTTTGAACCTCAGTTTTTCATTTTTTCAGTTCATGTTAGAATATGCACTTCTACAATTTTACACTAAAAAGTCTCCCAAGTAATGGTTTTAAAATCATATTTTATAATTTTCCTGAGCTTATTGTAGAAGTTATTGGGGTCCGCCACAAGTTATTAAGAATAATAACTTACAATCAGCTTTACTAATTATAATAACTTACAATCAACTTTATTAAGAATAATTACTTACAATCAGCTTTAATAATAACTGAGAGGGAGGTGAATCAGTTATCCACATTCCCAAATACAAAATGTATATCACAAAACAAATTCAGCTAAATTTTGTAGCTTGATAAAATAATAAATACTAACTGTCTGTGACTTTATCGATTACCAGTTAATTACTCATAGTGATTACTGACCAAATCAAACATGCAATATGTAAAGTATGATATCCAAACAATGACAACATAAACACATAACACAAGAGATTTAACATGGAAAACTTGCAAAGGGAAAAACCACTTGGGACTGGTAACCCAAAATATTTTCACTCTTCTTGAGTGAGTGTGGTGAAGAGCCAACCCTGTTAAAGGTTACAAAACACACTGTAAGGTGTGACCTTGTTAGAGGATTTAACACTAATAGTTATCATCCAACCAGCATTCACTATGGGGTTGATAGGATAACAAATGTACATTCTATGAATGACATTACAAGACTTTCAAGTATACTCGGTTAAGAGATTTTATCTATTTACAATGGTTAAACTGTAACAATAGGTGATCTGAATACAATACAACTTGATTTGTAGATTATCAGATCTATCTTAAGTCCATACAAATCCTCTGATCAATATTTCTTATTCAGTTCAACAACATTCAATAACTTACTGTCCCTCGGTAAAAGCTCTCTGATGCTCGGTTAACTCTGCAGTTTCATTCTTCTTCAACGAGTTTGATCAGGCAAGCATGAAGCAATTTTCACACAATATCTCTGCAGTCTCCTTCCTCTGGCATTTTTTTCACTGTGAAACCCTAGTCTCTTAAATAGACAAGTAAATCATTTTCTTCTCATCCATTGGATTTTGCCACTTAATCTCCTTCATTGATTTTGCTGCTTAAACCTTCCTTGGCTGATGTGTTAGTAACATGTTTTAATTCTGTCCTTTAGATATTCTCTAAATTTTTTTAGCTGTTGATCTCGTAACAAAATTTGTCTTTCCACTTTGATTATGAGGTACTTTCAAGCTCATCAATTTTGTCAGCTAAACTAATCATTTAGTTCTTTTGTCCATACTCAGTTAACAAGGAAATGCATCGGTGAACACAAGCTCGATTGATACTATCGCTCGGTATACACTACATTGGCTCGGTGTATACTGGTATGCTTCATTAATTGACCACACCACTTTGTAACATTTTTCTTCCAACTTCATAACAGATTAATGCAACATAATCAAGTCAAAAATATGAAGTCATAGACTCATCAATAAGTTACCAAGAGTATTCCTTATCCTCATCTATTATATCCATCTTCCTCAATGTAGATATCTCTATTCTTCATCTTTTCTCTTCTCTTTACATATGTATAGATATTTGCAACTACCATGATAAGTATTGTCAAAACTAGTTGACATCAATGACAACATAACGACTGATTCAATCATCCTGCATAAAAATTCAGTGCTCGGTGATCTCTAATCACTTGTAGTTCTTCAATTAGGTTCTTAATCAATTGTAGTTCATCACTTATATGGTTAAGTCATTATTTTGATAAACAAAATAATCCCTTAACTAACATTCTTATTCTGTCTTCTTTCTCTGTTCAAGTCAACTTCAACTCTGTCTCTATTATTCTTCAATATCTCCTTCCGTACATGGTGTACAAATTTGCGCTTTCACATGTATCTTTAATATACATAGAATTATCCATGTTCAAGTGTGCATGCACTAAACCTACTTTTTTGAACATCGCTAACCAAAACTATCTCTGATTAGACTAGAAAATACTGCTGTACTTAGACAATTTTTACTTGCGCTCTTACAAAATTGCTTGCTACTGTAGTGCGATCATCATAGTGATTATATGTTTCCATAATGACAACTTGATATCCTACTCAGCCAAATTGCCAACACAAACCCCTTGCTTGAGTTGGGGGGGATTTTTGCAAGGTCTGCACCCTTTATCTCCTTGTGTAATGCATCACTCAAGTTTGTGACATGGTTTAACCACCTCCTGTGGATTCTATAATTCTAGTGGTTGCATCAGGTATTGAAAATTCAATATTTTGGTGCAATGACATCACACTTGTAATAGTTTATAGGTATTTTCTTTAGTGGTCTGCTGCTATTGACTATTTCAGAGGTAGGATTGAGGTTGTTGAGGCATAATGAATGAATTAGGGAAGACTTATGATTACTTCAAGGATGAAGGAGGAAAATAGAGAATAAGGGTTGGTCAACTTCAAGGTGAAATATTACATTTGTAGACATAGAGAGAAGATTTGGTGAAGACCTTCTGGCTTGTGAAGGAATTAGTTGAGTTCAGGTTAGCCAATGTTTCTGGTATTCTTGCTGACACAAAGGAATTGAGCATAAATTTTGTTCTTTGGATTTGACTACATCTTTTGACATGATCGTGCATCATGATAGTGTGTGCACCTAGATGGGTGCAACTATGGCTAAGTGGAAGAAGAAGCTTCCAATAATCAAAGAAAGGCACATGAAATATTTTATGGAAAGGTATGCTATTCTTCTTTGATGATTTAATTTATGATGAGTGACCCTTTTTCATTGTGGAAAAAAGGGGGAGAGAAATTAAGAAAAAAATATTAAAGGTATATCTAACTCAGGGGGAGTTTTTAGAGTTTTTTTTTGTGCTCTAAGTTTTGGAGTTTTTTGTTATTTTTCCATCAATGCCAAAGAGGGATATTGTTGAGCATATTGAGCAGATAATGACATTTTTTTAATTGATGTCAAAAATCTTATCCTGATTAATGTCTTTATCGATTGAATGTCTGTCGGTTTTTAGTTGGATATGTTTGTTTTAGTTATGTGTCAAACAAATTCATTTTATATAGTTTTTGGGTTATGGTAATGGATGTATTTATTCCTATTATTGAATCATATCATTTTAGTATATCTATATATTCTAGTGATTGTGGAAGCATGAATTTTTGGATGGTGTTTGGTAGTTGCTGAGTTTCAAAGTTCTTCTGAGTATTCCTGCTACTTGGATATTCATGCAGCTCATTAGATGTTTTTGGTATAATGGTCTTATCCTATTCTAGACAAGTGCTGTATAGCTTGATCCATTGATTGGTTCAAAATTTTTTATGATCAAGTCATGGAATTGGTTGTGGCATTCCATCGGTTCCATAATTTACTCATCTTTTGATAATTATGCTATGAAATGTATTTATCTTATGTGTGAGCTATTTTAGGTCTAGTGCTAGTGTGTTAATATAATTGGAATATCTTTTGAATCTCTTGAGCCAACATGTTTTAGGCTATGTCAACATATGTATTTACCTTATTGAATGTATACATAAATAAGGAAATCATTTTGCATCTGATGTGAGGAGAAAGAGAGAAAGAAAAAGGTAGTATGCAAGTGAGTAGTTGGCAGTGATGTGTGTAAGAAGTTAGATGTGTGAAGGGTTATTATGATATCAAATGAGCCTTACATATAGAGTTACAAAAGATTAGGTTGGTGTATTGGTGAAAGATGAATATCAGATTTGCTATTAATGATGGTTACTATGATACTAGCTAAAACTATTTCATGCATAGGTAGATGCAATTTTATCAGTTCACATTTTTTCAGTAAGACATTTTCTATAATACATATTATGTAATTAGGGTAGTTAGCGTGATTGACAATTAGCCAAATAATAATGAGAAAATTGTTAGTGAGCCCCTTGTAAAAATACCTTAATCGGTGTCACCTTAACCAATGTTCTTTTCATTAGAATTAGTTTCTTTGTGGTTTTTCCCATCTTAGGATTTCACATTATATATGGTGTTATGGTGCTCATTGTTCTTGTTATATCACACTTTTATTAGTCTTAATTGTTTGAATGGTTTATGTGTATACCAAATCAACAAAAGTTTTAGAAAGTGTTTTGGATTAACTAATTCACCCCCCTCTTAGTTATCCATCTTGTTCAACAATTGATGTACACAAAAAATGGGGAAGAAGGTTGGATAAAGGGTTTTTCCTTAGTCAAACCCCTATTTAGGAATCAACCTTTGAAAATGAAATGAAATTGCACAAGAAAAGATGAAATAGGAGCTAGATCTGAATTGTAAATTACCTCATGCCTTGATGATGCAATAATTCTTTTGATGTGACAAAAAATGTTAATGCAATACCTTGAACTCCACAAAAACCCAAAGGAAATCATGAAAGATAAGCCTTGGATGATGGATGTTGTAGTTTCAACACAATGCTTGATGAAGAAGGAGAAGGAATTCTTTGAAGGATAAAAGACTTGGATGCTTGAAGACCTTGAGAATAATCTTGAAATTTGATTGCTTGATTGATTCTTGATCATAAATTCTTGCAAATAGTAATGGATACCAAAATGAGGAGAATAGAATATTTTAAAACTTAATCCATCATTTCATGATTCAAAAATGATCTAGGCTAACTACAAATCAAATCTCCCACTAATACCTCGATCATTTTGGAATTCAAAAATGATCCAAGCTGAACACAAAATCAAATCTATTGCTAATATCTCAACATCGGGCCCCAGGATAAATTTGGGCCTCGATCCTTGGAGACATGAGTCCATCGGTGTCATGTACCCTAGAGAATGGACCATAATTTGGGTAGGGTGTTGGGGAAATAGGGTAGGTGCAAGATTTTTAGGTACAACTCATTATGAGGTCAGGACAAGTCATGAAGGCCATAAATAGGGATATAGGGCCTAGGTGATGAAATGAGTCATTTGATTGGAGGAAATATAGAGAACACTTAGAAATAAGGGTAACCTCAAGTTTTGAAGAAATTAAATCAATACAGGACTAATAATATCAATTTATCCAATGAGCATTAGGAGAGTATAAAATCAATGTGGGAACCCATACATACTAAAATGGGGCTAAAATGAGCACCTAATTAAGAGTTCTTACTTTTTAGGATGTTAAATTTATCCCCCACTTTACCAGTAGTATGAGCCCACCTCATGCTCATGGTAGAGTAGAAGATAGTGAGAGAAAGAGATGAAGATCATGTCCAAACTATAAAGAGATAAGATATCTCTAAGTTAAATGCCACAAACCACCAAACCAAGGATCTTAACTTGTGCATCCATATGTAAGGAAACATAAAAAAAACAAAAAAACCCTAAAACTTACTAAGATTCTAAGTCAGCTAGTTGAAGAGACCTCACTAAACAAAATGTCTCAACCATTAGCATCATGCTTAGAAAGTTATTGCAAAAGCACAAGTGGTCACCTAAAAAGAGAAAGAGAACACATCAAAGATAAGACAAGAATCCATGATCTAACCAACTATAAAAGCTATGAGAGCATGGAGGGAAAAGAGAGGGACCATGAATCCAATAGTCTAGCAAGTTGTGTTATGCTAGGTGATTCATGAGAGAAGAGGAGGAGATAGAAAGGATATTAATTTGTGTAATAATAGTTCCAATTATACCAAAGTGAAAGGGAAAGGATAATTGATGGTCTATAAATTTTCATTATGATAGTCAATTCTACCTTCAAAAATCTGTGCATGAGGGAGCTTGTAAAATTTTACACTTAAGGGAAACTTATGGGATCAGTCCTATGGAAAGCATTGTCTCCATAGGGATCCAAAAAGGATGATCAATCTTAAGGAAATAATTATCTCCTTGGGGATCAATAAATGGGATTAGTCCTAAGAAAAAAATGTCTTCTTTGGGATCCAAAAGTGAATAGTCCCATGGAAAGCATTGTCTCCTTGGGGATCAATAAAATGAGATTAGTCCTAAGAAAAACATTGTCTTCTTAGGGATCCAAAAATGACCAGTCCTAAGGAAAACATTATTTCCTTAGGGATGAATAAAAAAAAAGATGCATAATACAAAGAGGAGGCCATATATTCCCCCTCCTTATGATGGAAACATAAGACTATGGTGGCATCATAAGGAAAATAGAACAAGGATACCTACTTCCATCAACAAGAACATATCCTTAAAAAAACAATGTATGCTTATACCCTTATCAAAGAGTGAAAAATCTTGTTAGGAAAGGGATAGATAATCCTAAAAGGATATCCAAAAGTGTAAAGAGACCCTTGAAAGGAAGAGATATTGGTTACAAGACATCTAGAGTCAAGAGGAGTTCTTGAAAAAAGATAACATCTTCAAGACAAAGAGGGGAGGAGAACATGTTAGAAATAGGAAATACTGAGAGGGGGTGGGGGGTGAATCAGCATTTCAAAAACTTTTACTTTTACCCACTTATAGATCTATGAAATTAACTTGTAGCTTGCATAAGAAACTAAACTGAATAAACTAAATAATAAGCACAACAATAAAATGAAGGAACTCATAACACCATGTTTGTTCTCAAGGAAACCCTGGCCAAGGGAAAACCATGGTGAGGATGATATCCACAAATGATTCACTAATCAAAAGTATCTAGTTAAATATATTGACCCTGTTAGGAGTCTATTACATTCGTATAGTGTCTATGTCCTGGTTAAAGGACTTCAGGTCTTGTTAGAAGCCTCAACCCTGTTAAGAGTGTTGGTAAGTGATGTTTTGGGGCACTAAGGATCACTTAAGTGTTGTCATTTATAGAAACACTTATGCTGGAGTGATCACATGCAAAGAGTTTTGGTACTGGAGTCACAGTCATGAAAATGACTAAGTACAGAATCAAGATAAAAATGTACTATGGTACAATTTTAGTTAGCGATGACAATGTATGATGTATTATGGCTTGTGAAGTTAGTAGAAGGTATTTAGAAGATACAGTGATCTAAAGGTATGCAAGACAAAGAATCAGTGTAATAGGGTACTTGAATAATTACGATGATTGAGAGAAGGATAGTGGATATGGTAACATGCTGTTGCCCCACTTTTGGTCTTCACCCTTGAAAACAAAGGTGGATACCTTGTGTTAGATTGAGTCATGAATTTTGAGGTATTTAAATTGGAGTCTAAGTCTAGATTTTCCCCAGGATAGACGGTCCTTATCGAATCATCCCTTCATGCCTTCTTCTTGCTTTTAAGCCAGTTGGTCTTTATTTCCTCCCTAGGAGTGGGTAAGTTATAGTCCCCAATTTGATAAAGACTTTATTTCTTGCATTTCTAATGGATGGTATTCCTTTGAATGTGAAGCTCTAAAATGACATTTTTCCCCTTGTTGGAAAATTGAACATAGCCTTCTCCTCTGTGGGTTTCGACCCATGAAGGTAACTTACCATGAGAAGAGAAAACTAGGATCATCAAGCACATATCCAAGGCCTCAAGATCAGGATTCACGGTCTAAGAGTGAATTGGGTCTAGAGAAGTAGCTTGGTGGAGAAGCTGTAATGAACTTTCCTGCTTGCGAAGTTTTTCCTGCAGAAGTTGTTTTTCGAAGAATAGTGGAAAGTGTATTAGAATTTATTCGAAGCCAAGCGTCTACATTGGAAGAAGTAAGTTTGAGCCCCTGTAATGGATAAAATGGCCTCAGAAGTATGAGAAAGTGAATAAAAGCCCTTTTTCAGAGAACTAGTTTTTAGCTTCTCCCTTATCAGAGAATCACCTAAGAAGGTCGATTTCCAAGAAGCGTCAGCTTGTGAAGAAATAAGCACTAGAAGTTACAAGAATTGAATGATTTGGCATGATTAAGATAGTCTTCTTTGATATTTAGAAAAATTTGATAAAGAAACGGGTCAATCGCTGAGTTTCGAAAATCAATTCCCAGCTTCTCCACAGTCGGATTTCTACCGTCGAAGTGAGTTTTTTGACAAAGGTGTTGAATGGAGAGAAGCGAAAAAATAAAAATCCACTACATAAATTAAGTTACCATTACATCTACCTTGAATGGGTAAAAGTGATTTCTTAAGGCCGTTAATAAGGTGCATTTAATTCAAATCTTAACGTTAGAACTTTAACGAATATTTTTGAAAATCTATCACTCATGTGGCGTGAGATATGGAAAGTAATGGTAAGGAGGAAAGCTTCTTATAAAAGACTCAGACAATCAAGCAAAAATTACCATTTGTTCACATCTTTTTCATGCGCCCTTGATTTCCCACAATCTTTCAAATCATCTCATAGCATTCTCCAAAGCTTTTAGTAATAAATCAAAAGCATAATTAGAAGCTATGGCCTCTAGATTCATGGGTTTCGATGGGCTGAATGGGATTACATCTGAATGGAAAAATTTGACAAATACATGCCTCAGATTCTACGATCTGGGCAATCTACACAGAAGATTGAATGAAGAGAAAATCTATCCCATGATGCAAAATCTCAAAGGTAGTGGCTTGGTTGAAGTTGCTGGATTTCCTATTGTAGTGCAAGCTCTCGAGCTTATCTGGGAATGTATAACCATATTCAACCCAGATAAAAAAAAATTCTGCTACTGGATGACATAGTTCTCATCTCCATTGACAAAGAGTTTGTGCAGAATAGTCTTCATATTCCAGAGCGAGTGGAGTTTTCAAATATGAACTTCTTGATCACAATTTCAGAATAAAATGAGAAGAAGATGAGATGGAGCAAAGAGATCATGAGCTCATGGTTTCAAAAGGCTAGGGGCATAAAGGGAAAAGTGCCAAAGACACTTTTTGGGATAGATCTAAAGGCTAAGATCATCGACATCCTGGTGCTCCTTCACAGGATAAAAGGTGAAAGTGATGGATTGAATTTTATAGAGCACTACTTCTTCTTGGTCCAGGTAATATGTGTTGAGCACCATTATATAGATTGGGCTCAAGTGGTAAGTAAAAATCTGTCTAATGCCCTGAGTCTTGCCAAGTTCCAGAACAAATTCTATATGTCTTCCTATTTGATATATGTGTTAGCTTCATTGCAAGTATGGCTAAGACTTCCTAGACTAGAATAATATGAAGATGATGTGAAAAATTATGATTTCTTCCCTCATTTGAAGTTACAAAATAGCTATGCTAAGTTCCTTAGATTTAATGACTCATTTACAACGAGGTTGTGCAGAGAATTGCAAGGATGCCCAGAGCAGAGGTTCTCACTGAAGGCCATGCAATTCATCACCCAATTTGGGAGCTTCTTTATTGAATTTGCTAGTTTTTCATACCTTCATCTTGAAAGTTTTGATGACTTCCCCATGAAGCTACCGAGGTACCCTGATGACATGATCTTGCTCATAGAAGTGATCTGGTAGATGTTGCAAGTGAACCTGATCAGCGCAGGAATCAAGAAGAAAGGCTATGAATTCCCTGTTACCATTGGAGCTTATAGCTATGCATCGAGGTCAAATGCTAAGAATGTGATGAAGGAATTTGAAAGAAGATACAAGCTAGAGGTGTATGAATTTTTGAGGCCTCAATTTGATCCAGCAGGCTATGCCAAGAATCACCTCCAGATTGACACTATGGTCAAGCACATCCCCAAACTCGAAGATTATTAGGTTAACTGCAAGGATGAGTTAGTGAGCCGGGAAAGATTCTACTATTGGAAAGTTGTCTATAATGAAGTATATGACTAGATATAGTGTTTTCATTATGGCAACAAAGTCATATAGTAGTTTGGAGTCAGTGCACTAAGTGTAAAGATCAGAAATCAGTTAAGTGTTGAAGACTGGACAACATACAGAGCACCAAAGACTCAGAGCATCAGCACACATGTGTACAAATGAATTAAGCTATGTGCCCTGGAAGTTAAGGTTGTTAGCCTATACTTATGCTTATTCTAAGAGCGCATAAGTAGATATGCAAAGATGTGAAAGTTACAGTTAGTTGAAGTTGCACAACCAGTGTGTGCTAGCAGAGAGTAGAACATAGAGCCGATAGTGACTATTTTGGTTTGTGATTGTAAATTAATGTTGTAGAGGCTATGTGCCCATTGTATTTAGGTTTCTGACATATGTATATGTATAATTATAAGCACGCTTAAGCCAATTCATTTGGAAGCATTATTTGTAATTAGTTATAGGGCTGACCTAATTGTATAATTGGTATGAGCACATAAATATAAGGTGCGCCCATTGTATTCGGTATGGAAATGGAAATAGAGTTGTGAGAAGTAGAGAAGAGGTATGGGAAGAGAGCATATGATGTATCAGAGCTTTTCAAGAGGTCAAAGCATCTGCACACCAAAGGAACTGATCTGACAAGAAGTGTCATAGTGATAGTTCACCTACAGATATAGTGTGTATTTGATTCAGAAGGTTGTAGCCTTCATCATTTGTGCAGTGATTCCACTCCCCTAACATGGATAATTATAAAAGACTCCTAACGGGGTCTGACCCTTAACAAGGTCTACTAAACTAAAAACATTGTAAAGCTACTCCTAACAAGGTAAAGGATCTTCTAACAAGGATCACAAAACACTAGTGTAGATTATTAGTGGGTATCAAGTCCCACCGGGGTTTTTACCTATTTGGGTTTCCCCATAACCATATTGGTGTCATGTGTTGATTTCATGTTTCATATTTATGTGAATGTTTAATCTAGTACTTAAGCATTTATAATTCAGTATTCAGATTAAAGTGAAAAGTTAAAATATAGTGAACAGTGATTCACCCCCCCTCTTAGTGTTCCCATTCCTAACAATTGGTATCAGAGATCTAGTCCTCAGCAAAGAAGTTTAACCACTTGAGGAGATCATGGACAAAGCAGAAATGAAACATCTAAAGAAGAATCTTGAAGTAGCTCTTGAAGACCTGGACAATTTAGAAAAAGAAATTGAAGAGCTAAAAGAAAAAGTTAGTGATGCTCAATTAGTTATCAAAAGACTAAGAAAGGATTTGAAAGGATGCTCTAGCAATGATCTTGAAGAAAAAATCAAGAAGCTGAATGAAGAAAATAAGTCCTTGAAAGAACAACTTGAAGAGTTTGATGATAAGCTGACTAATAATCAAGAAGTCAGTGATGAACAAATCAAAGAAAACCTTCAGTTGAATGAAGAACTAAGGCAAGAAAACATGGAAATCTTGGAGCTAAGAAACAACAAAGAAAGCTTGGAATCTGAATTAAAAAAGTCAAAGGATCATATAGCCAAATTACACACCAGTGCTGAATTGGTAGAATCACAGTTGTATGCAAGAAGAATCAAAGGAGACACTAGCTATATCAGATACAATGAAGCAAAAAATCAGATTGACAGTATGAGAGCAAGAAAGGATTCACATAAGAACTCTACTGATGATGATAAGATTGAAGATCAAACCAAAGACAATGGTGGTCCTCCTAGGAATGATTACAAGCTAGTAGAACACACCTATTTTGCATGTAACAAGCATGGACAGATTGCAAGGAACTATACAAAGGTAAAACCTTTTAATGGTTACTGTTATACATGTAATAGATTTGGTCATAGAGCAATAAATTGCAAGACTAGTAAGAAGAGTAGGATTCAACATGATCAAAGAAATCAGAATCAGACAAATGTTAGAAGTTCTCAGAATGTTACATGTTAGATATGTAACTATAATGGTCACTCAAATAGAACATGCAGAATGGTGACTCATGTCAATGCACCAAGGAATAATAGACCTCCAGTGATTTGTCACACCTGTAACAAGGCTGGACATATCTCAAAGTTTTGTAGATCAAGGATGCAAGGTCAAGAAAGCCCTAAAAAGACCAAAGAACCAGTCTTGGATCTTGAAGTAGAAGTCAAGTTTGTGAAGGCCTTAGAAGATGTGAGCTTGATTTGGTCAGAAAGAAAGAAGGACAATGCTGTTGAGATTGTATTGGATGCATCCCAAGTGGACATACCCTCTACATCTGCATAAATGGCCCTCAGGGTCATAGGGGGAGCTAATTTAGCTCTAGACCCTTGCGTGGCTAGTATACTCATCCTCAGAGTATGTGCCTTTGGACTTAAGCTTTTGGAGTGTATAGAAACCTTTGTGCAAGAGTGCACATGCTGATTGTTAGTAGAACTCGAGTTTGAAAATTTGAAGTGATAGCTTGGTTTACGTTAGTTACATTAATGGTGCATTTATTACTTTAAGTACACAGAAAGTTGTTTGTTCACTCATTGCATTCATATTCAGAGTGATTGGAGAGAAGATTGAGCCTTGGAAGTTTTTGTGAAGATTTGGAGATTAAGCTATCAATAATTTCAGTGCATTTGATTAGTTGCGAGAAACCCTAGCTCGTTGAGCCGATTCAGAAGCCGTCAGAACATCTCAGAGATCATTTGGAAAGAAAATATCAAGTAAGTCATGGCCACTCCTATTTTTTTTGATGTTGCTAAGAAGAAGAGGTATGTTTTCAAGAGGCACCCATTTAAATCAACCCTAAATGATTTAGAGGGAGCATTCTCCTGCATGCTGATGGGCGTCATGCATGTAGAAGACATAAGGGCTTACATCTATTGTAAGAAGGAACCTACTAGACTGGATAGGTTAAGGGCACACATGGACACAATGTTGAAACCAAACAAAACATTCATGGATGAATACACCAAATTGAATGATCACCCCATTATTGAATATGCCATGGCATATGAATTCTATGAAACTGAATGGATTAAGATATTGTTGAGTAGAATCCATGATGAATTGTTTTGGATTGGAGATGTACTAGTAAGAATAACAGGAGACCTAATTCATGAGATGACAAGCCTTTCTAAGAGAGGAACCATCCTTCCTATGGGTAAGGATGTCAGGAAAATGGTGGAGCAAGTGTGAATATCCATAAGTGATGAGCACAACATGACCATTGAGCCTATAAAGCAACTAGACATCTAGTTGATATAATTGATATTGGGTTAAAGATTTCATCACACCAGTAGGGTGAATAGTGTGTCTGTAGGCACTATTCTAGTAGTCATCCATCTTGTGAAAGAAGATGGAGAGTTCAACTTGTGTGAGAGCTTGCGCACACAGTTGATAGACAATATCAAAGCTATAAAACATGATAAGGCTAAGGTATTCAGGTTTGGGTCTCTAATCATCTATATGTACCTTCATATAGTTGGTAAAGTGTCAGACTTGTATCTAGACAAGTCCATTCCTACCATGCCTCAGATATCAAACCAGGCAACCACAGAAAGCACACTTAGAGATTATATTACTTTGGAATTGAAGACCTTCAAAGCAAAGGTGGAGATGAGGTACAGGATTCCTGAGAGTATTGTAGAAAAGTATAAAGATACAATATGCTTCATGGTGGATATTGATGCTACATGTATGGAAGCTTTGGAACCTAGAACTAAGTGGATTCATCCACTTGGGTATGAGGTTGAAGAACAATTTCTTGAAGCTTATGCATAGGTACTGCTATCAGCCCCAAAGGATGTCAATGAACCTAGGTGGGGAACCTATGAAGAAAAGACTAGAGAAGTTGATGCTAAGCTGAATAGTGCTGCAACAAAGAGAAAGGTTACAAAGGTCACATAAGAGATCCTAAGAATACATGGTGTATCACAAGTAGACCTTGATAAAGCAAGGGATGAGAAGATTGCCCTAGAATTGAAGAGTGTAGTAGAAGAACAAGAAGATCCCAAGGTGAAAAAGATAAAAATTGAGAAAGATGATAGTCAGAAGGATAAAGAGGACAATACTCCTTCTACGCCCAAAGATACTCCTCCAGAGTATAAGCCTTTATTCAAGAGAAAGAAAGAAGCTAGCACTAGTCATCCATCCTCATGAGCATTAAGGAGTAGGAAAAACATTCAAGCCCCTCCTAAGGTAGGATCCAGGCCTAGCCTTAAAGTTTTGAGCTCTAAAATTATTGATGAGGGCAGAATTGATCAAGTAGGGAAACATTATGAATCATTTAGTGAGATTGATAAGATAGAAATTCATGATATGATTATCAAACATATGATAAAGTTCAAGAAGAAAGTTCTTGAATTGAAAATAGAAATTCCAGATAATGTATGCGAAATTTTAGAACATCTAAAGAGACAAGCTAATGAGGAATATCAAAGAATAAAAGAAAAAGTATTAGAAGATACTCTGCCTATATGTTCTAAAGAAGAAGTGAAACTAATATTGAATCTGGTGAACCCGCACCTAAGAACTAAAATGAGGACTCTTCATATCATGAATAAAGATTATGAGTTGATTATGAAGAAAATAGAGAAGGCCTTTGAAAAGGTGTTATTGGAGCAACAGATCAAACCACCCACTACACCCATCACTCGTGCACCCATCAAGGAAGATAAAGTGGTAGAGCCCACTAATGTACCAATGATAGGTCCTCAGGACTCAGCGCCCATGTCAAAATCACCCAACGACAATTATCATAGATAATGTGGAAATAGCCATGGTGGCTATTGATAAGGACTTGGACAAGTTTGAGGAAGCATTTTTCAGCATTGAGGAAGTAGAAATCTTATGCAGCAATACCCCTCCCACTCAGCAAGAAGAAGTAATCATAGAAAATATATCTGATGAAAAAGAAGAAGAAAAGAAAGGAGTAGAGGTAGAAAAGAAAGATGAATCTTCTGTTGATTTGGTCAAGGTGAAGTAAGAGGTGATGGATAGCACTTCGATCACTCCCTCCTCAACATTTTTGTCAAGTTTCACACCTGAGACTAGTAGTTTGGAGTCCTAGAAGGAAGAAGACTTGATTAAGTTCAACGTCCTAGCTATGGAGAAGCAAGTAATGAGGAATCCTCTCCTAGTGGAATCAGTAATATTTTGAACAGTTTTCTACCAGAAGATAAGAAGATGGTAAATGTACATTTAGTTGATGATGTGAGCACAATCATCTCTCAATTCAAAGTAAAATTTTCAAGCCTAGAAGAATCTACGACCATAGTGGCAGAGGAGAAATACTTAAAAAAGAGACTCAATGAACTAATGATTAACTTTGCACTAGACTTGAAATCTCTTAAGTCTAGTCATTCATCATTAAAAGAGTTTACAGATCAAGGAAGGAAAGTCATTGCAGAATCCATGGATCAGGATAAGTTTACTGATGCCCATCTTAAGAAGATCAAAGATGCAGAGGAAATGATTAAGAAGGTGAAGATATTAGTACTAGACACATCCACTGATGTAAACATGTGCAACAATGTCTACCAAGGTCAGTTGGACATAATTGAGAAGGCAGAGAAAGAAATGGAGAAGATAAGGTCTAGACAGACTCAATTGAGGATCGCTCTTGCACCCTCACTAGACATTCTTAGTCAAAACATAAAGGAGATTGATGCGACCATGATAACCTATGATCAAGGTCTGAGAACATAATTGGAGAAGATGGAGAAGCTTCAATATGAATTATGCACCCATCTACAGATATTCAATTCTCCGATAACCTTTTGGAAGAAGGAGATCCAAAAACTCAAGATTTCATATCCAGATGTTTTCCCTCAGTAAGTGTATGTAGATAAAGTTTTTTGATGCACCTTTATCATTAATTTCAAAGGGGGAGTTGTATAGAATATGGAGTATATAAGATGTATAAGGAGATATAAGAGTATGTATAAATGTATAGAAGTCAAAAGTTTTTGTGTAAAGGATCAGTTAGAGACTTGGCCATATTCCTTTGTTGCCATCAATGAAAAAGGGGGAGATTGTTGGCAAGTTGTCTATACTAAAGTATATGACTAGATATAGTGTTGTCATTTTGGAAACAAAGTCATATAGCAGTTTGGAGTCAGCGCACTAAGTGTAAAGATCAGAAATTAGTTGTGTTGAAGACTGGACAACATACAGAGCACCAGAGACTTAGAGCATCAACGCACGTGTGTACGAATGAATTAAGGTATGCACCCTAGAAGTTAAGGTTGTTAGACTATACTTATACTTAGTCTAAGAGCACATAAGTAGATATGCAAAGATGTGAAAGTTATAGTCAGTTGAAGTTGCATAGCTAGTGTGTGCCAACAGAGAATAGAGCATAGAGCCGACAGTGACTATTTTGGTTTGCGATTGTAAATTAATGTTGTAGAGGCTATGAACCCATTGTATTTAGGTTGCTGACATATGTATATGTATAATTTTAAGCACACTTAAGCCAATTCATTTGGAAGCATTATTTGTAATTAGTTATAGGGCCGACCTAATTGTATAATTGGTATGAGCACATAAATATAAGGTGTGTCCATTATATTTGGTATGGAAGTGGAAATAGAGTTGTGAGAAGTAGAGAAGAGGTATGCAAAGAGAGCATATGATGTATTAGAGCTTTGCAAGAGGTTAAAGCATCAGTGCACCAAATGAACTAATCTGACAAGCAGTGTCATAGTGATAGTTCACCTGTAGATATAGTGTGTATTTGATTCAGAAGGTTGTAGCATTCATCATTTCAGTAGTGAGCTCTAGGATAGTGAGTCCACTCCCCTAACATGGATCATTGTAAAAGACTCCTAATAGGGTCCAACCCTTAACAAGGTCTATTATACTAAAAGCATTGTAAAGCTACTCCTAACAGGGTAAAGGATCTTCTAACAAGGATCACAAAACACTAGTGTAGATTATTAGTGGGTATCAAGTCCCACTGGGGATTTTACCTATTTGAGTTTCCCCATAACCATATTGGTGTCATGTGTTGATTTCATGTTTCATGTTTAATCTAGTACTTAAGCATTTATAATTCAGTATTCAGATTAAAGTGAAAAGTTAAAATACAGTGAACACTGATTCACCCCCCCCTCACAGTGTTCGCATTCCTAACATCTACTCCAGGTTGACTGTTGAACAAATCAAGTTGTTCAATGTCAACATTAATGTTGAAGGCATTGTCAATGATGGAGAGCATATGTATATTGACACATACAGAGATTAGATCAAGCCCTATCCTGTGAGCTCAAAGCCAATTCAAGGTCAAGCTATAGAAGATTTGGAGACCTTAATGGATCAAGTCATCAAAAGAATTGATAAGTGGGTTTAGTGGATGATGGGAAGGAGAAAGAGGTCTAGCAAGCCTACTCCTCAACAAGCTCCTATAGTTGAGCTAGTGAGTGCTCCTGCATCCTCCTCTCTGCTAGTGTCATCTATGGCCAAAGGACCAGCTCAACCAGCAGTTGGAGATGATGAACCGCTTGAAAAAGAAATCCCACTTGAAAAGTCTTGCGAAGCAGGTTCATCTCCTATCAATCGGTTCAAATGAAGAATTTGAAGTAGAGAAACCTAACAAGTTGGTGGAAGAAGCTATTGGGGCTGTGAAACCAAAGCAACAAGCATAGGGGGGAACCATTGAGACATAAGGTGACACTCCCACTCAAGAGGCCCCTACCATTGTGGAGGTTGGTGATGATAGTAGCGGCTCAAAAATTGATGAGACAGATGAGCCTTTGGGATCTCCTCAAAAGGAAAAGAGCATTTCTTCTCCGCAGATTAATCCTTTCACTTCCAAGCCCAAAGCTTCTCCTCCTATTATCAAGAAATTATTCGTAGAAGACCTACTTTGTGCAACAAAGGTTACAAGTGTAGAATCATGGATTGATAACACTATAGAGTGGAAGAGAAAAAGAGCCAAGCGAGGAACTCCTAGTGGCAAGATTATTTCACAAGCAATGCAGTCAGGCCTAGCCAAAAGCAAGGTTAAGAAGGCTAGGACTCTAACCACTCTTGGTCGAGATCCAGATACAGGCCACTTGACCATGGAAATAGCCAAGCCATTAAAAGAAGGCAGAATTGAAGATCTTACTGCCTTAGATTTTGCACTCCAGTCTTTAGACATGGGACTCGTCTTCCATGACATGAAAGTGGACCTGTGGAAGTCTACCATTGTCTTGATTGAAGAAGAGCTTGAAGAGCTCAAAATTATGAAAACTTGACTCAAGGCGGAGATCAAAGAAATGACTAACTTCATCAAGTAGTTGGTCACTCCTGGAGCAAGCCTACTTGGTTCTCTGACGATGTTTGATCCTACTGTAGCCAAGAACCAAGTGATACTCACTAATTTGCAGGAAGATAGACATTTTGGGCATAGTGGAAGGAGGTGGATTGAATGACTCAAGTCTGAAGGCCTAGTAGCCATTGAGCAGCTTGGAAATGTCTTTTTACAGTTAGAAGCAGAAAAAGAATCTGTCAAAGGACATATGTTGACCCTAACAACAAAGAGGTTCAAGTGTGAAGAGTGCATCATGCTTTTAAATTGGCTGGTTGTGATGAAGACTAAAGATGCAATCAAAGCCAACATATTGTAGAAAGGGGATGAACCTCTGATCAAATGGCTCCAAGGAGTTGAATTCAAAATGGAGATGATAATCAAAGAAGAGACAGGGATGAAGGCGACTGATGAAGAAGTCACTAAAGAAAAAAAAAGGATCTTTGTATACTTGATAGGTCTTCACTCTGAGTCTCAAGCTAGCAGAGATGGAAAGAGCCCAATTGGTATAACCAACATGCAAAAGGCATTCTCTGACAAGTTGGACCAGCTCGTAGAATCATCTGGATCCCACCTAGATAGAATACCTGATCTTCAAGAACTTGGTGGATGCATATACAAAGCCATGATGAAGGCATAACCCCAAAAATATGTTGCAAAATGCATAGAGAAGGATCATGCTCGCTAGCTCATAAGGTTGAAGAACATGTACATTCAAGACTCGAAAAAGATGATTCCAATTCTTGCGGCCGCTAAAGCTCATAAGACTAAGTTAAAGAAGGTGAAGAAGCCAGCGAAGAGAAAATAGTTTTCCCCTCCTCTTTTTGATATACATTATAAATTCACTAAATGGCCACTTGTCATTTACCGACTCTGTAGAATATGAATCGATTCAGTTGGTTTTGGAATGACTTAACTCTTGAAGCCTATATGTAATACTCAGAAAATCAATGAAAGGGTTGGCTAAATTTTGGTGTGAAATACATCTTGTTGCAGAGTCAATCTGGAATGTGTTTTGTGCCGTTTATTTACTATTCCATGCATTTATGAGTTGAATATTTGTTTTCCTTAAAGCTGGATTGAAATTAGCAAATAGACGGAGTTCTATTTCTCTTGTTTAGTGTAGCTAATTGATAGTAATCAGAGTATTACTTGGAGGTTGGGGAAATACATTTATGTCCTATTTTAGATTAGTTTTATCCATATTGATTTACTACATTTCATTTATTCAATTAGAATTCATTGATGCATCACCGCTGGTGTGAATTCATAAGCATTGTGAAATCACGTAGTTAATTAGAATTTAGAATCAAATTCACTGCCTGGATTAGTTTCTCACCGAGGGCTAATTTGGTTACCTCTACTATTCTTTGGTTAAGAACATACCCCCTATTAGGATTTTAAAAAAATAAAATTCATTGCATATCTTCACATAATGGAGTTGTACCTGTTAAAATTTAGAGGGAAGTTAGTTGAATAGTTAACAACTTTCCAATTGTTCGTATTCACATTATTTCTTGAGGATATTTTGGGCAAATATAGAGTTAAATCTAAAAAGAACAATCTTTTTACTAATAGATTTTTGGTGACTCTACTAGGGAGAGAAACAGTCGCTAGACCAAAATATTTGTCATGAGGAAAAATGGTGTTACCTCATGAGAAAATGTTCCTTGTGCTTCAACCTAATCTCAGTTTTCAAGACGATCAAGAAGACATAGTCTCATCCTTGAATACTTTCACCTAGAGATACAGAAGAAACATGGAGCATTATAGGAACATGAGTCAAGTGCTTGAACAAGAAGAAGCGAGAGTAGAAGCACTTGAAAGAGAAATTCAGAGAAGAAACCAATGCAGAGCATAACACAGGGTTCAACCACTAAACTAATTCAGAGCTCTGGATCAAAGAAGGTTTCTCAGAAGTACCAAGGTGCAAGGTGGAAAAGACCCTACATTTGAAAGGCTCATAGAGCTCGGCTTTCCCATAATAGACTTACCTCATCAGAAAGGTGACAAAAGAAGCTGGAATAGGCCACCCTCACCCCCAAAGACATAATCTTCACTACCTACGGCTTGTCAGGTATTGACTTTACACAGAGTAGTTGCTCCTCCAGTTATCAATTTTCCTCCACATCCTACACCTACAATTATGGAAGCTCCATGGGCCACTGCAACTGGTCCTTTATAGTTCGCAGTATATCATCCATTCCCTGGGGGATCCAAAAAGAAATTTCCTATGTTCTTGAGAGATGGAAAAGTTACTACAAATGAACACATCAAAGCCTTCTTTGCAACAAATCACATCCTAGGAATCAGACATGAGGACGTTGCCATCATACTATTTGTTGAAACTCTAGTTGAAGCAGTGATAGATTAGTTTTATCACTTGGGCAATGCTTCAATTATGAGTTGGGCTACTATGAGGTCAGCTTTTGAAGCTAGGTTTAAAATGGATGAAGACAAACATGCCCTTTTGGCACAACTGACCTCCATCAAGAAAAAAGATTTTGTGAATATGAGAGAATTCATTTCTAAGTTCAATAAAATCACTAACAAAATTCCCACTACTGATAGACCCACTCCTATGAACCTGAAGATATTCTTTATGGGTGCCATGCCACCAGACATTAACTATGATCTAAGAAGAGCTCGACCTATAGATTTAGACATTTCTCAGTGAACAACCATTGAGTTGGAAGATGACATGATCTCTGCTGGTATATGGAAGAGAGAGATGCAGATAGGTGCAAGCTCGAGTGGCTCCACATCAACCAATGAGATGATGCAGAAGATGTCTAATGAAATCATTACTTTGAAAAGGCAAATCCCTAAGTATAAAAATTCATATCAAAAATTGTTCCAGGACTAGAATAATAGAAATAATGATGGAAGGATGTTACAATTACCTACTCCACAACAGAGGCTTTCAATTGAGGCTCCCCCTAAGAAAGGAAATATGTGTGTATTTAATCTAATGATAAACCATGATGGTGAGAGCTATCTTGAAATATCTTGCATGATGCAATTGTTATCTACCAATGAGTTAGACACTACAACACCAGACAATGAACTAGATTCATGCTCGCATGGTGACTCTGCAAATCTTTTTTTTGAGTATAAATCTGATTTTGAAGAGCAAGGAGAGTATTACGCTACCATAGATAGCACCACCTATGCAGTCCTAACTCAGAGCCAAAAGGACAAAACTCCCATTGTCATTCCTTTGATGGGAACCAAAAATGTATCTACTTCAGGTACGAAAGAAAGTAGTCGAGAAATAAAGATCTCACAGCCGGGTAAGGAAAATGACTCTGATTTCATTCAGTTCTGTAAAAATTCCAAGGTCCAAATTTCTCCCATAGAATATTTAAGGTTGAATCCCACTGAATTGAAAATATTCATAGATTACTTAAAGGGAGATAGTGTTAAATTGAATCATAATGTCACCTCTTCCAATGAAGATGATTCCTCGCTGGCAAAACTATTTGAAGAAAGGGAAACCACTATGCTAGCTACCTTCTCGTGTCAAAAACCCGAACCATTTTATGTCTCCTTGTATATCAATGGTTGTAAACTTAGCAACTATATCATAGACTCAGGTGCCTTTGATAATGTGATGCCTTCCCCTATGGAAAAATCCTTGGGTCTCACCATGACAAAAGTCCACGGTAGATGCTATTCTATGGATGCTAAGCAAGTCCCACTAATTGGCCAAATCAAAGATGCCCAAGTAGCTCTAGCTGCCCATCCTGAAAAGAAGATGCTACTAAAAATCCTTATTGCAGATATACCAGTAAGTTACAAGTTATTTCTTAGTAGAAGTTTTTGCAGAGACATGGGTGGGAAAATTAAGTTGGATTGGTCCCAGGCGGTAATTCCTGTGGGAAATAAGAAGGTTAAATTAGAACCTGAGGAGAAGTCAAAGTTTACAGTGCTGAAATATGATGATTTGAAAGCTCAAATCCTATACCAAGAATTGGAACTTGGTAATTACATGATGTTTACCGAAGGCATTGTTGATGAATCTAAAAATTAACAAGAGAAAGTGGAGGCCTCTGAGAAGGATAAGATCCTAGAAGTCTGGACTCTAAAATTTGAAGGTAGCTATTCTTCCTTTGGGTCTGGCACCGGAGTTGTATTGATTCCACCCATAGGTGAACCTGAGCCTATGGATTTCAAACTAGAATTTTCAAACACCAATAATATGGCTGAGTATGAGGTGTTGTTACTTAGGATAATTGCTGCAAAAGAAAAAGGTACGAGAGTTCTAAGAGCTCGAGGTAATGCTGAGCTGATCATGTGCCAAAAAAAAAACCAATACTCTATCAAAAACTGGAAGCTGAAGAGTTACAAGAACAAAGTATGGGATGAGATTGAAGAATTGGATGCTTTTGCAATTGAATATGTAGCTAGAGAGTTAAATTCAAAAGAAGATTCGCTAGTAGTCTCTGCTTCCTTGCTACTACCTCATCTGGAATTTAAAGACAAGAAGTACTAGGTAGAGGTAATGTACAAGCCGTCGGTACCTGATAATGTAGATGATTGGCAAGTATTTGATGATGACAAATGTCTGCAACTCTTCCTTGAAGGTAATGATAGTCCTCCCAAAGAAAAGACAAATGATCTCTCACAAGATCATCCCAAGAAATAGAAGAAAGATGAACCAGGTGTGATTTAATTACAAGGTAATGTCATTCCTCCATATTTTGTATCATTAGAAAAATTGTTCAATTGTCATGAAACCTATGTTAAGAAGAAACAAATAGAGAAAGGTCTTACGACTGGAGAATATGAAGGGATGAACATCAGGAATGAGTCAAATCCAAGGATGATAAACACAGGGAAAAGTTGCACACCTGAAGAGAAAGCGGAAGCTAGAAGACTTTTTCTAGAATATCAAGATGTCTTTTCTTGGAGTTATGAGGATTTAAAAATCTTTATGGGAGGAAATTTCAAGCATCAAATTCCCCTAAAACCTGATGCTGCCCCATTTAGATAGAAACAAAGAAACTACAATACTAAAGTGGTAGATGCCATCTTCAGGGAGGTTGACAAAATTCTCAAAGCCAGGATTATCTACCCTATCCACCACTCTACATGGATAGAAAATATCATTCCTGTGAGGAAGAAGAGTGGAGAAATAAGGATATGCATAGATTTCAAAAATTTAAATCAAGTGTCCTTGAAAGATAACTACGCACTCCCCAACATGGATCATTTGTTGTAGATAGTTGCAGGGGCTGGAATGATGTCTATGGTTGATGGTTTTTTTGGGTACAACCAAGTCAAGGTAAAAGAGAAAGATCAACATAAGACTATGTTTACCACTCCTTGGGGCACATTTTCATATCACAGAATGTCATTTGGTCTTATCAATGCTGGCACAACATTTCAAAGAGGTATGGATTTGTCCTTTGCTAATATGAAAAATTTGATCATCGTCATATACCTAGATGACTTAACCATGTTCTCTAAGAAAAGGAGCGATCATATTAAAGATCTAGAGAGAGTATTGTGAAGGTGTCGAGAGCATGAGATTTATTTAAATCCTAAGAAGTCAGTTTTCTATGTTACTGAAGGAAAACTCCTGGGTCACATTGTGTCACAAGAAGGTATTAGGATTGATCTAGAGTGAGTCAAAGCCATTCAAAGGCTAAGTTTTCATGTAAATAAGACTGGATTGAAAACATTCTTTTTTCAGGTAACCTTCCTTAGAAGATTCATCCCAAACTTCTTAGAGATCACCAAATGTATTGTGGACATGATGAAGGGTAATCAAAATTTCAAGTGGAATGACCCTGGTAAAAGAGCCTTCCAAGATATAAAAAATTCTATAGCCAATGCCCTTGTCTTATGCCATCCAGATTATAAGAAAGATTTTATGATTTATTGTTACGCATTTGAACATACACTGTCATCTATTCTTGTGCAGGAAAATGAAGAAGGAGTTCAGGCTCCTATTGCCTTTATGAGTATGCCACTGAAAAATCATGAGATGAGATATTCTCAGACTAAGAAGCATGCTTTCTCGGTGGTGAAAGCTTTGAAGAACTTTAGATTTTATATCTTACATTCTCACTCATTTGTATTTGTTCTTGATATTGTTGTAAAGAGCATATTAACCCAACAAGATGTGGGATGCAATAACAGAGGAGCTTGGGTAGCCAAAACACAAGAATATGACATAGAGATCAAGCTCACTAAGCTAGTGAGAGGCAATGCATTGTGTAAAGCTATGGCAGAAAGTGAAGAGGACAACCAGCCTAAAGTAGAATAGTTAGTTTTGGCGGTCAGTTTACAAACCCATGGTTTGAAGACATCATATATTTCTTGACTTATGGTTAATGTCCTGAAGGATGGACAGTTAAACAAAGGAGGGATTTGAGGTTGAAAGATGCTAAGTATGTCATTTGGGAAGGTACATTATATAAAAAGTCTATAGATGGAACTTTTCTTAGGTGTGTCGACAGGCAACAACAGGAGAGGTTGTTAAAAACATTCCATGACGAAGCTTGTGGAGGGCATTTCTCATCCTCTGTAACTGCATTTAAAATTTTGAGGCAATGCTATTATTGGCTAGGGATGTTCAAAGATGCATATCACTGGGTGGCCAAGTGCAAAAATTATAAGATGTTCACAGGTCGACCTCAACTGGAAACTCTCCCTCTAAGACTAGTGGTAATAAAAGGTCCCTTGCAACAATGGGGCCTCTATTTTATTGGACCTATCAATCCTGCATCAAGCACTGGTCACACTTATATAATCACTACGACTGATTATTTTACAAAGTGGGTGGAGGAAAATGCTACTAAGAGAACTAATTCTAAAGTAGTGTGCGAATTCATCAAGGAGAACATCATGGTAAGAATTGGTGTGCCGCTTAAACTAGTAATGGATAATGCAGCTTACTTTTCTTCAGCTAAAATCACCAACTTCTATTTTGAGTATGGCATATCTGCTAGTCATTCATCTAATTATTTCCCATAAGGGAATGGTCAAGCTGAGTCAAGTAATAAGAACCTGGTGAACATAGTTAGAAAACTTGTATCAAATAACCAAAGAACCTGGCATAAGAAAATATATGAAGCACTCTGGGCTGATAGAGTAACTCCAAAGAGAACGATTGGTATTTTGCCTTTCGAGCTAGTATACAGAGTTGAGGCAAGCCTTCCCCTGCCTCTAGAATTGGCTACCAACAATTTGAGAATGGTGGTAGAAGATGGCATCTACAGGGATGGGTTGGAAAAATGAATTCTATATCTGAATAAAATTGAAGAAGAATGAGAGAAGGTTGTTGATCACATCATAGAACACCAAATGCAGGTAAAGAATCTCTTTGACAAGAAAACTAGGCCAAGGAAGTTTATGGTTGAAGATTCAGTTCTACTATGGGATAAATGAAGGGTGCCTAAAGGAATGGACAGAAAATTTGAGATGTTCTAGAAAGGACCATTCATCATCCATTAGGCCTTTGGCATAAATTCCTTCAAATTGGCTTATCCAAATGGTGAGGTGCTACCCTTGACCTATAATGGTCAAGATCTGAAATTGTATCAAGTTGGAAATTGAAAGTAGGTAACGCCTATATTGTATGATAGTTATGTTTAGTTCTTATTTCTATTTTCCTTAGCTTAGTTTCCCTCATTTTTCCTTTCCTTTCCTTGTTTCCCTCCTTGCTTTAGTTTTGTTGTGAGCCACCTTTTCATTTAACTTGCAAAACTAGAGATTTGTATTCCTTGCTTAGATATGATCATATCCAAGTCCCTAGATAGAGCCAACTTTTGCCCCACTTTTTTTCTTCACCCTTGAAAACAAAGGTGGATACCTTGTGTTAGATTGAGTCATGAATTTTGAGGTATTTAAATTGGAATCTAAGTCTAGATTCTCCCTAGGATAGGCGGTCTTTATCGAATCATCCCTTCATGCCTTCTTTCTTTTAAGCTAGGTTGGTCTTTATTTCCTCCCTAGGAGTGGGTAATTTATAGTCCCCAATTCGATAAAGACTCTATTTCTTACATTTTTGATCGATGGTATTTCTTTGAATGTGAAGCTCTAAAATGACATTTTTCCCCTTGTAGGAAAATTGAACATGGCCTTCTCCTCGGTGGGTTTTGACCCATGAAGGTAAATTTCTACAAGAAGAGAACACTGGGATCATCAAGCACATATCCAAGGCCTAGAGATTGGGATTCATGGTCTAAGAATGAACCGGGTCTAGAGAAGTAGCTTGGCGGAGAAGCCGTAATGAACTTTCCCGCTTGCGGAGTTTTTCCTACAGAAGTTATTTTCCAAAGGATAGTGGAAAGTGTATAAAAATTTCTTGGAAGCCAAGCATCTACATTGGAAGAAGTAAGTTTGAGTCCCTGCAATGGATAAAATGGCCTCATAAATATGAGAAAGTGAATAAAAGCCCTTTTTCAGAGAACTGGTTTTTAGCTTCTCCCTTATCGGAGAATCACCTGACAAGGTCGATTTCCAAGAAGCGTCAGCTTGTGAAGAAATAAGCACTAGAAGTCACAAGAATTGAATGATCTAGCATGATTAAGATAGTCCTCTTTGATATTTAGAAAAAATTGATAAAGAAACGAGTCAATCGCTAAGTTTTAGAAAATCAATTCCCAGCTTCTCCACAGTCGGATTTCTACTGTCGAAGTGAGTTTTCTGACAAAGGCATTGAATGGAGAGAAGTGGAAAAGTAAAAATCTGTTACACAAATTAAGTTACCGTTACATCTACCCCGAATGGGTAAAAGTGATTTCTTAAGGCCGTTAATAAGGTGCATTTAATTCAAATCTTAACGTTAGAAATTTAATGGATATTTTTGAAAATTTATCACTCGTGTGGTGTGAGATATGGAAAGTAACGGTAAGGAGGCAAGCTGTTTATAAAAGACTTAGATAATCAAGTAGAAATTACCATTTGTTCACATCTTTTTCATGCACCCTTGATTTCCCACAATCTTTCAAATCATCTCACAACATTCTCCAAAGCTTTTAGCAATAAATCAAAAGCATAATCAGAAGCTATGGCCACCAGATTCATGGGTTTTGATGGGCTGAACGAGATTACATCTGAATGGAAAAATTTGATAGATACATCCCTCAGATTCTAAGATCTGGGTAATCTACATAGAAGATTGAATGAAGAGAACATCCATCCCATGATGCAAAAGCTCAAAGGTAGTGGCTTGGTTGAAGCTGCTGGATTTCCTATTGCAGTGCAAGCTCCCAAGCTTATCTGAGAATGTATAATTAGATTCAACTTGGATACAAAGTAGCATCTGCTACCAAATGACACAGTTCTCATCTCCATTGATAGAGAGTCTGTGCAAAACAGTCTTTGTATTCTAGAGTGAGTGGAGTTTTCAAATATGAACTTCTCGATCATAATTTCAGAATACAATGAGAAGAGGATGAGATGGAGGAAAGAGATCATGAGCTTGTGGTTCTAGAAGGCTAGGAACATAAAGGGAAAAGTGCCAAAGACACTTTTTGGGATAGATCTAAAGGCTAAGATCATCGACATCCTGGTGCTCCTTCACAGGATAAAAGGTGAAAGTGATGCATTGAATTTTATAGAGCACTACTTCTTCTTGGTCTAGGTAATATGTGTCGAGCACCATTATATAGATTGGGCTCAAGTGGTAAGTGAAAATCTATCCAATACCCCAAGTCTCACCAAGTTCCAGAACAAATTCTATATGTCTTCCTGTTTGATATATGTGTTAGCTACATTGCAAGTATGGCTAGGACTTCCTAGACTAGAAGAATATGAAGATGATGTGAAAATTTATGATTTCTTCCCTCATTTGAAGTTAAAAAATAGCTATGCTGAGTTCATTAGAGTCAATGATTCATTTACAATGAGGTTGTGCAGAGAATTTTAAGGATGCCCAGAGCGGAGGTTCTTATTGGAGGCCATGGAATTCATCACCCAATTTGGGAGCTTCTTTATTCAATTTGCTAGTTTCTCATACCTTCATCTTGCAGGTTTTGATGACTTCCCCATGAAGTTTCCAAGGTACCCTGATGACATGATTGTGCTCGTAGAAGTGATCCAGCAGATGTTGCAAGTGAACTTGATTAGTGAAAGAATCAAGAAGAAAGGCTATGAATTCCCTATTACCATTGGAGCTTACAACTACGCGTTGATGTCAAATGCTAAGAATGTGATGAAGGCGTTCAAGAGAAGATAAAAGCTAGAGGTGTATGAATTTCTGAGGCCTCAATTTGATCCAGTAGGCTATGCCAAGAATCACCTCCAGATTGGCACTATGGTCAAGCACATCCCTGAACTTGAAGATTATTGGGCTAACTACAAGGATGAGTTAGTGAGCAGGGAAAGATTCTATTCCAGGTTGACTGTTGAAAAAATCAAGTTGTTCAATTTCAACATTAATGTTGAAGGCATCATCGATGATGGAGAGAATATGTATACCGACACATATAGAGATTAGATCAAGCCCTATCCTGTGAGCTTAGAGCTAGTTCAAGGTCAATCTATAGAAGATCTGGAGACCTTAACGACTAAAGCCATCAAAAGAATTGATAAGTGGGTTCAGTGGATGATGGGAAGGAGAAAGAGGTCTAGCAAGCCTAATCCTCAACAAGCTCCTATAGTTGAGGCAGAGAGTGCTCCTGCATCCTCCTCTCTACTAGCATCATCTGTGGCCAAAGAACTAGCTCAACTAGTAGCTGGAGATGATGAAATGCTTGAAAAAGAAATCCCACTTGAAAAGACTTGCAGAGAAGGTTCATCTCCTGTCATTAGTTCAAATGAAGAAGCTGAAGTAGAGAAACATGACAAGCCGGAGCAAGAAGCTATTGGGGCTGCTAAACCAGAGCAACAAGCATAGGGGGGAACCATTGAGACACAAGGTGACACTCCTAATCAAGAGGCCCCTACCATCGTGGGGGTTGGTAATGATAGTAGTAGCTCAGAAACTAATGAGACAGATGAGTCTTTTGGGTCTCCTCAAAAGGAAAAGAGCATTTCTTCTCCGTAGATTAATCCTTTCTCTTCCAAGCCCAAAGATTCTCCTCCTATAATCAGGAAATGATTCATAGAAGACCTACATTCTATGAAAAAGGTTACAAGTGTAGAATCATGGATTGATAACACTATAGAGTGGAAGAGAAAAAGACCCGAGCTAGGTACTCCTAGTGGTGAGATGCTTTCACAAGAAATGCAGTCAGGCCCAATTGAAAGAAAGGTTAAGAATTCTAGGACTCTAACCACTCTTGGTCGAGATCCAAACACAGGCCACTTGACTATGGAAATAGCCAAGCCATTAAAAGAAGGTATCATTGAAGATCTTATTGCCTCAAATTTTGCACTCCAGTCTTTAGACATGGGACTTGTCCGCCATGACATGAAAGTGGACCTATGGAAGTCTACCAATGTCTTGATCAAAGAAGAGCTCGAAGAGCTCAAAATTACAAAAACTCAACTCAAGACGGAGATAAAAGAAATGAATAACTTCATCAAGTAGTTGGTCATTCCTATAGCAAGCCTACCTAGTTCTCTGATAATGTTTGATCCTACTATAGCTGAGAACCAAGCGATACTCACTAAGTTGTAGGAAGATAGACATTTCGGGCATATTGGCAGGAGGTGGATTGAATGACTCAAGTCTGAAGGCCTGGTAGCCATTGAGAATCTTGGAAATATCTTTTTACAGTTAGAAGTAGAAAAAGAATCTCTCAAAGGACATATGCTAACCCTAACAGCAGAGAGGCTGAGGTGTGAAGAGTGCATGGTGCTTCTACATTGGTTGGTTGCAATGAAGACTAAAGATTCAATCAAAGCCAACATATTGCAGAAAGGGGATGAACCTCTGATGGAATGGAACTAAGGAGTTGAATTCAAAATGGAGATGATAATCGAAGAAGAGGCAGGAATGAAGGTGACTAATGAAGAAGTCACTAAAGAACAAAGTAAGATCTTTGTATACTTGATAGGTCTTCACTTTGAGTCTCAAGCTAGCAAAGATGGAAAGAGCCTAATTGGTATAACCAACATGTAGAAGGTGCTCTCCGAATACTTGGACCAGCTCGTAGAATTAGCTGGATCCCACCTAGATAGAATACCTGATCTTCAAAAAGTTGGTGGATGCATATAAAAAGCCATGATGAAGACACAACTCTGAAAAGATGCTGCAAAATGCATAGAGAAGGATCATGCTCGCTGGCTCATAAGGTTGAAGAACATGTACATCCTAGACTCCAAAAAGACAATTCTGATTCTTGTGGCTGCCAAAGCTCATAAGACTAGGTTGGAGAAGGCAAAGAAGCCAGCGAAGAGAAAATAGTTTTCCCCTCCTCATTTTGATATACATTGTAAATTTGGTAAATGGCCACTTTTCATTTACCGACTCTGTAGAATATGAATCAATTCAGCTGGTTTTGTAATGGCTTAACTCTTGAAGCCTATATGTAATACTCAGAAAATCAATGAAAGGGTCAGCTAAATTTTGGTGTGAAATACATCTTGTTGTGGAGTCAATTTGGAATGTGTTTGGTGCCATTTATTTACTATTCTGTGCATTTGTGAGCTAGAATATTTTTTTTTCCTTAAAGCTAGATTAAAATTAGCAAATAGACGGAGTTCTGTTTCTCTTCTTTAGTGCAGCTAATTAATAGTAATCAAAGTATTACTTGGAGTTTGGGGAAATACATTTATGTCCTATTTTAGATTAGTTTCATCCATATTTCTTTATTTCATTTCATTTATTCAAGTAGAATTCATTGATGCATCACCACTGGTGTGAATTCATAAGCACTGTGAAATCACGTAGTTGGTTAGAATTTAGAATCAAATTCACTGCCTGGATTAGTTTCTCACCAAGGGCTAATTTGGTTACCTCTTTTGTTCTCTGGTTAAGAACATACCCCCTATTAGGATTTAGAACAAACAAAATTCATTGCATATCTTCACATAAGGGAGGTGTACCTGTTAAAATTCAGAGGGAAGTTAGTTGAATAGTTAACAACTTTCCAACTGTTCGTATTCACATTGTTTCTTGAGGATATTTCGGGCAAATAAAGAGTTAAATCTAAAAAGAAAAATCTATTTACCAACACGTGCTAAGTCAGATGGATGAAGTATATTTCCAACACTTTGGTAATATAAGATTGTTGAGTCCATGTTTATCATTTACATAATTTACTATTATGTTTTGTATGGTATTTGTGAAGCCGACTGGATGGCAGAATTTGTATAAGTATAGTGTGATTTGTGGAAGAAATAAGTGTGAAAGTGATGATGATGTGATGGATGCAAATTTGAGAGCAGAGAGAAGATGTGAGATCAGTGTTTGATAGAGCTATAACTGGAACTATCTAAGAAAAGGAAGTGCTTGTATTGTTCATTTTTGGAGAACTCTTTGAGATAATTTTTATTGTAAGAGCTGTATGCTCACCACCTTTAACCAGGTGTTTGTATCCCCTAACAGGGTTTTGTATTCTTCTAATAAGGAAATTTACTATGTAATAATCAGCTCCTAATAGGGCTAGATCTCCTAACAGGGATATAATAGTTTAGTGCATAGTTGTGGGTACCATCCCCACTAGGGTTTTCCCTTGGCCAGGGTTTCCTCGAGAACAAATCAAGGTGTCATGAATTATGTATTCTGCTTATATGTTCTTTTGATTTCAACATTATTATGGTTTATTTATAATTGGTTGAAGTTTAAATTAAAGTGGAGTAATACTGATTAATGCTTCCTCTCAGTATTACCTAATCCTAATAATTGGTATCAGAGAAATTGGCCCTTGGAGAGAAAGCCTATCAGCTTAAGGGAGATCATAATGGATTTAGAAATTTTACAAGAGAAATTTGAAGAAGCGCTTGGAGATCTGGACAAAGAGAAGGTTGAGAATGGCATACTAAAATTCAAATTGAGAAGAGTAGAAGGTTTCATCAAGAAACTAAAAGAACAACTTAAAACTTCAAGAAGTCAGAAACAAGACCTTATGGACAAGATCAATGAAGATTTAGACAATGATACATTAGATCAAGTAAAGAAGCTGGAGCAAGAAAAAGAGAAAATCAATCTTCTGATGATTAAAGAGATTCAACATGAAAAGGATGCAAGGAACAAAGTTGAAGAGTCACTAAAATAAGAAATTGAGAAGATAGGACAAATGAAGACTGAACTTGACCATTACAAGGATAAGTATCAGCAATTGGAGAAGTACAATCAGATCATAAAAGAGAACTCACTCAATCCAAATTGCACATTGAGAAGTTGCACATGAGCAGTGATAAAATTAATGAGAAAAGAGTGAGACATAAACCTAAATGAGATATGACCAAAGTTGGATTCAATGAATCAGAATAGACTAAGACCAATGAAGAAGAAAATGAAGCAAAGATTAAAGAAAGACCTACTCATGAAGAACCTAAAGAAGAGATCAGACCTTTCAGAGGTAGATGCTTTGGATGAAACAAAATTGGACACATGAAAAGAGATTGTAGAAGTAAAGGTACCTCTAAACCCTTTACTAACTACTGTTGTAACTGTTATGATTATGGACACAAGAAAATAGATTGTAGAAAACTAGACTAGTCTAGGTATAAACAAGATTATGTCAGAGAAGAGTCAGTAGCCAAGATCACATGCCTCAAATGCAATAAGTTTTGGCATACTGCAAGATATTGTAAGCTACAAGTAAATTAGGATAGAAGAAGACCTCCTACATGTTACAAATGAAACAACCTTGGACACATAGCAAAGTTTTGCAGATACAATGGATAGGACAAGAGAAGAGGACCAAGAGAATCAAGAGGACCAACTCTTGTGGTTATAAGGAAGAATGTTGGTGACAGTGGAAAAGGTATTAATAACTATATGAATGAGTTTGAGAATCATTTCAAGAAATCATAAAGCAAAGAGGATGACAAGATATGGAAGGTGAAATAATTCAATAAAGTATTGGTTCAGGGAGAGACAGTAGATGATACCGTGTCTTCGCATGATGAGTTCTTTGAGACATCAACCTAGAAGGACACATGGCCTTAGGGGGAGAATTGGGTGGAGATAACATAATATATATAGCCCCTGTGTATGTGGACTAGGCTCATGTGAGATTAGTTATAGTATGTACAAATACTATAGAGTGTGTGGTTGAGAGTGCAACACCTGGAGATTCATTTTCCATGTTCACTAGATTTGTAGTGACTGAACACCATGTAAACTTGAGCTACCTATGATTAATGTACTTACTCAACTTGCGAAGGATAAAAAGGATTGAAGGATATCATTTTTGTACCATTTGTTGATCAGTGACTAAGGAGAGTAGAGTTGTGAAGTATTTTAGTCATCTAGCAGAGAGATTGTGTGATCGCGTGAAGAAAAGTTCCAGATTTTTGTGTGTTAAAGGTATTTAGACTTATATACTCTTTGAGAAGTTATGGATGCAAAAATAATATTTGATATTGTGGATAGATCTAGGTATAAGTTTAAGAGACATCCATTTAAGTCTTGTGAGGATGATCCGAAAGGAGCATTTTCACAAACCCCTATCGGTGTGTTGCATGTAGAAGACATTAGAGCGCATATACATTGAAAGTATGAAATCATTGGATATGTAAAAATTTATAGTGAATTGGATGCAATTATAGAAGAAAATGGGTCAATGGTAGAAGAATTTAAGCACCTAGAGAATCAATCTATCATCAAGCTAACCCTACTAGTGAAATTCACTAAAACTGAATGGTTTAAGATTATCCTTAGTAGGATCCATGATCAGTTCATATGGATTGGAGAATAACCAGTGAAGATATGTGCATAGATGATTCATGAAATAAAAAGTTTAGATAATGATGGAGCCCTCCCAATAGCAAAGAAGAATATAAGGAAATAGGTGGAAACCCTAATACATTCAACATAGGATAAGAGAGAAATGACAGTCAATGACATCTTTCAGAAAGATGTTAGATTAGTAGCAATGATATTAGGCTATAAATTATTTTATAGAAGCAGACCTAACTCTGTATCAGTTGGAGTCATCATGATGGAATATAGGATGGTGAAGGAAAATAAGAAGTATAATCTTTGTGAAGTTCTTGCACAATAGTTCCTAGAGAATGTGAAAGTTATCAAGAAAGATAGGACTAAGGCATTCAAGTTTGGATAATTGTTGGTTCATATGTACATACACATTATTCACAAGTTCTCTGGCATGCATCTTAGGGCATGGAAATATAATGTACCCACTAGAATTCAGATGTCAGAGAGCTATGAAAGATAGGATAAGAATTGGGTAGATGGAGAGTTATTTGGTATGATTAAAATCCTACAAACAAAGATGAAGGAAAGGTATAGGATACTTGAGGATCTAGTTGAAAATTACAAGGACACTATTTGTTTCATGGTTGAAACTGATTGTGTATGTTTTGAGGTAGTAGAGCCTAGAAATAAATGGTGTTACCCTATGGGGTATGAAGTCAGTTCTAAGATTTTGACCATGCAAGTAGAGCATGTACTGGCAGAAAAAATAGACCCTACTGAGGAGAGATGGGGAACATATAGGGAGAAATATGAAAAAGTCAGAGAAGAACAAGAAAAGGTAACAAGAAAAAGAAAGATCAGTAAAATTGTTGAAGATATCACTGCGAAGGTAGGAATCACCAGAGAGCAGCTGAAGAAAATCAAATCAAAGATGTTAGAAGCATCTTCTAGTATGGCTATTGATGCACCTATTACTTCGGAGGCAGAGAAAATAGTAAGCCCTACAATAGACATAATTGACCTATCTCCTACATAAGAGAAGACTATATAAGAAAGTGTACCTACAAACATTCCTAGAAGATCTACAAGATCTAGCAAGCAGAGCAGTCCTAAGGAAAAAGAGGTAGAAGTGGAAAAGAAGAAGAAAAAAGAAAAGGTAATTGAGAAAGAAGAGGAAAAATTAGCACAGATGGATCCACAAACTCCGTGGAAGCCAGACCTTAAATCACTGTAGAAAAGAGTATTGAAAGATGGAAATTTAAAGACAGTAGATAAATACTATGAAAGATATGATTCTAAGAACCAAGAAATCATTGAATATACTACCATTAAGTATCTATTGGTTTTTAAGAAAAATCTATTAGAAATAGAAGGGAGTATCCTTAAGGAAGTATATAGTAAACTGGAGATCAGAAAGTAGTTGGCACAATCCAAAGATGAGAAAATAAGTAACAAGGCTATTGAGGACATGTTACCTATTATCTCAATACAAAAAAGGGAAAGGATAATAAATGAATTAAAACCCTTGTTGAGAACTAAGGCTCTATTGGTAAAAATCATGGCTAGGAAAAATGATGAAGTAATTGAGGACACTCAAAAGGAACTAGACCAAATCATTATGAGTGATATGCCAAAGAAGACCTCACCACCCAAGGTCACTAAGCCTACACCTTTGGGATTGGGAGAAAGTTCCAAGATTGTAGAAGTAAGTGAACAAGCAAGCGAGGCTAGCATGCAACCAGACTTCTTTGTCTCTAGTGTGCCTGTGACCCTTAACACTTTGCATGATGCAAATGATCCATTTCTGGACAATTTGAATAATGCGATGGAAGTTGAAGTACAAGGAAAGATAGAGGAGGAGAAAGTAGAGGATAAAAAGGAAGAGAAGATACATGAGAAGGAAATATAATAGGAAGAAATGAAAGAAGAAGAGACTATTAGAATAACTGAGAGGGGGGTGAATTAGTTATCCATAGTCCCAAATCAAAATGTGTAATCCCAAAAAAATCACTTAAACTTCTGCAGCTCGGTAACATAAAATACTATACTGTCTGTGCTTTTACCGATTACCAGTCAATAACATATAATGATTACCAATCAAATCCAACATGCAATATGTAAAGTATGATAACAAATAATCACCACAATGAACACATAACACAAAAGATTTAACGTGGAAACCCTGTGAAGGGAAAAACCACATGGGACCGGCAACCCAAAAATGTTCACTCTTCTAAAGTGAGGTCGGTGAAGACCCAACCTTGTTAAAGGTTACAAACAAATTGTGAGGTGTGACCTTGTTAGAGGATTTTAGACCAACCGTTATCATCCAACCAACATTCATTATGGGGTTGACAGGATGACAATGTTAATTCTATGAATGATACATATAAGACTTTCAAGTCCACTCTGTTATGAGATTTCTCTATTTACAATGGTTAAAATGTAATAGCAGTTGATCAGATTAAAATACAACTTCAATTGCAGATGTTCAGATCTATATTATGCTCATTCAAATCCTCTGATCAATATATCAATTTTGTATCAACAATAATCAATGACTTACTGTCGCTCGGTAATAGCTTTCTAATGCTCAATAAACTCTATAGTTTAGTTCTCCTTAACCAGTTTGATCAGGCATACATGAAGCTTATTCATATGATAATTTTGCAATCTCCTTCTTCGAACATAAGTTTCATAATGAAACCCTAGTCTCTTAAATAGACAAGTAAACCATTTTCTTCTCCTCCATAAGATTTTTTTGCTTAATCTCCTTCATCCATTTTTCCACTTAAACCTTTCTCAACTGATGTGTCAGTAACACATTTTAATTCCATCCTTTAGATCTTCCTTGAATTATGCTAGTCATTGATCTTCATAACAAACATTATCTCCATCTTTGATTTCAATGTACTTTCCAACTCATGAATCCTTATCAGCTAAACTAATCATTTAGTTCCTTTTCTCCTACTCGGTTAACAAAGAAATGTGTCAGTGAACAAAAGCTTAGTTTATACTATGCTCGGTATACACTACACTTCTCGGTGTATACTATGATGCTTCATCAACCGACCACACTGCCTTGTGTCTTTTAGTTCTTTTCCTCATCATAGATGAATGAAACATAATCAAGTCAATAAAATAAGGTCATAAACTCATTACCAAGTTACCCAATGTATTCCTTATCCTCATATGTCATATACATCTTCTTCATGTAGATATTTCTATTCTTCATCTCTTTTACTCCTTTTCTATAGATGTTTAGGTATAGTAACTTACAAGATAAGTGCTGTCAAACTAGTTGACATCAATGCTAACATATTACTGATTTAATCATATTACATATCTAATCAGAAACTTGATGATCTCTTATCACAGATCTTCAATTAGGTTCTAAATCAGTTGTAGTTCATCAATCTCTCCCTTTGGCATTGATGGCAACTCAAGTAATATGAAAGATACAATACACATACCAAACATGTATTCTACAACTCTGTGAACAAAATGTTGTACAACCTCTCCCTTAGCTTAATATGTTTAATCACTACGTTACTCAACAAAATTACCAATGCAACTTTGACATTCTATAGATATGATCTTTTCAGCTCTCAGATTCCTTCTTCTGTTCTCAGTAACTGATCTTTAGTTCTCTCCCTTTCTTTCAGTTTGTCTCTCCCTAAGATAGATGTTCTCATCCGCGCATATTGTTTCATATTTTTTATCTCTCCCTTTGAAACCAATTCCAAAGAAACAAATAAACATACAACTTTGTAGTAGCCATGTAACTCTCTATTGTCTGGTGCATACTCTGTATCTTTGTATACTGATATGCCAATCTGTTCCAGTTCTCCAAAATTTTTACAACCTTAGACATGATCCAAAGTGTGAACTATGCTACATCAACATGAATGATCTTCTGATAAGATTAGGCTGATGCAACATCCAGTTCACATTAGTGACCGGTAGATAGGGGACAGACCCCAAGTCTAGTCCTCAAGTATTCAAATGTGTCCTTCGGTAGAGGCTTTGTAAATATGTCTGCAAGTTATTCTTTAGATGTAACAAATTCTAGCTTAACCTACTTCTCCTGTACTTTTTCTCTTAAGTAGTGATACTTAATAGATATATGCTTTGTTTTAGAGTGCATCACTAGATTCTTTGAAATGTTTATTGCACTTGTGTTATCACAATATATAATCACCAGCTCAGTGATTACCTCAATCATTCCTTCTAACACTTGCTTGATATATGCAATATTTGAATAGTTTGTAGCAGCAACAAAATACTCTTCTTTAGCTATAGACTGAGAAATGCAAGCCTGCTTCTTACTTGTCCATGTAACAAGTCTTTCACCAAAGAAAAATTCTCCTCCGATGGTACTTTTTCTATCATCCACATTTCCAGCCCAATCAGCATCGGTATATACTTTGAGTTCAAATTTTCCTTCCTTAGGATACCATAATCCATAATCTTCTATTTTCTTCAGGTATCTTAAGATTCTCTTTGTAGAAACCATGTGTGACTCTCTAGGATTTGCAAAAAATCTTGCAACAATTCCCACAACATGTGCTATGTCTGGTCTACTATGCACTACATACATTAATTTACCAATCATAGATTGGTACAGTGTCTAGTTCACCTCTGTAGTTTTATCTTCTTTTGTCAATTTACATCCAGTAGCCATCGGTGTTCCCATAGGTTTAGAATCTTCCATGCCAAATGTCTTCAATACTTCCTTGATATATTTGAATTGTGTGATGAATATACCATCATTCTGTTGAATCACTTGTAGTCCTAGAAAGAACTTAATCTCTCCAAACATAGACATTTAAAATTCACTTCTCATTTCATCAGCAAATGACTTACAGATTTGATCTTGTCCTACAAATATTATGTCATCCACAAATATTTTAGCAAAAAGAATAGTATCATCAGTATCTCCTTTCATATACAAATTGTTGTTCTCACTTTTTCTAACAAATCCAATACTTAACAAATAACTATGCAGCCTCTCATACCAGGCTCTCGGTGCTTGCTTCAAACCATATAAAGCTTTATGTAATCTACATACCATATCTTTATTTTTTGGATCAACGAACCCTTCAGGCTGTTCTATGTAGACTTCTTCTTCAAGTATTCCATTCAGAAATGATGATTTGACATCCATTTGGTAAACTTTGAACTTTTTGTGTGCAGCATATGCAAGTAACATTTTGACTCCTTCTAATCTAGAAACAGGTGCAAATTTTTCACCATAATCAATTCCTTCCTCCTATACATATCTCTTGCATACTAATGTAACTTTGTTTCTTGCTACCTCTCCATTCTCATTTTTCTTGTTTCTGAATATCCACTTAGTACCGATAACATTCTTATCTTTAGGTCTGGGTACTAAGGTCCAGGTTTTTTTCTTCTCTATTTTTTATATTTCCTCTTTCATTGCATTAACCCATTCTTCATTTTCCAATGCAACTTTTACATTCTTCAGCTCATAATCACAAACTAGACATGTACCTTGTCTTTCTTTACTTCTTGTTTGCATGCCAGCTTGTTTGTCTCCAATGATTTGTGTCTCAGGATGATGTCTTTTGACAAATCTTGTCAGTATCAGATCTCTTCTTTCTTGTTCATCCTATGCAGGTTCATTTTATTTCTCAGTAGGTCCTTCCTACTCGTCGGTTTCTTTTTCCTATTCCTTGGTATTATTTTCCTACTAACGGATTGTCACAGTTTGCAGCTTCAATAGATAATCAGGTTGTTCAATGTAAGTGAATCTACCATAGTCTTCGAGTTCCTTTATGGTTTCCTTTGTATTCTTATCATCAAACTCATCAACTCGAACATTAGTAATTTCAATCATTTTATTAGTTACTCTGTTCAGACACTTGTATGCTTTACTTTTACTAGAATATCTTAGAAATATCCCTTCATCACCTTTTGAGTCAAACTTTCCATTTCTTTCATCTTTCAGAATAAAACATTTGCTTCCAAAATTTTTGAAATAACTTACAGTGGGTTTGTGTCCAAACCATAACTCATAGGGTGTCTTGTTAGTGTCCTTCAGTTGTACTTGGTTTAGCACATAAATAGCAGTGCTAATAGCTTCTCTCCAGTATGTTTGAGCAAAATTCTTTTCTATCATTAATGTCCTTACGCAGTCAACAATTGACCTATTCCTCCTTTCAGTAATGCCATTCTGTTGTGGTGTCCTCAGTGTCAGAGACCTATCTTTTAATACCATGCTCATTACAAGAATTAGTAAATTCATCAGAGATAAATTCACCTCCTCTATCAGATCTTAAGCATTTCAATTCTTTACCAGTCTCTTTTTCTACTTTTTCTTTATACCACTTGAACATCTTGAATGCCTTAGATTTTTCTTTCAAGAACATGACAGTCATCAACCTAGTATAATCATCAACAAAAAGAATAAAATATCTATCTCCATAGTAACTTTGAGTTCTCATAGGACCACATAGGTCAGTGTGCACTAACTCAAGTATTTTCTTTGTTGAATAATCTTTGCTTTTGAAAATAGACTTAGTCATCTTACCTTTCTGACATTCATGACACATAACATGATCAAGCTTAGACAAGTTAGGTAGACCTCTAACTCTTTTCTTTTTACTGATCTTAATCATGTTATCAAAATTCACATGACATAACCTTTTATGCCACAACCATGCATCTTTATATTTCATCATTAAACAAGAAGATTGATCATTATCAAGATAAAATAGATTACCTCTAGATTGTGTACTAGTTCCAACAAGTCTTCCTCCATCATCAAATATTTTCACCTTTTTGCTCTCAAAAGAAACTCGGTGGCCTAAATTGTTTAGCTGTGCCACACTTAGCAAGTTATAGTTCAATATTTTTACCCAATAAGCATTTTCACATTTTAATCTATCATTTATCATCAAGGATCCTTTACCTCTTACCATACATGGTGCATCGTTACCCATTCTTACAGATCCACCATTGTATTCTTCAAGATAATCAAATTTTTCTTCATCACCAGTCATGTGATGTGTACAACAGCTATCTATGATCTATGTATCATTTTTATTAACCTTAGAGATAAGTGTTGTCTCTACATACCTTTCATCTTCTTTAGAATCATCCTTCATTGCCAAAAATACTACCTCCACATCATCATCAGTGTCGGTATCAGTGATATCTTCTTCCTCAGCAATGTATCATACCTTCTTGCCTTTGTCATTATTGTCTCGGTTGTCTCTGTTGTAGTGTCATACCAACTTCTTTATAGTTAAAGCATGCTAAAGGTAATTTACCTCTATACCTTCTTTTTCCTTTAGGTAACCTTTTGGCCATAAGAGCTTCAAGTTCATCAAGCTCATCATCAATATTGCTATCACTATCATCATTCTTATTTCTGCTACTAGACTTACCAATCATCAGAGAAGACATAAAAGTGGATTCAACATTTGCTAAAACACTATTATCATAATTGTTCAGTTCAAATGTTGTAAGCTTTCCAATCAGATTATCAAGAGTGAGTGTGCTATTAGGTGCTGACCTATTTTCATGAATTGCAGATATCTTGATGGCATAGATAGGCAATAGGGTCCTTAGAATTTTTCTTACCATAGTGTCTTCATAAATAACTCCATCCGATGCTCTAATATCATGAACTACCTCTTTTATTTTGTTTGTGTACTACACAATGTTTTCACCTTCTTTCATTTTCATGTCATCGAATCTTCCTCTTAAGCTTTCGACTCTAGCTCTCTTGACATTCACATCACCACTATAAACTTGAGCAAGTTTATCCCACATCTGCTTAGCAGTAGTATAGTCCTTGATGTATTTAAATTCAACATCTAAATAGGTAGAAGCAATCTCCATCATAGTAACATTATGTTCATGCATGTCTCTTAGTTGATCAAGGGTCAAGGGACCAGTGGGCAATGCAAGGTATCCATTCTCCATTAGATCTAGGACAGAATTCCCAATTCTAGATATATGTAGCTTCATTCGACTTTTCCATGTTGTAAAGTTATCTTTGTTTAGCTTTGGCACTTCCCTCTAAAAAATTTTGAGACCTTTGTGCTGAAGTCCTTAAAACTCTGTTCCAAGCAACCAACGCTCTGATACCAATTGTTAGAATAACTGAGAGGGGGTTGAATCAGTTATCCACAGTCTCAAATCAAAATGTGTAATCCAAAACAATTTACTTAAACTTTTGCAGCTCGGTAACATAAAATACTATACTATCTGTTCTTTTACCGATTACCAGTCAATAACATATAATGATTACTGATCAAATCCAACATGCAATATGTAAATTATGATAGCAAATAATCACCAAAATGAACACATAACACAAAAGATTTAATGTGGAAACCTTGTGAAGGGAAAAACCACCTGGGACCGGCAACCCAAAAATGTTCACTCTTCTGAAGTGAGGTCAATGAAGACCCAACCCTATTAAAGGTTACAAACAAATTGTGAGGTGTGACCTTGTTAGAGGATTTTAGACCAACCATTATCATCCAACCAGCATTCACTATGGGGTTGCTAGGATAACAATGTTCATTATATGAATGATACATATAAGACTTTCAAGTCCACTCTATTAAGAGATTTCTCTATTTACAATGGTTAAAATGTAACGGTAGTTGATCTGATTGCAATACAACTTCAATTGCAAATGTTCAGATCTATATTATGCTCATTCAAATCCTTTGATCAATATATCAATTTTGTATCAACAATAATCAATGATTTAATGTCACCCAGTAATAGCTTTCTCACACTTAGTAAACTCTATAGTTCAGTTCTCCTTAACTAGTTTGATCAGGCATACATGAAGCTTGTTCATGCGATAATTCTGTAGTCTCCTTCTAGCATAATTTTCATAACGAAACCCTAGTCTCTTAAAAAAAACAAGTAAACCATTTTCTTCTCCTCCATAAGATTTTGTCACTTAATCTCCTTCATCCATTTTTCCGCTTAAACCTTTCTTGACTGATGTGTCAGTAACATGTTTTAATTCCATCCTTTAGATCTTCCTTGAATTATGCTAGCCATTGATCTTCGTAACAAACATCATCTCCATCTTTGATTTTGATGTACTTTCCAGCTCATCAATCCTTATCGGCTAAACTAATCATTTAGTTCATTTTCTCTTGCTTAGTTAATAAATAAATGTGTCGGTGAACACAAGCTTTATTTATACTATGCTCGGTATACACTACACTACTCGATGTATACTATGATGCTTCATCAACCGACCACACTGCCTTGTGTCTTTCAATTCTTTTCCTCATCATAGATGAATGAAACATAATCAAGTCAATAACATAAGGTCATAGACTCATCAGCAAGTTATGCAATGTATTCCTTATCCTCATCTATCATATACATCTTCCTCATGTAGGTATTTGCGTTCTTCATCTCTTTTACTCCTTTTCTACAGATGTTTAGGTATAGTAACTTACAAGATAAGTGCTGTCAAACTAGTTGACATCAATGACAACATATTACTAATTTAATCATATTACATATCTAATCAGCAACTCGGTGATCTCTAATCACAAATCTTCAATTAGGTTCTAAATCAGTTGTAGTTCATCAGAGACTAGAACATAGAAAGTGGTTGAGGTTAGAATGGAACAAAATCAAGAACCTAACACCTCTTCTACTTTATTGTTGGCAAGTATGGCCAAACCGGTGAGTGTTGAGGTAGATAGCATGGATGAGGATGAGCTCATGAGGCTATCCTTCATGGCCTTCGCTAAGGCTAAGGAAAGGTAGTTACAGAAAGGGGACAAAAGTGTAAAATTAATAGCTAGGGATGTAGAGATAGTAAATAAATTACTTCCTACACCGATTATCTTTCAAGGAAAGGATGAAGCTGAGAACCTAGGTATGACACTGGATAGCTTTGACCATCACTTTAAGTCATTGCTGAAGACTGTAGAGGATAAGGTAGAAAATAGGTTTTTGGAGAATGAATTGAGAGAAGTCTGTCAGTCTATCTCATGGGACTTAGACATTCTCAAGTCAACTACACTAAAGGCTAAGAGTTGTGTAGCAAAAGGTAGAAAGTGTTAGAAATAGGAAATACTGAGAGGGGGGGGGGCAAATCAGTATTTCACAAACTTTTACTTTTTCCCACTTATGGATATAACATATTACTTTAAAACATAAGAAACTAAATAGCATACATAATAGTAAATGTAAAGAACTCATAACACATGATATGTTCTAGAGGAAACCCTGGCCAAGGGAAAAACCTGGTGGGGATGGTTCCCACAAAGATCCACTAATCAAAAGATGTCCTATTAAGGATGTTGATCCTGTTAGGAGCCTGTTACAATCATATAGTGTATTAGTCCTGGTTAAGGGACTATAGGCCTTGTTAGAAGCCTCAACCCTGTTAGGAGTTGTAGATACAAAACCTGATTACCAGATGAGCTCACTACCCAAACAAGTAATACAAATGTTTACTGATTATAATATGGTACTACTTACAACTTTGGATCAACAACTTTCACTGCTATCACAATATACAACTATCACAAGTTACAAGTTACATTTCAAGTATGTTCGGTACATCTTTATTTATACAAGATACAAACATAATCTCTTTCTCCTGTCAGCTTGCATATCTTTATCCAAGAGTAAACATCTAGGATGTCATCTCTTTATAATATTAAGTCATTATTTTGACAAGCAAAATAATCCCTTAATTCATTTACTAGTTCTGCCTTCAAAACTGCTCTGTCGATTGTACTCTATCATCATTAAAACAATCATAACTTTGTCTGTACTATCTATACTCTTTTGTGCACTAAGATGGGGTATCCTTAGACACCATAGAGTCTATGTGAAACTGCAAAAACTTTGATCATGCTCCAGTGAACATCACCAAAACAAATTGTATCGGGTGCTCTGTCAAAAACATTGTTTCATACTTAGACAATTTTAGTCTGCGATCTTCCGTACTAACTTTCCAGCTTATGCAATCTTCATAGGGAACATATGTTTCCATAATGACAACATCTGTGTACATACCTCAGCCAAATTTTCCAACAATCTCGCCCTTTGTCATTGGTGGCAACATATGAGAAAATTGGCTAAGTGTACAAGTCAAAATCTCAAAGTTTGTATCAAAATTTTGGCCATAGTATAAAATAAGTATACTATCCTTATATCTCCTCAAAATATACACATAATCTATAATACTTCATAATAATCCATAGAACTCGCCCTATGAGTATCCTTCCTTATCATAGATAGACAATTTTCTAAGTATCTCTCCCCCTTTGACAACAATGACAAAATAAAGGGTGGAAAGGGATATACAAAATTGTGTCAAAATTTTTACCTTACTGTCTTATTGCAAAGCTGGTAGGCTTGCAACACAATCTACAAAATCTGACTTCCAAGCCTCAAAATCTTTCTCCCATGCCTTCTTAATTGATTCTGCTACATTGAGTAAAGTACTCAATCTGTATGCTACAATCTAACAAGCTTGAAGGGACTCAAAATTGAACTTCTGAAATGATGTCTTCGTAATAAGACATTCTTCTAGCTACTCTTCTATAATACTCAAATTTATTGAGACATGCTCTCTCAAGATGTTTATCCTAATAATTTTCTTGTTCTTCTCATCATTCAAAGTCCTTATCTCATCACATAATTTTTTGATCTTTTTCTCAACTGCACTGATCTTTATGTTTGTGTTGGCCATTGAGTTTGTCTCTGTTGTAATTTCATCTTGCTTCTCTTTTATCTTCTTCTCTTCCTCAATTATTATATTTTCAGATTTTGTACACTAAATGTACAAACACTTTCAAGTCTCAAGATGTTTCCTTAAGTTCTTAATGTGTCTGTCAAGGCTGTCAATGTCATTATTGATATTCTAACTTATATTCTGCAACATCTCAGCTTCATAAGCTACCTGAGCCTTAACCTTAGCAATATCAGTCAAATTTGTGAACTCAACGTCAAAAGAATTTATTACCATCTTTTCTCTTTCAAGTGGGTCTGAATCAAAGACTTTTGTAGATATAACACTTTGTAGTTTCTCAGTCAAATCTTTCAGGCTACCTTCCAAATTCTTAACTTTCTTGTTCTTTCCAATAATTTTGTTCAAAGAAGTGATCAACTCTAATTGATCATTATCATCAACCTCCTTGCTCAAATCTTCAATCAATGTTCCTATTCATTTCTCCTTTCCAATCTTAGGAGTAAGACTAATGTCTTCTTGTGGTTCAGTAGGTGTATGGGTCTCTATTTCCATTTGCTCTTTTGTTCGTGTAGTCTCTAGTTCAATACTCTTTTCTTGCTCTCCCAAAGACAAATTGTCAACAATGTTATCCAAACTGTTGAGTACCACATCATCTGAATCTAAAGTAACTTTTGTTCCTTCAATGTCCATAGATTCTGTGCCAATGTTTATGGAAGAAGAGGGAATATCTTCAACTTCAACTACCTCTGTTGCTGCCTCTACCTATTTTGAACTCTGTTTCTCTACTGGTTCTGCAACTAATTGATCTTTTCTATCTTTTCCTGCTACCAAGTTTGCTAGCACTTGCATAACTGCCTGTTCAGTTTCAGTCTTTACTTGTTCATACTAACCTCCCATTATTTGTATAGTTCTTCTTTTGGTTCTTAATAGGGTTTCAAGTGGCTTGAGGATCTATTTAAGGTGGTCATCATATCTTATGTCACAGAACTATCTTATCACATTCTCTCTCATTTTAGTATCTTCTTCTTGTGCTCTCATCTTTCTTCTCACAAGTCTATTGTACAAATCTTCTGGTATCTTTTCATGAATAGTATCAAATTTCTTGTTTGTCAAAATCATATGTGTAACCATTGCATTCTCTAGATTCAATCTGTCAGAGGATCCATATAAATCATAGTATTTTTTCATTTTGGTAAAGTGTCCATGCTGCATTATATCTTCATTAACTCTTTCTATCCTTGGTTTCCATGATTTCTTCTTTATTGTTACTTCATCATCTTTTATCTCTGCAACTCTTCTAGGTACTGGTGGAACAATTATTTTTTCTCTTTTACCCAGTCCTGAAGCACTTGCCTTCATTCTTTTTCTTGGTGCTAAAAAAGAGGATTTCTCTGTCTGACTAATTTCTTGCTCCTTCTCAGGTTCTTCAACCTTTACCTTAACTTGAATGGGTTCTGCACTTGATGCCAAAGGTGGGACTGATAGTATCTCACTTTGCCTTATTGCTTCGACAGTCTTTCTTGCAATATCAAATTCCTCCTCAATCATACCTGATTCTTTTACAATTTTCTTTATTGTAGATTCCACTCTCTTCTTTGATTGTTTCTCTTCCTTGAGTGTCTTTGTTGAATCAAAGTTTTCATCATATGTTCCAAATCTGTTGCCATGAGCATCCACTTTACTTTTCAACAATCTACTAACATATCATTCTATTTCAACTTCAAAGATTTCATAGCCAAGAGGGTCTATGAATTCATGTCTAGGTTCTACTGCCTCAATGTAAGTGAAATCAGTATCAACCATAAAACATATATCATCTTTGTATTTCTCAACTAGGGATGGAGGAATTCTTGATCTATTTACCACAATGTTTTGAAAAGTTTTCAACACTAACTTTACATTGTCATTAACCTTCTCAATAAGATGTTTCATGTAAACTTTATTGATTATTTCCATAGTATTCACACCATCATTCCAATCAATAGTGTAAGGAAATATTCTTAGTAAGTGGAAGAACATGTAAGTAACCAATGAGGAAAATCTAAAGTGAGTGTATTTAGCTTTCTTTATCTTTTCCAAATTCTCAAACAACTGTATTCTCAGAATTTCACACATATCCACAGGCTTCTTCTCCACACACATCAAATAAGCAATGTGTACCATACCTGCTAGCTTATCATCTTCTCTAGAAATTCCATAGAATTTAGTTGTCAAAATCTTACACAAGTATTTTACATAATCTTGCTTAATCTTGCTAATGACTATACCTCTGCCATTGTATATTGAACTGGTGTTTTCAATCACAATCTTTCTCATGTTTTCCTCATTCAGTGGAATTGCACCAACTTTTGATAATCCAGTCACATCATGAATTAGGTCTACAGTTATGTCTATAACTCTATCTTCTAACCAAAATTTACCATTATGTATCCTACTCAAAATGATCTCAGTACACTCCTCATCATCAAATTCATATTTCATAGAGTACTCAATGATTTCATTATTTTCTAGATGTTCATAACCTTGTTTCATTGACATATCCTTATTGTACAATTTTTGATATTCACCATTAAAATTACTCTCCCTTAGGGTTTCATATTTGCATCCAAGATAACTTTTAACATTCTCTAAATGAAGAAATCCTTCTAGTACGGATGATAAAGCTAAACTAGCATCTCTTTCTGAGGGTTCAACTAGATCTTTCTTAGTTCTAGGTCTATTCTTATCCTTGATGTTGTGAATCAATGATACATCCATGATTATATCTAATTACTTAAGCTGATTCAAGATCTTAGTCAGATAAATACCTTAAATTCACAAAATTAGGGCTTTAGCTTGATCGACGCTTCAAACTTCTGCAAATCACTTCCAAACTTCTTTCTTTGCTTCCCAAATCACTTCTAATCACTTGATAATCACAATAAATTCAATTTAAATCTTTTAATACTTAGCATTTACTCGATCTAACATCATATTGAATACTTTTGCCGCTAAAATGCCAAAAAGCTAATTCTGTAAACTTGCAACCATAAATCTTCTTGCGACCTTGCAAAACACAATATTTCTTTTTGTGCACTTAACTAGAGCATTAGTATAACATAACAAACCTTTATCTAACTGCGTAAAACTTAACTCATTCAAAATCTAATTCTACACTAATTCTAAGTTCCTAAACTATAGAAATTTACATAATTTAAGTGCTTAAGGAAGGGTTCGGTAAGGACTCATTCTTACCATCAAATACATTACCATCCTGATTACCTTCAATGCTGAATATACCTTCTTGATCTATGCCTTTAACAAATTTTACTTCATCTTCATTGCTACAACAACCTTTCTCTTTGTTTCTTGCATTTTCATTCCTTCTTGCATAGTTTCTAGGGTTAGGGTTATGATGATAACCTCCATTTTTCATTCTACAAAATATTGTTGTGTGTCCAATCTTGTTACATATCTGACAAATGATTCCATTGGTTCCATATCTAGGTGTTTGCTGATTGATTTGTGTCCTACAATTTCTAGCAATATGTCCAATTTTGTTGCATCTGAAACATACTATTCCATTTCCTGTTTTCATGTCTTCAGTTGATCCCTGATCTACATTGTTAGTATTTCTAGGCATTCTACTATTGTAATTATTCTCAATAACTTTAGATCTTCTACATTCAATAGTTCTATGTCCAAAACCATGACAATTATAACAATATCCATTAAGAGGTCTGAATTGTTTACCTGTACAATCTCTCTTCATATGACCAATAGTATTACAAGCAAAACATCTACCTTTGAATTCTCTTTGCATACATTTGGATGGTTCATCTTGCTTTGGTGGTTCTTCTTGCTTCAGTGATTATTCTTGCTTAGGAGCATCTTCAGATTTGTTCTCATCTAACTTCTTTTCTTCACTGCTTTCACATACATTCAAATCTGGTTTCTTGCTTTCACTAACTATCTTTAATATGTTAAATTCAAGACCAATTTTGTCATAGAATGGTTTTCCATAAGATACTTTCTCATTAATCTTTTCACTGTTTGAATATAGTCTCCCAAGTTGTTGTTTGGATTGAGTCAATTCACCTTTCACAATCTTGTTGTATTTCTCAAGTTCATCATACTACAATTTGACTTTGTCAAATTCAGATGTTACCTTGCCAAGTTTAGATTTCAGATCTTCATTCTCATTCTTTAAACTTTCATTCTTAGATCTCAAGTTGTCATTTCCATCTTTCAAGCTAAGCTTCAGATTTGCTATCTTCAATTCATGTTTAATGATCACATTTTCTTTTTCTAGATCATCACAATCTTCAACAAGAATTTTAGATTCCTTCTTAGATTTTAGATCTTCTATCTCACCTTTCAATTTGTCAATAAGATTCTTTGCATCATCATACTTTCTTTTCAAAGTGTTTCTTTCACCAGTAAGCATATCAATTTGTTCAAGAGCTTCTTCAAGATTCTTCTGTAACTGATCCATATCCATAGAGATCTTACTCAAGCTGCTAGGCTTTCCTTGAATGTTCCTTCTCCGAGTAACTGTGCTCTGATACCAATTTTTATAAATAGGAAATATTGAGAGGGGGGGTGAATCAGTATTTCAAAAACTTTTACTTTTTCCCACTTATGGATATAACAGATTACTTTAAAGCATAAGGAACTAAATAGCATACATAATAGTAAATGTAAAGAACTCATAACACATGATATGTTCTCAAGGAAACCCTGGCCAAGGGAAAAACCTAGTGGGGATGGTACCCACAAAGATCCACTAATCAAAATATATCTTGTTAAGGATGTTGACCCTCTTAGGAGCCTGTTACAATCATATAGTGTATTAGTCATGGTTAAGGGACTATAGGCCTTGTTAGAAGCCTCAACCCTGTTAAGAGTTGTAGATACAAAACTTGATTACCAGATGAGCTCACTGCCCAAACAAGTAATACAAATGTTTACTAATTACAATATGGTACTACTTACAACTTTGCATCAACAACTTTCGCTACTATCACAATATACAACTATCACAAGTTACAAGTTACATTTCAAGTATGTTCAGTACATCTTTATTTATACAAGATACAAACATAATCTCTTTCTCCTATCAGCTTGCATATATTTATCCAAGAGTAAACATATAGGATGTCATCTCTTTATAATATTAAGTAATTATTTTGACAAGCAAAATAATCCCTTAATTCATTTACTAGTTCAGCCTTTAAAACTGCTCTATCGGTTGTACTCTGTCATCGGTAAAACAATCATAACTTTGTCCACACTATCCGTACTCTTTTGTGCACTAAGATGGGGTATCCTTAGACACCATAGAGTCTATATTCAACTGCGCAAACTTTGATCATGCTCCAGTGAGTGTCTCCAAAACAAATTGTATTGGGGGCTCTGTCAAAAACATTGTTTCATACTTAGACAATTTTAGTCTGTGATCTTTCGTACTAACTTTCCAGCTTATGCGATCTTCATAGGGAACATATGTTTCCATAATGAAAACATCCATGTACATACCTCAGCCAAATTTTCCAACAGAAAGATATATAGTCACTGCATAAATCCTTGTAGACACATGAAAAATATTGAATACATTATAGCCAAGGATAGGGATACCTTTGAGATTCTGATGGACAGTTGTGAAACATCTTCACTAACTGTAATTGAAATGGATAAATAAGAATCCAATATTTTGGATAAGATTAGTGCTCTAGAAATGGAGAAAGGGAGAGTGATAGATATATTTGGCTTGTTGAAGAGCCTAATAAATCCTAAACTTTCAATGCTTGAAACTCATCTAACAAAGATGGAAAAGGTAGAAGGATCAATGTCTAAAGATATACCCACTGAGATTAAGGTAGCAGAGACAACATCATATGAAATGAATGGATTGATCCATTTGAGTGAGATTATGATCAAATCATGGGTTGAGGAAGTGAAGACCTTCAAAAACTCTTTCCAAGATATCTTAAATCTAGTGAGTCAGCACTAAATCTTTTTGTGCTTAGAAGTTTTAAAATTTTGTAAGTACCTTTGCCATTGATGTCAAAGGGAGAGGAAGAGAAGATAAAAATGAAGAGAGGAAGAGTAGAGAAGAGGGGAAGAGAAGAGAAGAAGAAGAGAAGAGTAAATAAGGAGAAAATAAAATTTTTTTAAAAAAAGAGAGAAAAAGAACAACAAAAAAAAAGATATGTATATAAGTAGAAGGGAGATAGTGCTTAAAAACTCAGTAATTTTTCACTAAGTGTTTCCATCAATGCCAAAGGGAGATATTATTGGAAAGTGATGTTTTGGGGCACTAGGGATCACTTAAGGTTTTTCATTTATGGAAACACTTATGCTGGAGTGATCGCATGCAGAGAGTTTTGGTACTGGAGTCACAGTCATGAAAATGACTAAGTACATAATTAGGATAACAGTGTACAGTGGTACAATTTTTGTTAGCGATGACAATGTATGATGTATTTGTTGGAAATTTGGCTGATTTAGATATCTAGATGTTTTCATTATGGAAACATATAATCTACATGAAGACCACATATGACAGAGAGAAAGTATGACAGAGCACAAAGCAAAATTGTCTAAGTATGTGTAGTATTTTCCCAGTGTACCCGAGATAGTTTTGATTGGTGATATCAATTGGAGTAAGTTTAGTGCTTTCTCACTTGAATGTAGATACTATGATGACTATTGAAGATTCACCTGAGAGCGCAAGTCTGTACGACATGTACGGAATAAGTTATGGCAGTTTAACCAAAGACAATGTTAAGCCGACAGGACAGAATATGAAGATAGAATTGGTAAAGAGTTAAGGGATTATTTTGTTTATCAAAATAATGTCTTAATAATATAAAGGGATGAAATCCTAAATGTTAACCCTTGGGTAAATATGTATTTTGTAATAAGCTTTTGTAAAGCTGACTGTAAAAGTTATTATTCCTAATAACTTGTATAAATGTAAGGCATATGGAATGTGAAGAAGATATATATGATATGTGAATGAGATAGATGATATAGCAAAAGATATTGATGTGAAGTTGTGAAAGAAAAGCAAGAAAGTATAAGGTTATGTGCCTTATCCTTTTTGTAATTAGTAATCATTGTACATTACTTGTTTGGGTAGTGGGCTCATCTTGCAATCATTTGTAATTAGTACTACCAACTCTTAGCAGGGTTGAGGCTTCTAACAAGGCCTATAGTCACTTAATCAGGATTGAGACACTATATGTATGTAACAGGCTCCTAATAGGGTCAACATCCTTAACATGATACTTTTGATTAGTGGATCTTTGTGGGTACCATCCCCACCGGGGTTTTCCCTTGGCCAGGGTTTCCTTGAGAACAAATAATGTGTTATGAGTTCATTTACTTCATTGCTATGCATGTTATTTAGTTTACTATGTTATGAATGTATTAAGATAATCTGTTATATCCATAATTGGGTGAAAGAAAAAGTTTTCAAAATAATGATTCACCCACCCTCTCAGTATTCCCTATTTCTAACAATTGGTATCAGAGCTTAGTTACTCAAAAAAGAATCATTCAAAAAAGGCCTAGCAGCTTGAGTAAGATCTCTATGGATATGGATCAGCTATAGAAGAATCTTGAAGAAGCTCTTGAATAGATTGATTTACTTCCTGAAGAAGGAGATACTTTGAAAGGAAAATATGATGATGCAAAGAACCTCATTGAAAAGATGAAAAATAAGCTGGAAGAAAAGGAATCTACAATTCAAATTGAAGATTGTGATGATAATCTGGAAAAAGAACATGAGATCCTTAAACATGAACTGAAGATAGTAAATCCGAAGTTGAGTTTGAAAGATGGAAATAGCAAGATTGAAGCAAATCTGAAATTTGAGAATGAAAATATGAAATCTGATAAAGAAGATCTGAAATCTAAACTTTGTAAAGTGACTTCTGAACTCGAGAAAACCAAATTGTAGTATGTTGAACTTGAAAAGTACAATACTATTGTGAAAGGTGAATTGACTTAGTTTAAGCAACAACTTGAGAAGCTATATTATACTAGTGAGAAGATTGATGAACAAATGTCTTATCAAAAGCCATTCTATGATAAAAATGGTCTTGGATTTAACTCATCTAAAGTGAGTGAAGAAAGCAAGAAACCAGATCTGAAAGTTTCTGAAAACATAGAAGAAAAGAAATCTGATGAAGTTGACAAATCTGAAGAGACACCTAAAGAAGAAGAACCACCTAAACAAGATGAATCACCTAAAGGTATGCAGAGAGAATTTTTTTCATTCCCAAAATGGACTTTATGCTCTAACAGAAAACCAATACATCTACAGATTTTGAGGATTGGTTATATCCAAATATTTAGCTCTAGAGATGATTGGACCAACTGTAGGGACAAGACTTCCCTCTGTGCTTTTGGCTCTGCAAAACCAAGGAGGGTGCTCCTAATCCAGTAAAAACAATACTTATCTCACTAATAACTGACTTGATTTAAATGTAATAGATGAATGATAAGAGAAACCTAAATGATGACCATTCATTCATAGATTTTTCACTATCACTAGGTGGTAATTTATTTTGCAAATCACTGTAATTCAAAGAATTTTGACAATTTTATGTTTAAAGATGGAAATATCAAAGGAACCTTTTCATACACTGATCTCTATGAGAAGAATTCCATTGTCGGCTGGTGTCTTATCCATTGGGCTACACCTCCACTACAAGACTGTTATACATGAACAAATATACTAAACTTTGAAATATTTCTTTCCCTTTGAAAATACTAATCGCCTTGTGGTGGATTTTATCAAAGGATTCCTAGATTCACACTACTTACTAGTGTATCCTTAAGCAAAACTTCAAAGAATTTATGTCACATTCAAAGCTTATTTTATTTGATCCTGGATTAGAGCTGAGAAATATACACATACACACAGAGATCATCTATGCAATGAATTGGAACAATTCATAACTCAAACATAAATACTCAAGGAGAGATATAAATCCTAGATTTTGTTCAAATGCTATATTAATCACGCTTCCAGAATGCTTTACAGTATAACCTTCTGAAAATAACTTTGAACCAAAAATATTGTTCTTCTATAGAAATATGCCTAAAAATGATCTACGATATCCCAGACTCAAGAAACTTATCAGTAAAATTGATCAAGTTCTCGGTCCTTTTACACTGATCCTGGTAATCCTTTTATAGAATAAGGATTGCAAACAAGCTTTGGATCCTCTTAGAAAAGACAAGAAAGGAGTCCTCAAAAAAGACAAAAAATGAAAATAAAAAATTTCTTGTTACAAAACTTTGAGATGGATCGTAAAGATCAGCACCAAAATCTGGCAATAGCTTCCAAGGTCAGGTCAACATTTTCTAGGTGTTACATCCATTCTTCCTTCTTTAGGGAGTTGGGGTAACGCCATTTTTTGCCTCCTTAGAGAATGTTTCTTCTTCTTTACTATCCTCTGAAAGGGACGTTGCTTCCCAGGATGAAAAGGTATCCTCAGAAGGCCAATTAAAAGCCAAAATTTCATCCCTCTTGGGTAGAATCTTGTTCCAGCTAATAACCAATTGATGAATTTTAGTTATCACCTTAGTAAAATGCACCCTAGCATCTTGTAGCATTTCAATTATTTGCACAAAAGGAAGAGTATCTTCAGTGCTAATAGCAGCATCAATCTTGACTGACACTCCATTCTCAATTTGTTCCAACCATTTTTCCCTCTCTTTTATGGTTCCATCTGCTCTCACAATACCCAGGAAGATATGAAAATCATTCTATAGGTATGTTACTCCTAAAAGAGCTGCTTTTCTCTTTACTTTTTCCCTAGATATTTCAAAATCAAGGAGAGATTTGACAATTTTATAAGTAATTGCCAATTGGGGGCACACAGTACTATGATCTTTAATTGATTTAAGAAATGTCTTCAAAACATTTTCCATAGGAACCTAGTGTTCAAAATTTTGCCCACAGTGTCTTCTTCTTTTCTAAAAGAAAGAAAAATGTCAGATAACTAGCCTGCATGTTTATAAACTTCTCTAGGCTTTACATTCCTAACAAAGTGCTGAATGGCATCCTTTATTCTCTTTTTTAGATTTCTGTTGTTCTCTCTATTCTATATCTTCATTGCTTAAGGAAGGGGGAAGAGGAGACATGGGAAACCCAATAATGGGGCTTGAGGAGGAAGGACTAGTAGTAGAAGAAGGATGTTACAACTGTTATGGTGCCTGGATTGAGCTTTCCTTCCCCAACCTCCTCTTCAAATATGCAATTATTTTATCTTTCTCAAACAATCCTTGTTTCAAATCTCGATACACCCTCAACATTTCTTCAAATTCTCTTGTGAGTTCCTCCTTCTCTTTTGCTTCCCTTTCTACCACCTTTTCTACAAGGTGAGTTGTGGCTACCACCATACTTGATGCTTCTATTGCTGATGTGTCCAAAAAACTCTTGGCTATGAGACCACCAGAGAGACTATCCTTAATTATTTGCTTCCCTTTGTTTTTCTCATCTCTCTTTAATGACAATATGACCAAAGCTTGATGGTCATTACTAAAAGCAACTCCTTTGATAGCCTGTTCTACCTCTTCCTTGGTCTTGTACACAGGTGTAGTTTGTTTCTTAACTACATCAAGGACTATTACATCAGCTATGTCCCACTCAGGGAGGACAAGTACTCCTGCATTCTCTACCAATTCTCTCCCCTATTCTGGAGTAATCCCCTCAAATCTATCTGTCATCTCTTTCCTAATTTCATCTTCAATAGTTTTAAGATCCTTATCAAGATTCTCCTTGTGCTTCTTCTCACAAGCTTCCTCAAATTTACTCATGTTGATTTTCCATAAAAATTGTAAAAAGGCCCGGGTCTTTACAAATGCATCATCAGCCAAAAATTCTTCACATGCCTGTTTGATTATAGGGTCCAAGTTTATCCCTGCAATTTGTCCTGCCATTAAGCCTAACTCAAGCTCCTTTAGTTTCTCTGGAATTCCCTCATTTATCTCATCTTGAGTCATGAATATTTGACCCTAAGATCCCATCTGTTGAACCTACTCTATGATCTCCTGATCATCTCTAATATTCAAGGGTGACTGTGAAGGAGAGTATTCTTCCTCTAAATCATGAGGCCTCTCTTTTATCTTTTGTTTCTTGGTGGAAGGTGAAAAATCAAGGATGTCTTCACCTGGCTGGTCCTGTGGTACATCTGTAATTTCTTCAACCTCCTTTTTCCTCTCCACCTACTTTGATGTAGAAGGGAGATCTTCTCTTTTCTTTTGTTGCTTCTTGAAATTAGATTTCGGGATTATTACACGATAACCAATCCTCTCTTGCAACATATATTTGGCCAGGAGGCAACACCTTTGCAAATGCACCTTTTCCCAATAATGATTTAGCCTTCTCTGGGTTGTCTTCCATGGCCTTTTTCTTCTTCTCCTCCAGAGTCTTAAAAATCTCTTGAAAACAATTCATGAGAGTATCTATCCTTTTTCCCATAGGATTTATGCTGCCTATAGGATCATATTTGTGGTCAAATTGTCAGACAAAATCCCATGTTTTCTTGTACACTAACCACTTTTCCTTTCTGACTGCTTGGTCTTGCAACCCTGGGGTATTTCTAATAATATCTTTAGGAAAATTAAAAATGTTGTTTATTGCTGAGCATCTAACCCTCTTTCTGAACATTTCATTGTAGAAACCCTCTATGTCTATCATCCAAGCAATTATGGTTGTCAAATGATATGGATCCAATATTTTATGCATATGAAGCCACCCACCCTTTGTGATTATAAACTGGTGAGCAATGGTAATATTTGGGAACAAAGTTCCTCTACCTTTAGCAATACTATTATTCTCAATATCACCTAATTGTCTGAAGAATTTTGCAATGCCAATCTTGGTGGGAACTTGGAAAGGAAAAATAAAAGGAGTCCCCCTAAAACCATATAACCTAATAACAATTGAATAGGGATAGAAAATAAAATCACCCCAATTGTGCACTATGTTGAGGTCCTTTGTAAATTGCTATGGTCTAACAACTTTGGCCAAGCCGACCGGGACCCTAGGGCTGTCATGAATAAAGAATAGTCTCAATCTTGCTGTAAAACATTTGTTAAACTATATATAAATACTATCCTTTCTATCCCATGTCATATTTGAATTCCACAGCTGAACATGCATGTCCTCTCCACCTCTTTTTTTGGATAATTCCATTTCTTTTTCAAAATAATCAGCACCTTTGAACAAAAACATGTACATCATAAAAGAGTACTAGCAAAAGGGTTTATCAACTTTATTCTTTTGAATCCTGATTAATCCATCATGGATTAAGTCAGCAATGAAGGGGGCATAATCAAAATTAATTGACAGATGTGGATGTAAGATCTGGATCACCATATACATTAGGTGCTTTGGTAGTTTCTCATTTGCATCTTCCCCAAAAACCTGACATAATGACCAATAGGCACCTCTCACCAGTACATCAAAATACTTTGTTTTGAATGGTTCCTATGCACCTAGTCCTGTAACAATCATCTTTCCAATTTGAGTGCAGAAATCTTTTACAGGAGAAATTCTAAGGAGATGTCTCTGTGCATCATACACCTATCGTAATTCTTTAAAATCAATTGGTTCTAGCTTAGGTGAGGGGTCACTTAGTCTAAAAACTATTCTGATTTCCTCAGCAGAGATTGTCAATAGCTTTTTCCCTCTAACACCCCTAATCTCTTTAGTAATAGGGTCATAGTTTTTTGCAACTTCAATCATCAGGTCTGCATGTAAGAAGACATCGGGTACCACAAGCTTTCCTACATCATTTTCCCATACATTATAGGTGGGAACAGGGGTATTTCTCTGAATGAATCCTACTGTAAATAATGTCATCCCAGTGAAGTTAGAAGTGCCACTTGCATTAAGAAAACCAATCCTAGAATCCCTGATATAATTTCCTATATCATACAACCCATCTGCCACTTTTACGCTAGGCTCCTTTGGTGTTATCTGTTTGACCTCTACCAAATTTACTGTTGAACTAGGAAAAAATTGTAATAAGTCCTCATGTAGACCCCTCTTAAGATAATCAGTTTCACCAGAAAGCTCTTTCCTAGGTGGCATTTCTAGGGCTTATAGCTTACGTATATTGGGTGCAAAAGAACACAGTAGCAAATAAATACTTCTTAACAAAACAAGCAAGTGCAAGAATAACCAACCTTTTCTTCAAAATCCCTAAGAAAACAACAATCAGTTTCTGCAATTTTGCTCACCAAGTGCTTTGCAAATTTTTATCTCCTTGTGGCTTTTCAAGGAAGCATAGATTTTGACATACAATGGATCTACAATTATTTCATTAATTTACTTCACATGATGTCACCATTAATTTTCTAGGAAATGAACTGTCACTTGTCTGAACCTCTCACCCACTTCTTCAATTTAAATTTTGACCATTGATTTTCACTTGGCAAATAATCCAACGGTTTGTCACATGATCTCATAGCTTGAAAGAAGCTCATGTGACTATATGACAAGCCATCATGTCAATTCCTTCATTGGTGGAAAATCCCTTATAACTTTTACTATTAAAAAAAAATGTTAGTCGCATGATCGCATAGCTTGAAAAAGCTCATACGACCATGTGACAAACCATTAACATTCACCCGCTGTCATCTATTCCTTAAGTCACTGGTCCCACTTTACCTTTATTAGTAAAGACAATCCATGCTTGCAACAGCTGGCAAGTTGTCATGTAATTTCTTTCTTTCTAAGAACTGGTGTTTGCTGACATCCTCCACATCAGCAAGTACTATCGACCAATCAAGAAAACCCATATGCAAAAAGCTAACATTGGTCCCACTATTTTTAACCAATTAGAAACCGCCAGTCATGCACACCTATCCATGGTCCCACCTGAGAATTACACTGAGCTTGATGCAAGATCGATGATTAGTCACATGATCACATAGGTATCTAAGATTCTATGTGATTATACAACAACCATCAGATCTTCCCTTTATTACTTTCATCTTTGAAGATTCTTCTGACATTGGTCCCACTTTGTTTCCGCACTAAGCTTTACTGTAAGATCAATGGTTAGTCGCATGAGCACATAGGTCTATAAGATTCCTTGTGACTATACGACCACCGTTAGATCTTCTTTAAAGATACCAAGTTGAATGAAAGCTGAAACATTAGAAGATAAGGTATTTAGGACTTAGGATATATTATAGCCACTAGACTTAGGAAAAATTAAAACCGCTAGTTGCTGAGACTTAGGAAATCTTTACGCACATGCACTTTTGAGATTTTAAGTGATTCAAAAAGGTAACGCTCAAATAGATTTAAAACAAAGCGACCTAGGGCTTATTTTTTGAAAATGGCATATATTTAGGGTTTTTCTTAGGTTTAACTCTTAATTAGGGTTCACTGGATACTGAGGAAGAATAGATAATTTTGTAAGGTTTTTATGGGTTTTTTTATAGAAAAATTATCATACTTTCATGAACATCTATACACATTTCATATTTATAAAAATTTCACAAGACTCATGTACAGAAAATTTGAAGTGCCAATAGTGGCTCTGTCTGGGGATGTATGCCTCTTGCAGGCATAACAAGAATTTAGAATGTCTGGGATAAGTAGACCATCTACTGAAACAAAACAACTATCCTACTCACACAACCTGAAAACAAACACACAAGTGGAAGGGGAAACTACTACTGTTCATGGATAATGAGAGTACCTTAAGAAAAGTACAACTTGAGGAATTATCCATGAACTGGCAATTCCATTTCATTTCCAATCAACTCCTTCAGAATGTATGAATTAGGTCTCCATGTTTGACTGATCAAATATGGTCCCAACCAAATAGGGTCAAATTTGTTGTGTTTACCCTTGTCTTCAAGCCTGGCATTCTACATTAGGACCAAATCATTATCTTGAAAACTTTTGACTGTAGTTTTTTTGTCATACAAATTCTTATACCTGAGCTGAGATCTCAAATTTGTATCATGTGCTTCCCTCCTTGATTCATCTAGTTGTATCAGGTCCTGTAATCTTATCTTCATTTCATCATCTTGATCATCATCATACAACTGGATAAACTTGTACATTTACAACAAATTATTTTGTGGTAACCTGGCATGGATAACATATACTAAATCAAAAGGAGCACATCCTATAGCCTTCTTGATTTTCACTCTGTCAGCCCACAGAGCTACCTGTAGTTTTGAATCCCATGCCTTCTTGTTTGCATCTAAGACTCTCTTCAAAATTTTTATCAAGCTTTTGTTACTTGATTCAGCCTGACCATTTCCTTGAGGATGGTAGGGAGTAGAGTATGAAATCTTGATACCATATTACAAACAAAAGCTAAAAAATTCTTTAGATTTGAAACACAAAGCATTTTCAACAACTAAAACTTCAAGGCATCCAAACCTTATTAGAAAATTTTGCATTAGGAAATCAATAACCACTTTACTGGTTGCTTTTTTAGTGGGAATAGCTTCCACCCACTTTGTAAAGTAGTCAGTTGCAATTAATATATAGGTATGTCCTCCACTAGATTTGTTTTGGATCTCTCCTATGAAATCCATACCCCACTTTTGAAAAGGGGTTTCCACAGTCATAGGACTCAGAGGAAAATTTCCATTGAATTTCAATTTTCCTGAAAATCTCTGACAAGCATCACATTTTTTGGCAAAAGAATGTGCATCCTTGAAAATACTAGGCCACCAAAAACTAGACCTCAGTATCTTATGTACAGTGGTTTTAGCCATGTAATGGCCACCACACACACCTTCATGCATTGCTTGCAACAAATCATTAGCCTTTTGAGGGTCAACACATTTCAGCAAAACACCCTCATTACTCCTCCACCATAATTCTCCTTTAATGATCACATATTTTAGAGCACATAATTTGACAGTCCTCCTTTTGTGGTCTTCCATATTAGAAGGAAGTAAAAGCTTTTGCAAGTATCCAATGACATCCTTGTACCATTCACAACAATCTAAATCACAAATGTATGGCCTTTGTTCTTCTTCAAGAGTGTTGATGTGATTAGCATCCAAATTTCTTTGGGCCATAAGTTTTTCTAACCCCAATCCTCTTACTAGTTTGGTGATTTGGATATCAACATTAAACTATTGGATTCTATTAATCCACCTGCACCTTCTCCCTGAAACTTCTTGTTGAACCAAGATGTCTTTTACAGCAGCACTGGGCACATATGCAACTACAGTTTCTCCTACCAAGTAACATCTAAAATTTTTGATAGCTTTGACTAATGCATAGGCCTGTTTCTCATTTATATCATACTTTAATTCAGTTTCCTGCAACGATTTACTAAAAAAGGAAATGGGCTGTTCAAAACCCTTTGAGTTCTTCTGTAACAATATTGCAGCTATAGTATGATAAGAAGCAAATGAAAAGATTTGGATAGGCTTACTGAAAACTGGTGATCTTAATACATGGGCACTTTTAATAGCCATCTTGATATCATAAAAAGCTTGCTTGGCCTCATTACTCCATTCCACCTTTGCATTCTTGTTTAGCATTTTAGAGATGGGAACACTGATTTCAGAAAAGTTTGTAACAAACCTTCTGACAAAATTTATCTGTCCAAAGAAAGATTGGATACCTTTTACATTTTTTGGCAATGGTACCTTGTCTATTGCTGCTACTCTCTTAGGGTCAATCTTGACTCCATCCTTAGATACAATATGTCCCAAAAGCTTACCCTCTGTTACTCCAAAGGAACACTTCCTTGGGTTAAGGGAGACCCCATATTCTAGAGCTCTTACAAAGATTTTTTCTAGGTGACCACAATGTTGGTCCTTTTCTGAATAAGCTATCAAATCATCCTGATAAACAACAATAAATTTTTTTATGAAATCTGCAAAGGCTACATCCATGTCTCTTTGAAAGGTAGCCCTAGCATTAGTTAAACCAAAAGGCATCCTAACATACACATAAGTACCCCATGGAGTAGTGAATGCAGTTTTGAACTATTTTGATTCTTTGACAACTACTTGATTGTAACCTGAAAAACCATCCATCATGGACATTAATTCAGATCCAGTAACCCTTTGTAACATGGCTTCCATGTTTGGTAAACCATAATTGTCTTTCAAAGAATTTATGTTCAGATTTCTAAAGTCTACACACAACCTGATGTCTCCATTCTTTTTTCTTACAGGGACAAGATTAGAAACCCATGTTGAATGTCTAATAGGTTGAATGATGCCTACGTCACTCATCTTTTTTAACTCATCCTACATTTTTGGTGCCAAAGTAGGATTGACAGGTCTCAACTTTTTTCTAAAAGGTTTAGTATTTTCCTTCAAAGGAATTTCATGTTGGAACAAGTCTTCTCTATATGCCTTTAAATCATCATAAGACCAAGCAAAGACATGTCTATACTTTCTAAGAAGACCTATCAAAGATTTTTTTATTTTTGGAGTCAGGCTTCCACCAATATATACATTTTTTGGGGCTTCCTTTGTTCCTAAATTTATTTCCTCTACATCTTTAGGCTTGCTTAAAAGCTTTTCCTGGGAAGAGCTATCATGGCTATCAAATGCTCTTTCCAACACTACCAAACCCTTTGGGACTTTATTTGTTTTCAACTACAAGATCTCCTTGCCAAGGAGAGAGTTCTTATTATCCAATGTTTCTACATACTCACCAAAATTTATCTCTTTATCTCCAAAACTTGCATCATAATGGAAAAATCTTAAAATATCTAGATCATCATCAAAAATATGCCAATTTTCATAATTATCTGGTATGGATGGCCTAGTTTGAATCTCAATCATAGATATCCCTTCAAAAGTGATATCCTCTGGTCTTAATGCAATTTTAGCCAATAAATCAGCCATTCTATTATGGCCTTTGTCCATCCAATCAATACAGAAAGCATCAAACTATTCTATCTCATACAACATTCCTATATTGTTTTAACCATTCGTTTCTTGAAACATATTTGGATCTAATCTGAGATACAACTAATTCTGAATCTCCAATAACTCTAAGATTTTTTATCTTGTTCTTTGAGGCTAATCTTAATCCTATTAGTAAAGCCTCATACTCTGCAGTATTATTTTTACAAGTAAATGACAGGGTGAATTAAAATTTAAAAGTTTTTTCAGTGGGGGAAATCAACAACACACCTGCACCAAATCCCTCTTTAGAGCAAGCACCATCAAAGTACATGGTCCAAAGATCATTTTTATTTGTTACATTTCTTTCCTCCTAAGCTAAAAGAGAAGGTTCATCTTCATTATCATTACTTTGTACTTAAAAGGAATTTATGTCAGTATCCAGAAAACAATTCATGTTATTATCACTAGCTTCTTCCTCAATCATGTGAGGAGTTCTAACTTCCTTGAGTACCTTAATGCTCTTACCAGTGACATTAAAAGTAGCATAAGATAAATCACACTGGATTCTACCTCCCATTGTGGTACTCCACTTTCTTGATAATAGCATTCCATATTTTGGAGGAATATCCACAACTAAAACACTCATAGTTAGCTGTTTCTCAGGACAAGCAGCAAGCCTATAAGGTAAGGCTTTTATTGTTCCAATTACTGGTACCTCCCTAGAGTCCATTTCCTAGCATCTCCCATGAAGAGTATCAACTTAAAATCCCATTGATCTCATAATTTCAGCAGGCATGACAATATTTGAGGCTCCTGAGTCAATCATGCAATTTTTCAACATTTTATCATTTATGACTAATGTCAGGAAAAAAGGATCAATAGCTCCCATAGAGGTGTTTACAACATTAGTGTCCAAATAGATCTGAGGAATTTTTGAAATAATTTCTTCAGTGTCCTTTTTAGTTGGACCTTGATCCTTCATTCTAGTATTTACTGTTTCTTGGATGTCTATGGTTTGAACACCATTTATCCATGTGAGGGCTTTCTCTTTGTGTTCATTTATCCTCATCATCTCCAATAAAGGCACTTTTACTGTGATCTGAGATAACAACTAATTCATGTCAATAGGTGAATAATTAAAATAGATAAGTCTATCTTTCCTTTTGGGGTATCCTTGACTTTAGGTTGTGTGGCTGTACCCAATTGTTGCCTATCCTTTCATTTGTTTTCAGGTTGGGAATTTGGGGTAGTAACCATTGGAGTTTTAGCCTTAATCTTAAAAACCTTGATTGGTTCAGCAGGCCTTTCAGTGCCCTTTTTCTTTAATTTCTTGGCATCATCAGTAGCCCTATTTTTTGTGGCAGACTACTTTGCATCTTCTTTATCCCTTTTAATAAAAACACCTGTTGGTTTACCAAATGTTTTGTCAATAGTCCTATTTCTAAGGACATAATTACTCTTGGCCTGTGTCACCATATCAATAGTGATCTGGGCTATCTCTTCATTAGAGGGTCTTCTTAATACAATAGGTTCTTCAACTTGTTCAAAGTTGTTATTTATATCTTCAGTTTCTTCCTCTTCTTCATCGAAAAAAACTTGTTGATGGTAAGCCTCTCCTCTGTTTTGAGAATGATTTACGTCCTGATTTTCACTTTTTTCATTAGAGTCAACCTCTTCAACAAATTTAGCAAAGGTCATTCCACAACCTCTGTCATCATATGATTCATCTTCCTCCTCTTCTTGTTCAATACTTTTAGACATATTCTGAGAAATCACACAATAATCTGAATCATGAGGGGATTGGCACACAGTGCACCATGGAATTTCACCAGTGATATTGACTGAATGCTTTTGCAAGGGGTCAGGGGTTCTATCATTTGGCCTCATATCCTTCTTTTCTGGGACAATAGGCTTTCCATCCTTCCACTGTGTATTGTAAGGATAGTTCTGCATCCTAGGCTACCTATTGAAATTATTTGGAGGAGGTCTATCATTTCCCTGAAACTTATTTTTACTTTCCCTTGGTTTTGGATCCTTTAAGGCATTAAGGATCTTCTTGAGGTTATCATCTTCCCTAGGTTTTACATTTGCAGGTTTATCAACTTCTTTCTTTCCAAACCTAGAGGTTTTAGGATCCTCTCTTCTTCCTAGTTTTCTAGATACCCTCCTATTGCTCTCAATGTTTACCACAAATCTTTGAGATTCTCTAATATTCCTAGGGTTCTTATCCCTAAGAAGATATCCCATCTTGGCATCAAAAGAATTCAGATATGTTGCTAGACATACCTTTTCATCCAATCTCATGACTTGGAAGAGTTTGTGCATTGCCTTTTGAAACCTCACATTGAATTCTAGGACTTCCTCATTCTGGTTTTTTTTTATATTGTTAAATTCATTTAACATAAAACCCTCATTAGTCTTATCACCATATTGATCTTTAAAACAATTTATAAAATCATCCCAAGAACCAATACAATCATAAGGAAGCCCTCAAAACTAGTCTCTTGCATCTTCAGTTAAAGATTGAATAAACAATTTCATGATGACATCTTCATATTCTATTTCATAGTCATCAATCATATCAATAAAGTTCTTTAGATGCTCTTCATAGGAAACAACATTATTTCCAGTAAACTTAGGTAATTTCTCTCTAATCTTTGCAGGAATCAAATTAGGATAACCAACAATATTGTTAAAGAGAAGTTGTCTGTACCTTTCAATGTGAACTATTCCTCTTTGTAATGAAGCATTTGTTTGAGAGGTGGAAGCTTTGTTATTTTTTGCATTAGCAACATTTACAATAGTCACAAGTGTGACAATGGCACCCTGGGTAGCAGAATTTCCAACATTAACATTAGATGTCATCACAGGGTTATTTGGAATTGAAGGAGTAAAAGACTGTCTAAGAAAATCAACTTTCTTTTTCATTTCCAAAGTGGTAGCCTCAATTTTTTCCTTCTCTAATTCTTTCACAATAACCTCTTGTTCTCTTCTAGCCCTTTCTAAACCTTTTTCAAATTTGGACAAAGGATCTATTGGGATCTTGTCATTTGTGGCACCATTTATTGTGATTCCTATTGAAATCTATTTTCCTTTATCCTTAGGCTCCTAACTTCAGCAATGGGTCGGAGAATAGGCTATTCACCAACTTCCTTGGGGGCTTCTACAAAGTTTATGGCCTTTAAAGTCATCAACTATCTTTTGAGCTGATCTGCCCTAATTTGGGCCTGTTTTGTTTCAGTTTCTTTTTCCATTTCCCTCTCCTTCCTAATTGCAATTTGTTCCTAGATATCTTTCTCTAAATTATAGATTTCTTCAAAAATATCCTCTGAATCTAGAAGAGTAGTATCAGAGGGTGAACTTTCAGACTCAACATCTCTTTGCTGATTTCTAGGATTTTTAGGACTCTCAAAAGGAGAAGGTCCTCGGGTTGGGGGATCATTTCTCCCTTCCAGGCCCCTGCTCTTACTTCTTGACCTCCTGATTTCCTTTTGAGGTTCTACATCTGGGTTCATCTTCCTATGATGTATTTCATCATCCTTATGAGAATAAAAATCCTCATATGCTCCTAAACCTAGATCAATTGCCTCCTTATACTCAGAGGCATTTTCTTCTTGGTCATGAGTGAATTGGTGATTCATTTTCATATTTTTATTTTGTCTCCATGCCTGAGACATAACACCACTAGTTTGATGTCTTCTAGGAAGATAAGTCCTAGAAGTGCTTGGAAGTTCACCTTATAACCTACTTTTTGGGTGATCCTTCCTCCAAGCCCTAGTGTTTCTTTGACTCATAATTGCAAGTATGTGAAACAATTTCTTATTTTCTCATTATCTTTACTCAGCACTGCTACAGAGACTTTCAGAGTCACCACCAACACAAGTTGGGAAATATTTTCACACACTTAGTAGATCAAAGTATTCAAAACTTATTAAGTAATCAAAACAAAGATTACTATAAACAAATGCAAAGCTAAAAGAGATTTTCAGGTTCTGACCTAATCCAAAGCTTGCAAATATTCTGTTGTTTTCCAATGGTGCTTTACTGGTTCTAACAAATAAGAAGACCAAGAGTCTAGCTCAACTTGTACCTGTGTTATTTGATATTCAAATTTACAATACCAAAGATCTAAAATTCAAATTTATCATAGTATTCCAATCCCTATTCCCCAACAGAGTCACCATTTTGTTGGTTCCTAAAATGGACTTTATGCTCTAACATGCAACCAATACATCTACAGATTTTGAGGATTGGTTAGATCCAAATATTTAGCTCTAGAGATGATCAGACCAACTGTAGGGACAAGACTTACCTCTACACTTCTGGCTCTACAAAACCAAGGAGGGTGCTCCTAATCCAGTAAAATAAATACTTATCTCACTAATAACTGACTAGATTTAAATGTAATAGATGAATGATAAGAGAAACCTAAATGATGACCATTCATTCATAGATTTTTCACTATCACTAGGTGGTAATTTATTCTACAAATCATTGTAATTCAAATAATTTTGACAATTTTATGTTTAAAGATGGAAATATCAAAAGAACCTTGTCATACACTGATCTCTATGATAAGAATTCCACTACCGGCTAGTGTCTTATCCATTGGGCTACACCTCCACTACAAGACTGTTATACATGAACAAATATACTAAACTTTGAAATATTTCTTACCCTTTGAAAATACTAATCACCCTGTGGTGGATTTTATCAAAGGATTCCTAGATTCACACTACTTACTGGTGTATCCTTAAGAAAAACTTCAAAGAATTTATGTCACATTCAAAGCTTATTTAATTTGATCTTGGATTAGAGCTGAGAAATATAGACATACACATAGAGATCATCTATGCAATGAATTGGAACAATTCATAACTCAAACATAAATACTCAAGGAGAGATATAAATCTTGGATTTTGTTCAAATGCTATATTAATCACGCTTACAGAATGCTTTACAGTATAACCTTCTGAAAATAACTTTGAACCAAAAATATTGTTCTTCTATAGAAATATGCCTAAAAATGACCTACGATATCCCAAACTCAAGAAACTTATCAGTAAAATTGATCAAGTTCTCGGTCCTTTTACACTGATCCTGGTAATCCTTTTAGGGAATAAGGATTGCAAACAAGCTTTGGATCCTCTTAGAAAAGACAAGAAAGGAGTCCTCAAAAAAGACAAAAAATGAAAATAAAAAATTTCTTGTTACAAAACTTTGAGATGGATCGTAAAGATCAGCACCAAAATCTGGCAATAGCTTCCAAGGTCAGGTCAACATTTTCTAGGTGTTACATCCATTCTTGCTTCTTTAGGGAGTTGGGGTAACACCATTTGTTGCCTCCTCAAAGGATGTTTCTTCTTCTTTACTATCCTCTGAAAGGGACGCTGCTTCCCAGGCTGAAAAGGTATCCTCAGAAGGCCAATTAAAAGCCAAAATTTCATCCCTCTTGGGTAGAATCTTGTTCCAGCTAATAACCAATTGATGAATTTTAGTTATCACCTTAGTAAAATGCACCCTGGCATCTTGTAGTATTTCAATTATTTGCACAAAAGGAAGAGTATCTTCAGTGCTAATAGCAGCATCAATCTTGACTAACACTCCATTCTCAATTTGTTCCAACCATTTTTCCCTCTCTTTTATGGTTCCATCTACTCTAACAATACTTGGGAATATCTAAAAATCATTCTGCAGGTATCTTACTCGTAAAAGAGCTGATTTTCTCTTTACTTCTTCCCTAGATATTTCAAAATCAAGGAGAGATTTGATAATTTTATAAGTAATTGCCAATTGGGGGCACACAGTACTATGATCTTTAATTGATTTAAGAAATGTCTTCAAAACATTTTCCCTAGGCACCCAATCATTCAAAAATTTTCCCACAGTGTCTTCTTCTTTTCTAAAAGAAAGCAAAATGTCAGATAACTACCTTGCATGTTTATAAACTTCTCTAGGCTTTACATTCCTAACAAAGTGATGAATGGCATCCTTTATTCTCTTTTCAGATTTCTATTATTCTCTCTATTCTATATCTTCATTGCTTAAGGAAGGGGGAAGAGGAGACATGGGAAACTCAATAATGGGGCTTGAGGAGGAAGGAATAGTAGTAGAAGAAGGATGTTGCAACTTTTGTGGTGCCTGGATTGAGCTTTCCTCCCCCAACCTCCTCTTCAAATCTACAATTATTTTATCTTTCTCAAACAATCCTTGTTTCAAATCTCCATACGCCCTCAACATTTCTTCAAATTTTCTTGTCAGTTCCTCCTCTTTTGCTTCCCTTTCTACCACCTTTTCTGCAAGGTGAGTTGTGGCTACCACCATACTCAAGGAGGACAAGTACTCATGCATTCTTTACCAATTCTCTCCCCTATTTTGGAGTAATCCCCTCAAATCTATCTGTCATCTCTTTCCTAATTTCATCTTCAATTGTTTTAAGATCCTTATCAGGATTCTCCCTGTGCTTCTTCTCACAAGATTCCTAAAATTTACTCATGTTGATTTTCCATAAAAATTGTAAAAAGGCCCGGGTCTTTACAAATGCATCATCAGCTAGAAATTCTTAACATGCCTATTTGATTATAGGGTCCAATTCTATCCTTGCAATTTATCCTACTGTTAAGCCTAACTCAGGCTCCTTTGGTTGCTCTAGAATTCCCTAATTTATCTCATCTTGAGTCATGAATATTTGACCCCGAGATCCCATCTGTTGAACCTGCTCTATGATCTGCTGATCATCTCTAATATTCAAGGGTGACTGTGAAGGAAGTATTCTTCCTCTGAATCATGAGGCCTCTCTTCTATCATTTGTTTCTTGGTGGGAGGTGAAAAATCAAGGATGTCTTCACCTGGCTAGTCCTGTGGTACATCTATAATTTATTCAACCTCCTTTTGCCTCTCCACCTACTTTGATGTAGAAGGGAGATCTTCTCTTTTCTTTTGTTGCTTCTTGAAATCAGATTCCAGGATTATTACACCATAACCAGTCCTCTCTTGCAACATATATTTTCCAAGAGGCAACACCTTTGAAAATGCACATTTGCCCAACAATGATTTAGCCTACTCTGGGTTGTCTTCCATGGCCTTTTTCTTCTTCTCCTCTAGAGTCTTAAAAATCTCTTGAAAACAATTCATTAGAGTATTTATCCTTTTTCCCATAGGATTTATGCTGCCTATAGGATCATATTTGGGGTCAAATTGTCAGACAAAATCCCATGTTTTCTTGTACACTAACCACTTTTCCTTTTTGACTACTTGGTCTTGCAACCTTGGGGTATTTCTAATAATATCTTCAGGAAAATAAAAAATGTGGTTTATTGCTGAGCATTTAACCCTCTTTCTAAACATTTCATTGTAGAAACCCTCTGGTCCTATCGTCTGGGAAATTGTGGTTGTCAAATGATATGGATCCAAGATTTTATGCATATGCAGCCACCCACCCTTTGTGATTATAAACTGGTGAGCAATGGTAATATTTGAGAACACAGTTCCTCTACCTTTAGCAATACTATTATTCTCAATGTCACCTAATTGTCTGAAGAATTTTGGAATGCCAATCTTGGTGGGAACTTGGAAAGGAAAAATAAAAGGAGTCCCCCTAAAACCATATAACCTAATAACAGTTGAATAGGGATAGAAAATAAAATCACCCCAATTGTGCACTATGTTGAGGTCCTTTGTAAATTGCTATGGTCTAACAACATTGGCCAAGGCAACCGGGACCCTAGGTCTATCATGAACAAAGAATAGTCTCAATCTTGCTGCAAAACATTTGTTAAACCGTATATAACTACTATCCTTTCTATCCCATGTCATATTTGAATTCCACAGCTGAACAGGCATGTCCTCTCCACCTCTCTATTTGGATAATTCCATTTCTTTTGCAAAATAATTAGCACCTTTGAACAAAAACATGTACATCATAAAAGAGTACCAGAAAAAGGGTTTATCAACTTTATTCTTTCGAATCCCCATTAATCCATCATTGATTAAGTCAGAAATGAAGCGGGCATAATCAAAAGTAATTGATAGATGTGGATGTAAGATCTAGATCACCATATACATCAGGTGCTCTGGCATTTTCTCATTTGCATCTTCCCCAAAAACCTAACATAATGACCAATAGGCACCTCTCGCTAGTACATCAAAATACTCTGTTTTGAATGGTTCCTATGCACCTAGTCCTGTAACAATCATCTTTCCAATTTGAGTGCAGAAATATTTTACAGGACCAATTCTAAGGAGATGTCTCTATGCATCATACACCTCTCTTAGTTCTTTAAAATCAATCGGTTCCAGGTTAGGTGAGGGGTCACTTAGTCTAAAAACTATTCTGATTTCCTCATCAGAGATTGTCAATAGCTTTTTCCCTCTAACACCCCTAATCTCTTTAGTAATAGGGTCATAGTTTTTTGCAACTTCAATCATCAGGTCTGCATCTAAGAAGACACGAGGTACCACAAGCTTGCCTACATCATTTTCCCATACATTACAGGTGGGAATAGGGGAATTTCTCTAGCTGAATCCTACTATAAATAATGTCATCCCAGTGAATTCAGAAGTGCCACTTGCATTAAGAAAACCAATCCTACCATCCCTGATATAATTTCCTGTATCATACAACCCATCTGCCACTTTTACCCTAGGCTCCTTTGGTGTTAGCTATTTGACCTCTACAAAATTTACTGTTGAACTAGGAAAAATTTGAAATAAGTACTCATGAAGACCCCTCTCAAGATAATCGGTTTCAGTAGAAAGCTCTTTCCTAGGTGGCAAATAATCCAACAGTTTGTCTTATGATCGCATAGCTTGAAAGAAGCTCATGTGACCATAGGACAAGCCATCATGTCAATTCCTTCATTGGCAAAAAATCCCTTATAACTTTTACTGTTAAAACAGAACGTTAGTCACATGATCGCATAGCTTGAAAAAGCTCATGCGACCATGCGACAAACTGTTAACATTCACCCACTGTCATCTATTCCTTAAGTCACTGGTCCCACTTTACCTTTATTAGTAAAGACAATCCATGCTTGCAATAGCTGGCAAGTTGTCATGTAATTTATTTCTTTCTGAGCACTGGTGTTCGTTGACATCCTCCACATTAGCAAGTACTATCGACCAATCAAGAAAAACCATATGCAAAAAATTGATAATGGTCCCACTATTTTTAACCAATGAGAAACTGCCCGTCGTGCACACTTTTCCATGGTCCCACCCGAGAATTACACTGAGCTTGATGCAAGATTGACATTTAGTCACATGATTGCATAGGTCTTTAAGATTATATGCATTTATATGACAACCATCGGATCTTCCCTTTATTACTTTCATCTTTGAAGATTCTTCTGACACTGGTCCCACTTTGTTTCCGCACTAAGCTTTACTGTAAGATCAATGGTTAGTCACATGATCACATAGGTCTATAAGATTCCTTGCGACTATATGACCATCGTTAGATCTTATTTAAAGATACCAAGCTGAATGAAAGCCAAAACATTAGAAGATAAGGTATTTAGGACTTAGGATATATTATAGCCACCAGACTTAGGAAAAATTAAAACCGATAGTCGCTGAGACTTAGGAAATCTTTACGCACGTGCACTTTTGAGATTTTAAGTGATTCAAAAAGGTAACGCTCAAATAGATTTAAAACAAAGTGACCTAGGGCTTATTTTTTGAAAATGGAATATATTTAGGGTTTTTCTTATGTTTAACTCTTAATTAGGGTTCACTGGATACTGAGGAAGAATAGATAATTTTGGAGGGTTTTTATGGGTTTTTTATAGCAAAATTATCACACTTTCATGAACATCTATACACATTTCAAACTTATAAAAATTTCACAAGACTCATGTACTGAAAATTTGAAGTGCCAACAAATTTAGAGGTAGATGTTTTGCATGTAATACTTTTGGTCATATGAAGAAAGATTGTACAAGTAAGCAATTTAAACCTTTTAATGGTTATTGTTATAATTGTCATGGTTTTGGACATAGAGCTATTGAATGTAGGAATCCTAAATTTAATGAGAATAATAATAATAGTAGAATGTTTAGAGATACTAACCATGCAAATAAGAAACCTACTAAAGATATGAACAGAAGAAATGTAGTGGTATGTTATAGATGCAAAAAGGTTGGATACATTGCCAAAAATTGCAGATCACAAATGAACGAGACTGGACCGAGATATGGAAACAATGGAGTAGTTTGTTAGATATGCAAAAAATTTGGTCATACAATAAGGTTTTGCAGGATGAATAACATGAGAAACCCTAACCCTCGAAGTCATGCAAGGAGAAATGAAAATGCAAGAAACAGTTAAAGAGGATGCTGTAGTAATTTAGAAGAAGTGAAGTTTGTTAAAGCCATAAATGAAGGAGACACATTCAACACTGAAGGTAATCAGAAAGGTGAAGTATCTAATGGTAAGAGTGAATCTCTACCTAACCCATCTCAAAATACTTAATTCATTGAAAAATATAGTAGAATAGGAACTTAGGATAGTGTAGAAGTTAGTATAGAATGAATTGAGTCTTGCATAGTTGATGCAAGGTAGTATATGATGTAGTGATACTATGGTTAAGAGCGCATAAGATAATATGATTTTATGCGAGATCGCAAGAAGTTTTAAGTTTTGTAGGTAAGTAGGAACAACTTTTTGGAAAGAAGTGGCAAAAGAATTGAATGCGATGTCAAAATCTTGTGAGATTGAAAGGTTAAAAGGTTATGATCAGTATTATTTGATCATTAAGTTGAATACAAGTGTTAAGGAGATCAAAGGAGTAGTGATTGGAAGCAGTTTGCAAAGATTTGGTGAAAGAATTTTGTGTCGGATGTATGCAAACCCTAAATCATGGAATTGAGGTATTTTACTAAGCAAATCTATCAGTTAGTTAGAGAATTTGGAGAAGATATGGATGTTTCATTGATTCACAATGTAAGAGATAAGATCAGACCTCAGACTAAAAGGGAACCAATAAAACCCTTGGAAGAAGACCCTAAATTGGCTTTATTATCCGTACTAGACAGAGTTCTACATTTAGAGAATGTTAGAAGCTATTTTGGATGTAAACTTGAAACCCTCAGTGATAGTGATTTTACTAAAGAGTATGAGAAGCTTTACAATCAGGATATGTCATTGAGAGTAGGGTTTGAACATTTGAAGGATAATGAAATCATAAGGTATTCTTTACAGGATGAATTTGATGATGAAGAATGCACTAAGATAATTCTGAGCATAATACATAATGGAAAGTTTTGGTTAGATGACAGAGTGATAGACATTACAAAAAACCTAATTCATGAAGTAGCCAGTTTGTCTAAATCTAGAGTCATACCATTTAATGAAAATAATGTGAAGAAAACTATATTGGACAACACTAAATCATCTTACAATGGCAGAGGTATAGTGATTAGCCAGATATAATAGGATGCTGTTAGGTATTTGTGCAAGATCCTTATAGCTAAATTTTGTGCTAATTCAAGAGAAGATTACATGGCAGTTGGAATGATTCATGCAACCTATTTAATGTGTGTTGACAAAGTACAAGTAGACATGTGTGAAATCTCAAAAATATAGTTATTTGAGAGCTTGGAGAAGATAAAGAAGACTAAGAACTCCTAGTTTAGATTCTCATCATTTATCACTTATATGTTTTTCCATTTGTTAAGAATATTCCCTTACACTATTGGTGATGATTGGAATGATGGTAAGATTACAATGGAAAGGATAAACCAAGTATATAGGAGACATCTTATTGACAAAGTCAATGAGAGTGCAGTTTTAGTGATTAAAACATTTCAGAATTTGATGAAGAACAGATAAAGGATCCCTTAGTCAATTGTTGAAAAGTATAAGAATGAGATATGTTTTATGGTTGACACTGACTTTACATTCATTGAAGTAGTTGAACCTAGAGTAGAGTTCATAGACCCTCTTGGCTATGAAATTTATGAAATTGAAGCATAAGAATATGTGAATAGATTGCTTAAGAGCAATTTGGATATACACAAAAACAAATTTGGGACTTTTGAGGAGAACTTCAACTCCGCAAAGTCTATTCAGGAAGAAAAATAGTCAAGGAAAAGAGTAGAAAGTACAATTAAGAAGATTCTAAAGGACACAGGAATGATAGAACATGAGTTTATGATTGCAAATAATACAACAACAACTATTAGAGACATTGGACAAAAGGAAGTTTTGTTTGTTCCACCCCTATCAGTGGTTGAAACTTGAAATTTGTAGCATAAGGTGAAAGTAGAGCAAGTAGAGCAAGAAGTTAGGAAATCTACAAGATCATCTTCAACTCCACCGGGGAAAAGAGTGAAAGAAATAGCTACTAGACCAGGTAAGAGATAGAAGACAATAGTGCCACTAGTACAAAGGAAAATAGTAGAGATAAAACATGATGAAGATATTCAAGTGAAAAAGAAGACATGGAAACCAAAGATTGAGAAGGTAAGTGAATAGATTATTCATGATGGAGATTTTTCTAAGATGAACAAGTACTATGATCTTTATAACTATTCAAAAAGATTGAATTTGGAGAATGTAGTTGTGAGACATATGATCCTAGTAGATAAGAAGTTTGACATAATTCAAGGTAAGATATCTGATGATTTATTTGAGAAGCTAGTTAACAAGAAAAAGAGAGAAACTGAATAAGACAATTAAATCAGAGAAAATCTTGTGAGAAAACTATGTGATGTCAGAGATGAAAATCATGTTAAAGAAATAATGAAAGAACTTGGAACCCATCTGAGAACAAAGAAAAGAACTATTCAGATAATGGGAGGAAACTATGAAGAGATAAACAAAGAAACAAAGCAAGCAATAGTAAAAGTAATGACAACTAGTATTGGAAAACACTTTAGTGTAGTAGAGCTAGCAGAATAGGCAAAGGAAGCTGAGCATGTTGGAGAAATGGTCAGTGCTCCCCTTGGGATTCATGACATGGCTTAACCACCTCCTGTGTCTTCTATAAGTCTAGTCGTTGTATCGGGCATTAACAGGTCGATCTTTTGGTGCAACGACAACCACTACTTGTAACAAGTGGTATCAGAGCTTGGTCATAGGTTTGAATCCCCTCGGGTAATGCTGAGGGGGATATTGTTGGAAAAATGGTTAGCGCTCCCCTTGGGATTCATGACATGGCTTAACCGCCTCCTATGTCTTCTATAAGTCTAGTGGTTGTATCGGGCATTAATAGGTTGATCTTTTGGTGCAACGGCAACCACTACTTGTAACAGAGCATCAGAAGAATCCCTCTCCACCATCAATTAACATTGAAGATGAGTCAATGTATGTGGAAGGAACTAAGATCACATTGGACAGTGATGATAATCCTTTTAAAAATCTTGAAAACATTGTTGACAATTCAGCTCTAGAAGAACATGACAGATCTAGTGAGGAAGGAAAGAAAGAAACAAGGAAAGAGGAAGAAAAGAAAATAGAGAATCAAGCAAGTACATAAATTCAAGGATAGGAAGAAGTCCCTAACAAAGAGGAAATAAGTCTTACACCTAATATTGCAAAGAAATCACAGATTGGATCAATATTTGAAAGCCTTGGAAAAGAGGTTGATGATGATGATCAAATGGAATTGATCACATCCATGAACAAAATAATTGGAAAGAACAAGAAGGTGAAAATCCTTGAAGGATCTTTGCTAGAAATAACAAAGAAGTTAAAAAGTGTTGTGACTAACTAGATAGCAGGGGCAGATCCACTAGAAAGAGCTAAGAAAGTGAAGGTTCAAGCAGTCTATGAGGCCAAAATATTTCATGATCTAAGTCAGAATATCAGAAATGATATTAACAATCTGGATGTTTGTATAAAAGACTTGAGAAGGAATTTGGACAAAGGTAAAACTTTGTACATTCAGTGTACAAAATTTGAAAACCATGTATCTAAAGTAGTTGAGAAGATTAAGGCTAAAGAAGTAGAAATTCAGTCAGAGATAAATCTTTTAGTTAGCCCTAATGTGAAGATATTGGATATTGAGAAAAGAATCAACAAAGTAAATGATGAAATAAGGATTCTCAATGATGAAAAGGATAGGAAATTGGAAAGATTCTCTCTTCTAAGAGAACACATTTCAATAAAGATAAGCATTGTTGAAGGACAATTGGAAGAATGTCTTTCATCAAAGACATCTTTTGAGAAGTTTAGTTTTGCAAACCTTCAAGCATTTGAGATCGCATCTTATGGATTGTGTGCACTACTTAGTGTTGTAGATTCCATTAAGAAGGCATGGGAGAAGGAGATAGAGAGAATTAAAGTGAATTTTGCAGATTGTGTTGCAAGCCTACTCGCTTTGCAATTCTGAATCAAGGTATACAACATTTTTTTAACACTATTTTTTGGCACCCTTTTTTTGTCATTGTTGTCAAAGGGGGAGAGATATATAGTAGAAAATTGATGTATGTATGATAAGGAAGTATATTATTAGGGGGAGTATAGAATATAGATAAGATTTATGGAGTTATAAGGATAGTGGATATATATATATATATATATATATATATATATATATATATATATATATACATATATATATATATATATATATATATATATATATATATATATGTATATATGTATATATATATATATGTATATATGTATATATATATATATGTATATATGTATATATATATATGTATATATGTATATATATATATGTATATATGTATATATATATATGTATATATGTATATATATATATATATATATGTATATATATATATATATATGTATATATATATATATATATATACATATCTATACATATATATATATATATATACATATACATATATATATATATATATATATATATATATATATATATATATATATATATATATATAATTTGTTATGGCCACAATTTTGAGTTTTGAAGTTTTGAGACTTAGCCAATTTTCTCATATGTTGCCACCAATGACAAAGGGGGAGATTGTTGGAAATTTGGTTGAGTTAGATATTTAGATGTTGTCATTATGGAAACATATAATCTACATGAAGACCACATATGACAAAGAGAAACTATGACAGAGTGCAAAGAAAAATTGTCTAAGTATGTGTAGTATTTTCCAAGTGTACCCGAGATAGTTTTGATTGGTGATATCAATTGGAGTAAGTTCAGTGCTTGCGCACTTGAAAATAGATACTATGATGATTATTGAAGACTCAATTGAGAGCGCAAGTCTGTACGACATGTACGAAAGAAGTTATGGTAGTTTTACCAAAGACAGTGTTAAGCTGACATAACAAAATATGAAGACAGAATTGGTAAAGAGTTAAGGGATTATTTTGTTTATCAAAATAATGTCTTAATAATATAAAGGGATGAAATCCTAGATGTTAACCCTTGGGTAAATATTTATTTTGTAATGAGCTTTTGTAAAGCCGACTGTAAAAGTTATTATTCCTAATAACTTGTATAAATGTAAGGCATATGGAATGTGAAGAAGATATTTATGATATGTGAATAAGATAGATGATATAACGAAAGATATTGATGTGAATTTGTGAAAGACAAGAAAGAAAGTATAAGTTTATGTACCTTACCCTTTTTGTAATCAGTAATCATTGTACATTACTTGTTTGGCCAGTGGGCTCATCTCGTAATCATTTGTAATTAGTACTACCAACTCTTGGCAAGGTTGAGGCTTCTAACAAGGCCTATAGTACCTTAATCAGGACTGAGACACTATATGTATGTAACAAGCTCCTAATAGGGTCAACATCCTTAACATGATACTTTTGATTAGTGTATCTTTGCGGGTACCATCCCCACCAGGGTTTTCCCTTGGCCAGGGTTTCCTCAAGAACAAATAATGTGTTATGATTTCATTTTCTTTATTGCTATGCATGTTATTTAGTTTAATATGTTATGCATGTATTAGGCTAATATGTTATATCCATAATTGGGTGAAAGAAAAAGTTTGCAGAATACTGATTCACCCCCCTCTCAGTATTCCCTATTTCTAATAGTATTATGGCTTGCAAAGTTAGTAGAAGGTATTTTGGGATATGCATATGCTTCAATTAAGATTACATGTGTTGTGGTGATCAAATGAGTGAGATACAATGATTTGAAGGTATGCGAAGACAAAGAATAAGAGTAATAGGGCACTCGAATAGTTGCGATGATTGAGAGAAGGATAGTGGATATGGTAATGTGCTAAGTTAGATGGATGAAGTATATTTCTGAAACTTTGGTAATATAAGATCGCTGACTCCATGTTTATCATTTACATAATTTATTATTATGTTTTGTATGGTATTTATGAAGCTGACTAGATGGAAGAATTTGTATAAGTATAGAGTGTTTTGTGGAAGCGATAAGTGTGAAAGTGATGATGATGTGATGGATACAAATCTAAGAGTAGAGAGAAGATGCAAGATTAGTGTTTGACAGAGCTATAACTGGAACTATCTAAGAAAAGGAAGTTCTTGTATTGTTCATTTTTGGAGAGCTCTTTGAGATAGTTTTTGATTGTAATAGCTATATGCTCATCACCTTTAACGAGGTGTTTATATCCCCTAACAGGGTTTTGTATTCCTCTAACAAGGAAATGTACTATGTAATAATCAGCTCCTAATAGGGCTAGATCTCCTAACAATGATATAATATTTTAGTGCATAGTTGTGGGTACCATCTCCACCAGGGTTTTCCCTTGGCCAAGGTTTCCTTGAGAACAAATCATGGTGTCATGAGTTATGTATTATGCTTATAGGTTCTTCTGATTTCAACATTATTGTGGTTTATTTATAATTGGTTGAAGTTTAAATTAAAGTGCAGTAATATTGATTCACACCCCTCTCAGTATTACCTAATCCTAAAAAAGAGTTGTTACTACAAAACATGAATGTATGAAAGATGAGATCACTACCCAAACATGCAATGTACAATGATAGTCTTTGATACAAAAGGTAAAATACAAAAACCTTTTACTCCTGTTGAATATCTTCAATATTCTGATCTAGCTTTGTAGTCTCTTCAAAAATTATCATCAATTTACATTACTCTGATCATATATCAGATTTCACATAACATATATCACTTTTTGTCTATGTCTATATCTATATCTCTTTTTACATTCACAAGTATCTTGCTTATATACAAGTTATTACAAAACAACTTTCTTGTCGGCCTTTAATACATTACATGCTTCCAACATGAAATTACTTCTTTTTGCCTTAGGGTTAACATCTAGGATGTTGTCTCTAATTAGTTAAGTCATTATTTTGATAAACAAAATAATTCCTTAACTCAATATAACCAATTTATGATCGCTTCTCTATTCTAGTCAACTCAACACTGTCTTTGTAAAATATTGATATCTCTTTTTGTACATGTCGTATAGACTTGTGCTCTTAGATGTATCTTCAATATACATGGAATGATCTATGTTCAAGTGCCCATGCACTTAACATGCTTTTGTGAATGTTGCTAATCAAAACAGTCTCTGTGTAGACAAATAAACACTGTTATACTTAGACAATTTTCATAAATTCTTATACAAAACTTCCTCCTCGGATCATGTTGTCTTAATATTGAATATGTATGTTTCCATAATGAAAAAATCATGATATCCTACTTAGCCAATTTTCCAAAAATCTCCCCCTTTGTCATTGATGGCAACATATGGGAAAATTGGCTAAGTCCCACACAAAAAACTTATCACAAAATTTCAGATTTTTTTTTGTAACATTGTGTTACACGACCATTACAACATTTGCAAAAGATCTGTGGATCATACATATCTACTTATTTTTTGATAAGGATACTCCCCATTAGATTATACTCCATACTATTACACATATCTATATCTTATACATATACATAATTTTCTCATACTATACTTATCCCCCTTCAACAACAATGACAAAGGTGTCAATTATATGTATATGTTGGTCAAAATTTTGATTTAACTCCTTGTCTTCAATATTGCAAAGCTCGAAGACTTCATATACAATCTACAAAGTTCACCTTCATATTTTCAATCTCTTTATCCCATGTATTCTTGACAAAATCAGATACACTAAGTAATGCACATAGCCCATAGGGTGCTATCTCAACTGCTTTAAGATTTGAATATGAAAATTTACCATACGATATCTTTGATAAAAGACATTCTTCCAGTTGATTCTCTACATTACTGATCTTCAAAGTTAGGTAATCTCTAAGTAGAGAAAATCTCTTCAATTTTATTTCCTTCTCATTTTCAAGAAGTCTTATCTCATTATCAATTATGCTTATTTTCTTCTCAATATCAGTGATCTTCATACTTGGATTCTGTAATTCATTCACTATGGATTGCAACTTTGCTTCTTTTCTCCTCAACTTCTCTAAAATCTCTAAGATGTGATTGTGTGATAATGCACACTGACTGTACAATGATTTACCTCTCTCTAAGCATCTCCTTAACTCTTTGATACAAACATCAAGATTATCTAAATAATTTCTGATATTCTAACAAGTGACTTGAAATAATTGTGCATCATGAGCTATTTGAGATTTTATTGATGCAATGTCTGATAGGGTAGTAAACTTACTATCAAAAACTTTTATTACCTCTCTTGCTTTAGCTTGTGGATCAACTTCACTGACTTGAGTTGATATAATTCCTTGAAGCTTGTTGGTTACCTCAAGTAGTGCTCCTTCTAGGCTCTTCAATTTCTTGTTCTTTCCAATAATCTTGTTTAGAGATGAGATAAAATCTATTTGATCATCATCATCAACTTCTTCTCCCAATTTTGCTAAAACTAATTCCATGTGTGGTCTAGGTAGGCTTGCTGCTGTGCCCTTTTGTGGTGAAACTATTTTGATCTATACTTCTTGCACTGCTTGCTTCTTTTCTACTATCTTATCCTTTGCTATCTATGATTCTTCTTGCTTCTCTTCTCTTCTTGCTTCTTCCACATCATATTCCTTATTTACTATTTCATCCTTTTGATCATTAAAATCTTCTAGCAAATTGCCAACGTCTGCTCCTTGATCTTCGAATGGATTCTCTTCTTTGTCTATAGTGATGTTCATGCCTTCTACATACATAGATTCATCATCAATGTGGATGGAGGGTGGAAGAACTGGTATTTCCTTTATCTATGGCTCTGCTTCTATTGTTTGTTTGGATTTACTAAGTGTGTCTTTTGGTCTAGAGGTCATTACTTTTACAACTGATTCCTTAGTTTCTTTGTTAATTTCCTCATAATTTCCTCCCATAATCAGAACTGTTCTTCTTTTTCTCCTCAAATGGGTGCTAAGGTTTTTCATGATTTCTTTAAAGTGATCTTCATCTTTTAGTTCACAAATTTTCCTTACAAATCTTTCTCTTATGCCTTTGTCTTCTTCTATTGCTCTCATTTTCCTGTTAACTAACTGTTAAGAATGAATGATGAATATGTCCTATGGGGGAGTATTCAAAGTCATTCTATAGTAGTTGTATGTTGCATTCATGACTATGATTTTTATTGATGTCAACACAATGATCTACTAGAGATTAGCAAAGAAGTAGAAAATGTTTGAATTAGCACACATGGAGTATTGCAAATCAAGCTATGCAAAGTTGAGGATGTATTCTATATTGTGTCTTGAGATTGTGGTCAAGAGTGCATTCAAAAATTCAATTATTCATGATAGTTATGTGTAATTTAGTGGAAGTAGTATTCAGATAGTATTCCTGAGAAGCGGCTTGTGATGAATGGATTATATCTCCTAATCCAGATAGAATCTAGGCATGTGAAGTTATACAGTTGATGAAGACATTTTGGTGGTGACCTGGATGAGACAACATGGTCAAAGGTCACACATGTGAAGATTTTTTTTTTTTTGAAGCTAACAGTTTTTATGTAATTGTGGAATATTATGTAACATGTGAAGGTTTAAATTTTGTAATTGGTTAAGCCTTGTTGGCCAACTCATTTGTAATTATTTGAGTGTGGTATAAAGGAAGGATTGTTTTCCTTAATTATAATATGAGATATAGATGTGAATTGTGGAAGTGAGAAATATATATGTTGATGTTGATATTGTAAGAGGATATGCGAATTGCAGAGATCTGGTATTGAGATCCGGTGAAGCAGTTGGTGTGGTTTGGCATAGGTAGAGGATAAAAGATAAGTTGATGAGATCAGTAATTGTTGGTATTATTCTATTCAGATAATATAGAGATCAATTGGACAGTGTGTTCAGTGATCTTACCCTTGAATCTGTTTGGATAGTGGGTTCATCTATCTTCCATAACTCTTAACTGAGTTAGAATCTTTTAATATGGATTCAAAGTCTCCTAATAGGGACTCATATGTACTGAATGTTTTTCATAAGGCTCCTAACAAAGTCCATCCTCTCAAAAGGAATTTTTATATTAGTACATATTTTTTGGTCATCATTCCCACCTAGGTTTAGTCTCTAATCAAGAGGTTCCCTGGTCAGCATATCTTGTGTTGTTGTGTTGTTGTGTATGTTTATATTTCTATGGTTATTGCTTATATTGATTACATGGTTGAAATATGATAATGGTAGTAAAAAATTTTATTAACTGATAACTGATTCACCCCCCCTCTCAGTTATCTTGGTGGACTTTACTTTCTAACAATTGGTATCAGAGTGACAGGTCCTCGAAGGAAAAGTTTAACAACTTAAGGAGATCTATGGCAGCTCATTTCAAGAAGGAAAGCCCTAAGTTTGATGGAGTAAAGTATGACAGCTAGAAAGAGAATATGAAGACACATTTTCTATGTTTAGGACTAGGATAATGGTTAATCACAAAGAATGAGAAGACTATCATTGAAGAAGACAAAATTGAAGAATGTACTAATACAGAGAGAGATCTATTCATGTGTAACATACTTGACAAAGAAGCACTTTTTTTAGCACTTCCAGAGAATGAATACAGTCAGGTAAAACTTCTAAGAACATCTCATGAATTTTTTTTAGCTTTAAAATCTACCTTTGAAGGTGATGTGCATGAAAAGAGAGTTAGATTATAGAATTGGATATGTTCATTTGAAGATATAAAAATGATGGAAGATGAATCTGTTAGAAGTTATATTGGTAGGATATCAGAGATTGTTGTAGGTATCAATGCTTGTGAAGGAAACAAGACTAAGGATGAAGTGATATGAAAGATCTTAAAGACATTGACCCCTATATTTAAGCAGACAACACAGATGATTGAAGAATTATACCTTGTACTAAGAGTTTTACTAGAGAAACTCTTCTTGGAAGATTAGAAGTAGTAGAGATAGGCTTGAGATAGTCAGGATATCGACCTAGAATTGAGACATCATTCATCACACTTAGTGTTCACCCTACTTTATCAAGAAGTATTAGTGTCAATGGAGATTATGCTAGTTGCAGTAGATCTAAGACCAAAGAAGATAGAAAGATTGAGGAATGAATTTCCTTGTGAAAAGAGAACCTGAAGGTAAGAAAATATTTAAATGTTGGACTTGTCAAGAATATGGTCATTTTGCATCTAAATTCCCTAAGAGAGTAAAGAAATATAAGAACTTTAAACCTAGAAGATCTAAAGATTGTTACTATGGTAATGATGAAGAACTTGAGGCTAGTGTTTATAAATTATTAAGTGAAAGTGATAATGAGAATGATGATATAGGATTTATAGAAATAAAAGCCGAAAAATCTGAAACTGAAATTAGAGAAGAAAAAGATTTAGTTTCCCAAGTAGAAAAGAAAAATGATTGGATCATAGACAATGTTTGTTCACATTATATGACTGGAGATATGAATAAATTTGTAAAGTTTAAAAACTATGATGGAGGAATTGTTAGAGTTGGAAACAATGCACCTTGTTTGATAAAAGGAATAGGATCCATTACTCTTGATGGAAAGACTAATGTTGATGATTTTTATATTGTGGATGGATTGAAACATAATATTTTGAGTGTTGGACAATTAGTTGATAAGGGATATCAAGTTTGGTTTACTGAGAAAACTTGTGTGATCAAGGATAAGGATGGTATTTTGATTGGAACTAAATCAAGAACTAGAGGTAATGTATTTTAGTTGAATCCTACTAAGATAGCATGTTTAATTACTAAAATTGATGACAGTTGGTTATGGCACTGTAGACACCTAAAAATCCTTTAGAAAATAAAGTATTTTTATTTTTTGAAAAATCCCTGATGACATCATCATTAATTAATTAATTAATTTATTTTTATATCATTAAATCCCTTTATCTTAATTAAAAAAATTTAATTAAGGAATCCCTCCCAAAAATGTTTAAATCTTATTTAAACATTATCTCATTATTTATTAATTATTTTAATTAATAAATTGACCAAAAATCTTAAAATAAATAATTTATTTATTTTTTGCCCAAAACTTGGCCAATTTCCTTTAGACCACTAACCTCTTCCAGAATCTTCTAATCCCTCCTTAATTTTGATTAAAAGGCTAAACCCATCCTTTCTAACCCTAATCTCAACTCAAAATATTTAATTAAGATTAAATATTTAATTTTCATATTTATTAAATATATTTTAATAAATATTCCCAAAACCAAAAGCCTTTGGAATGAATAAACATTTATTCCATAAAACCTAAGAAAACTCTAGACTCTTCTAGAAACTTCTCAACCCAACCTCTTCACCCATCCTAATCCTAAAATCCCCTAATCCTAATCCTAATCCTCCCCCTAACCTTGTCACATTCCCTAAACAAGGTTAGCCAACTCCTAAGCTTGACCCAAAGTCAACAAACTTCTAGAGGCTTCTCTTACATGCATTGAAGGCATTTAAGGCCTCCTTATCCCTCTTACATGCATTTATGGTACATTTAAGAAGCCCCTCACCCCTTTCTTACACCCTTTGACCTTAGGCACATTTCTCAAATTGTGCACATTCCTCCCATCTTTTAATCTAATGCCCTTGTGACACTTGTCACAAGGAGGTGGCCTTGAACTAGCACAATCCATGTGCTCCCCTTTGAATGAATCTTGGCCTCTCTTAAGGATTTCAATCCTGGCCACTCATTCTTCCTTCCCAAATCCTATAAATACCCCTCCTTTCAAGAGCAAATCCATTAGCTTAACTTTCATTCTCATGCATTGTTATCATGCCCTTTTATTTCTAGACTTAGCACAAATCATTCTAATTTAGTTTACTTTCAAGCATTTTAGCTCATCATAGCTTAGTAATAATGGATTAACATAGTTTTTATTGTTGTTTTGCATAGCATAGCATCATATCACATCTCTATTTGGTCTAAAATCAATCTTAGCATAATCACACTTGCATTGAATCTCCATTTAAGCATCATAATTTGAGTTCTTGAGGCCTTAGGGGCAATCTTGGGTGTTCTACCCATTATTGTGCCATTTTTTGGGGTTTTCATGAGTCTCAAACCATCTTAGAATTCATTAGAGTATGCTCCAAGTGCTTAGAGAGCACACCCACATCCCTCTTATCAGAGCAAATCAAACAGTGCTTGGGTGCACCTATTTTTAGCTCAATCTGAGGTGGCTTAGCTTAGAGTTTCCTTGTTTTTGTTTTGATTGTATGCTAGATTAAACTCTTAACGTTTGATTGATTTGAGTCTTTCAAAACAGATACAGGATCCTCAAAAGCCTTGCACACAGGCACAAAAGGTTTTGTTACATAAACTTTGATAACTTTGTGAAAGTAAGTACTACATTTGTAGTAAGATATTTTCCTAAGATTATTAAACATACTAACATGATTTGGAAAGAATGTGTTATGGCTAAGCAACAAAGAAGTTCATTTCCTAGTAAGAAGTTCACAACAACACCAAGTTGGAAATTGTTCATACAGACTTGAGCGGTCCCACAAGGACTAGAGGATTCTATCATGAAAGGTATTTTATGATTCTTGTTGATGAATTCAGAAGAATGATGTGGATTTCATTTCTTAAAGAAAAATATGAAGCATTTGACAAATTTAAATTCATTTAGAACAAAGTTGAGAATTAATCTAGAATGAAGATTAAATGTTTAAGGCCTGATAGAGGTGGAGAATTTACTTCAAAATAATTTAATACTTTTCATGAAGTGAATGGTATTAAGAGACAACTTTTAGCCCCTAGAAAGAAGGAACAAATCAGTAACTGAAGCAACAAGATCTATGTTATTTGAAAATGATTTGACAAAGACATTCTGGAGAGAAGCAGTGAATAAAAAAGTATATACAATGAAAAAAGTACAAATTAGAGCAAACACAAACAACACACCCTATAAATTATGGTTTGGATGTGCGCCATCAGTTAAGTATTTCATAATTTTTGGAAGTAAGTGTTATATTAAGAGAGATGATGACATTCGTATGTTTGATCCTAGAAGTGATGAAGGTATATTTCTTATTTATTCATTGAAAAACAAAGCTTATAGATGTTTCAATAAAATAACTAAGACTATTGTTGAGAGCGCAAATGTTAAAATTGATGAGAAGTTCAAAATTCAGGAAAGAATGCTTTATTATGGATCAAATGAAGAAGTTCATCCTAGAATTGATCAAGAAAATGTTGAATTATTTTATGAAACTGACAATGATTTTTAGAATGAGAGTTACATTGAGGAGATAAGAGAAGCACCTAGAGAAGAACATGGATTTGAAACAAGAATTGAGATAGTGACACCTAATAGGTATCTAGCAAGAAATCACCCTGTTGATCAGATTATTGGAAGCATAGAAAAAGGAGTTTTGACAAGGAATAAGGTACAAGAAGAAATATGTTTGATTTCTTAAATTAAACCTAAAACTATTGATGAATCTTGTAAAGATGAAAGTTGGATTAAAGCAATGAAGGAAGAACTAGATCAAATTGAAAAGAACAAGACTTGGAATTTGGTCCCTAGACCTAAATATAAAAATGTTATAGGAACTAAATGGGTATTCAAGAATAAGATGAATGAACAAGGAGAAGTTGTAAGAAACAAAGAAATATTGGTATGTAAAGGATACTCACAACAAGAAGGAATTGATTATGAAGAGACTTTTTCACCTCTTGCAAGAATTGAAGTGGTAAGAATATTTTTGGCTTATGAAGCTTATAAAAAATTCAAAGTGTATCAAATGGATGTTAAGTCAGTATTTTTGAATGGAGAATTGGAAGAAAAAGTCTACATTGAGCAGCCTAAAGGTTTTCCCTTGACTCATGAAGGAGATATGGTATGTAAACTGAACAAAGCTTTATATGGACTAAAACAAGCACCTAGAACATGGTATGCAAGATTAGATAAATATTTGATAAAATTGGGATTTACTAAAGGCACAACAGATAGTAATTTATATCTAAAAGAGATTGAGAATGGATTATTGATTGTAGTTATGTTTGTTGATGATATTATCTTTGGAGGAGAAGATGAAGCTAGTGATAAATTTGCTGATGAAATGAAGACAAAATTTTAAATGAGCATGATTGGTGAGATGAAATGTTTTTTAGGATTACAAATAGCATAGAACAATGATGGTATTTTCTTGTGTCAAGCAAAGTATTTGAAAGACTTGTTGCAGAGATTTGGAATGGAAAATTGTAAGCCAGTTGGCACACCTATGGTAACTGGTCATAAGTTATGTAGCACAGATGAAGCTCCTGCAGTTGAAAAAAAGAAGTACAGATCCATGATTGGAGGATTGTAGTATCTAACTCATACAAGAACAAATATATCACATGCAATTGGAATTGTTGCAAAATTTCAAGCTGATCCTAAAGAGTCACATTATGCAGTAGTAAAAAGAATATGTAGATATTTGAAAGGCATAATTGACTATGGGTTATGGTATGAAAAATATAATGACTTTACCCTATGTGCATACACAAATGCAGATTGGAGAGGTAGTGTTAATGAAAAAAAGAGTACAAGAAGTGGAGCATTTTTTCTTGGATAAGAAACATAATTGTATTTCACAGAGCATAGTAGAAGAAAATATGTAGCAGCAAAAAACAATTGTAATCAGATGATATGGATGAAACAAATGTTGAAGGATATTGGAATCAAATTTGATGATCCTATTATCATACACTATGATAACACCAGTACAGTAAGTATGTCGAAGAATCCTATGTTGCATTCTAAGACAAAGCATATAAATCAAGTATCATGTTGTAAAAGAGAAAGTTGCAGAGAAAGAAGTCAGACTTGAGTACATAAGTACAAAAGAGAAGATTGTAGATATATTTACAAAGCCCTTACCTAAAGATACATTTGAGTATTTGAGAGGTATGCTTGGGGTTATTCCCCAGCCTACTTTTGAGAAGTGATGCAGATAGTTGCATCAGTCTAATGGCATATGAGCTCTATCTTTTCTGGAAGGTATGTTGATACTTCCTCTATGGGAGAGTATGTGTGTTTTGAGCTGAGTGATAAAGGACTCTTGTGAATGTATTTTCTGAAATGTGTCTTTTAACATTGAGGTTTTTGAAATGGATTGACATAGTGATGCTTTATTTGTCATTGATGTCAATGGGGGAGAAGGATACATGAAAAAAATCTATTGGAGGAGAATAATACAATATAAAATAAAAAACCTTTAGAGATTTGATTGATGAAGAGGACTTAAAAATATTTCAAAGAAGTGTTGCAGTTTGTTATTTATGGAACCTGGATGTTTTTCATTTATGTTTCCATCAATGCCAATGAGGGAGATTGTTAGGAATGAATGCTAAATATGTCCTATGGGAGAGTATTCAGAGTCATTCTATAGAAATTGTATGTTGCATTAATGACTGTGATTGTCATTGATCTCAACACAGTGATCTACTGGAGATTAGTAGAGAAGGAGACAATATTTGAATTAGTGCATGTAGAGTATTGTTGATCAAGCTATGTGAAGTTGAGGATGTTTTCTATATTGTGTCCTGAGATTATGGTCAAGAATGCATACAAAAATTCAATTATACATGACAATTATGTGTAATTTAGTGGAAGCAGTATTCAAACAGTGTTCCTAAGAAGTGACTTGTGATGATTGGATTATATCTCCTAAGTGGGATAGAGTCTGGGCATGCAAAGTTATATAGTTGATGAAGACATTTTGGTGGTGACCTAGATGAGATAGCATGGTCAGAGGTCACACGTGTGAAGAGTTATTTTGTTTTGAAGCCGATAGTTTTTATGTAATTGTGGAATATTATGTAATGTGTGAAGGTTTATATTTTGTAATTGGTTAAGCCTTGTTGGCCAAATCATTTATAATTATTTAAGTATGGTATAAAGGAAATATTGTTTTCCTTAATTGTAATATGAGAAATAGATGTGAATTGTGGAAGTGAGCAATATATATGCTGATGTTGATATTGTAAGAGGATATGGAAATTGAAGAGATTTGGTGAAGCAGTTGGTGTAGTTTGGCACAAGCAGAGGAGCAAAGATAAGTTGCTGAGATCAATAATTGTTGGTATTATTCTATTTGGATAATATAGAGATTAGTTGGATAGTGTGTTTAGTGATCTTTCCCTTGAAGCTGTTTGGACAGTGGGTCCTTTTGTCTTCCATAACTCTTAACCGGGTTAGAATATTTTAACAGGGATTCAAAGTCTCCTAACAAGGGCTCATAATGATTGAATGCATTTCATAAGGATCCTAATAGATTCCATCCTCTCACAAGGAATTTTAATACTAGTACATCTTTTGCGGGCATCATTCCCACCAGGGTTTACTCTCTGATTAAGAGGTTCCCTAGTCAACATATTTTGTTTTATTGTGTTGTTGTGTATGTTTATGTTTCTATGGTTGTTGCTTATATTGATTACATGGTTGAAATATGATAATGGTAGTAAAAAAATTTATTACCTGATAATTAATTCACCCCCCCTCTCAGTTATCCTCTCAGTTATCTTGGTGGACTTTAATTTCTAACACTAACTTCTCATAAAGATTATTGTAATACCCCAAAATTAGCACCTTACAATTCTAATCAATTTTGGTGCATTTCTTCAAATTTCTACATCATCAAAATCCTATTGTACTAGGCAATTCTATCTCCTAATTGACTTTATTTGACTCGGTGTCAAATGCAAAAAACACTAAATTTGCTTCAATCATACACTATATTTAATTCCTAAATATTTGACATTTATTGGCTAAATAATCCCTATGATTAAATAATTTAATTCTAAAGTCCTAGTGCTTTAATTAAATTAATTCCACCCCCTTTAGCTAATACACATCAAAGGAATTAAATATTATTTGGTTATTTAAAATGGATTATCCCCACTTGAATTTAATTATTCAAATAACTCGAAAAGCCACCCATGTGGCAATAATTCATTTACTTAGTTAAATAATTCCTCCAAATTGTTTCACCTCCCACTAAGGAGATGAAGAGTCAACCGTGTATTTGCAAGAAACTCTTCACTCTCCACGCAGGATCTTCTATATTATGAACCTCTCTTTCCTCATTTGAGGAGGCAATTTTTGAGAGTATCAAATCGCTGTCGAAATATTGGCTTGTTTTGTGATTCAAAGCTATAATCATTTTGCATAATTAGAATAGCATTCATCTTTTATAATAATGATGCATTCATGTTTAATTTAGTTTCTTCTATTGTTATTAGATTAAATGCTCTTTCTTTCATAAGCTTCTTAGATTAACTTTGCATTCTCATGCTAGATTACAATTGCACTTTTATTCTTAGCTTAATTTCAATTCAATCATTTTATTATGCATTCAAATCCTCCATTTTAGCTTGGTCTATAGTTGTTGGGCTCTCGTTCTGAGAGTGTATGCAAAATTAGGTGAATACTATTCTAAATGATAAATTAACTACTTTAAGATTAATAAATCAAACTAATAAGCAAACTACAATGAAGAATACAATCAAAATGAAGCTAAAATAGCATTTTACCTTCACCTACCATGTAGCTTGTCTCCATTGCTCTCCTAGCCTTGATTTCTTGAGGATGTTGAGCTCTCAGATTTCCAAATGAAGCCTTTTCCCAAGATGCCACCAAAGTGTGGAGATTTGATGATGAATGCAAAATAGCTCAAAGCTTGATTATGCAACTAATGGATGGAATGAAAAATGGAATGATGATAATATGGATGCCTGATTGCTCTTAGAATGCTTGAATGCTTAAATGCTTAAATGCCAATTACCTATTAGCTCACAAAGGGGAAATGAGACTCCTTTTATAGAGTTTTGGAGGATCTAAGCCTAGGTGGCACAATCCTACTGTGGAGAATGAAAGGTGGAAGATCCTAGGGCTAGGATTGAATTGGTTGAAGGAGTTGAGAGAAAGGGGGATGTAGTTGGAATGTGAGAGGAAGAATAGGGATGATGTTCCTCTCACATTGACATGGAGGAGAACAAAGTGGAAGGGAAAGACACATGTCAAGTGTCTCACAAAGACCAAAGAGAGGAAGAGGGAAGGACTTTTTCCTCATGAGGAGTCTTGGCACAAGTGTCCCATGAGTCACCTTTGACCCTTAGAGGTGGCTTGTGAAGCCCCTTAGGAATAGGGTATGTCTCTTGACTTGGTTTAAGAGAGGACATGTGGTCATGAGACCAAGTCCTATGAGGCCACATAGCCCTTAAGAATAGGACATGTGTGGGTGAGGATAATTACCAATAAATAATTAATAATTATTATTTATTTTAGCCAAAGTGATGTGTTAGGTGACTAGGTAAGTGAGGTGGACTAGGGGACTTAGTCATATTTAGGTGATTGTATATTTAATTAAATCACTTTAATAAGACTAATTAGAAGACTTAGGATAGAGGAATAGACTATAGTGAATTTATTAAATAAATTGAATAACTTGTTTTATAAATAGAGGAAATAATTATTAATTAAATAATAAATATTTAATTAATTTATCAAGTCAATATCAATTAAATAATAAATATTTAATTAATTAATGAAGCCATTTTTAAGTGTATACATTTTGCCCCTCTTTGAAATAATGTGCGTATCACATTGTTTCAAAGAAAATTTCAAGCATTTTTGCCCCTGCCCCAGACAATGTCTAGATGACCTATGCATGCCCCCTTGAGTTGGATAATCAATCTCATGAAAGATTTGGAAGAAAAGATGGGTGAAAATGGGGTGAAACGAAAGAAAAATGGGAGATAGGGTCCACACACCAAGCACATCGGGTCCACAGGCTATAAATAGGGAAAAGGGGTCCACAATAGGCTCATTGTGCACACTTGTCATTCAGAGATTAGAACGTGAGAGAGAGAAGAGAAGAGTTGCTAGGATGTCATTCTCGCTGTTAGATCACCGCTTCGAGAGGGCCAAACACTTCCAGCGACCACCTGATTTGGGAGAGCCGGTAGGTGATTCCATCCTCTTTGTGAATTCATAATTTTGGCATGTTAGAGTAGGATTTGTAGCATGTTTAGGTTAGATTTAATGTCAGGAAAATTTAGAAAATTTTCTTGTTCAAGTGTAGAAAACAAATGCGCAGTTGCAATGCACATATGCGCAACAATTCGCCATGTTTGCGTAGCAAACTGGTATTTCTACACATATGTGTTGCAGAAGTGCGCATATGTGTAGAATCAAGAATTAGGCTGTGCAAATAGGAATTAAATCTGCGCATATGTAGATTCTGTACGTTTGTCAAGAAAAGTTGCACAAATGTAGAATAAAACTACACAAATGTTAGCGGATGTTGCGCATGCATTTTTCTATGTTGCACATTTGTTTTGGATGGTAGAATTTGGTCAAATTAGATAGTCAATTAGGTCAAACTTGATGTCGATGAGCTGATTTGATCTGTCGGCGGTTAAATTTGATCGATTTGGTCAAGATAGGCAACATCGTAGCATGATCGCTAGTTAACTAGTCTTGATGTTAGATAATTGATATAATCATTTGTTGAAACACGTGATAAAACATGTTTGTAGCTTGATATAATAGGATAGATAGGTGTTTATATCAGTTTATCAAAATATGATAGCTTGATTTTCTTTGACTTGGATAGGAGGATATTATTGATATTCTGATGTCAAAGGAGAGATATCCCATCACATCAAACCTAAGACCGGGGCTGCCAGAGATTGAAAGACTCTTGATCAGAGCATCTAGTTTGTACCATGTGATCTACACACTTGAGATTTGGGTGAATCTGAGTATGATGACTGCATTAGCAGAGAGATGACACTTGGTGATGAGTACCTTTCATCTCCTGATAGGAGAGATGACAGTTACTCTAGAGGATGTATATCGCATCCTCTGACTTCCTATCACAGGAAAGTTGGTACACTATGATCGGCAAGGTGGAGTGATAGAGTGTAGAGCAGTGTTCTGTGATGATGATATTGAGGAGGGAAAGATTAGGTGGGAGGATATGGTTGAATTATATGAGCCTCTACTAGTGGTTCTAGCAGGAGCGATTGGGGGATATGTATGCCTTGATCATAGGTCACATGGATTTGTAGTTGGTTGGGGCCACACATTATAGCAGATGATGGATGATGGGACCCAATTTGCTTGAAGTGTCTACCTTTTAGCCCATTTGTACCATGATCTTCATCAAGTGGTGTACCATAGGGGTGCATCATTATCAGTAGGTGTCACATTGCTCCATGTATGGGCATGGGAGCATATTGTAGTTACATGGCTAGTAGCGATTAGATTCTATGGTGCATGATAGCCATATATTCATTTGTATTCATTAGTTTTGTCTCAGGAAAAATTGGGACACTTAGAGTTTTGGCGGTATAATTTTGACACACTAGACACAATCACATGGAGACCTTACCTAGGGTGTGAGCCCTAGGATGATGAGCGATAGTTGGGTTTTTGTTTTGAGTCACGATGGTTGATAGGGCAGACACCCTACATTATTGAGAGACAACTGGTTAGCCGAGTTCTGTGTCAGTTTGGCAGGATCCAGGGCATGCCACAAGGAGTCACAAAGTTTTCTCAAACACATCAGGAGAGGCATGACTGGGGGCCCATGGTTTCTTTTGATATAGCTAAACAAGACTTTCTGGACATGCCATTCTAGGCATGGATGATGAGATAGGGGGTTGTTGACCCAGGGATGACTGTTGATCTAGAGTAGTACCTCAGGGATTTTCCCATACCATGCTTGATAGATCCAGCAGTGAGGCCACCAGAGAGGGATCCAATAGAGAGATGTCATGGGAGATGCCGAGGGTGAGATAGGAGAGGATGAGGGAGAGGAGGTAGAGGTGATGGTGGAGACAGTGATGGAGGAGATGGAGGAGATAGAGGGAGAGGTGACAGAGCTGGATGTCGGATGAGAGGTGGAGGTGTGAGATAGAGGGGTTTGATGCCACCTCTAGCTAGACAAGGACAGAGATAGCCTCCAATATAGCCAATAGTAGGAGCTCCACCATAGGTACTAGTAGTACAAGTACAGATACCAGCTGCCCCAGTATAGGGACCAGCTATATAGGTACAGATACTGATACAGGTAGGGCAGGGATAGGATGAGGAAAATGTTTTAATAGCCCAGGCTGGAGTGGTACAGGGTGGACAAATCCATGATGATGTATAAGACAAGCAGGATGTATAGATGCTAGATGTGGATGCTCAGGATGAGCCAACAGGGATGGACATTGAGGTACATGATCCCTATTTATAGAGAGATGTTGCGGAGGAGGAGGATCTAGATATTGACTCATTTCTAGTCCAACTAGCAATGACACAGGTGTAGGCAGACCGTCTCCCTGGACTAGAGAGATGGATAGAGAGACTAGAGAGATAGATGGGAGTGCTGAGGCATGAGCGGGATGCAGCCATAGAGAGACTTGGGGAGTCAGAGATGTTATTAGATGAGCTACAGCAGACAGAGGATTTGGGTCCTCATGGAGATAGTCTGAGAGCCGTGATACGTGCTAGGAAGGAGATATCCTACTGGTGAGAGGCCTATGGACAGGTGGTCCTAAGGGATCAATGGATTGGGAGATGTAGAGAGAGCTCAATGGCTATTAGGAAAATGGTATATGATAGACAGGTATCGGTTGGTAGTGGAGGTGTATCATTACACCCTCTTAGAGCACCCATAGGTTTAGGAGATTAGGGCAAAGCCTCGGGATCAAGTGGTTCAGCAACACAGGGTCTTATTGCATCTCACCAACAGTGACAGACAGAGTCTGGAGGCAGTGGGTCATAGATTTTGGAGATCATTGTATACACTTTTTGGATCAATGTTGTATACACCTAAAAATGGTCATCTAGACTATTAGCCCCTTTTGCTAAATCATCAATTGCTTATTCTTGATCAAATCCTAGTTCTATCATTTATTCGATTATTTTCTATGGGCTAATCATCTTATCCTAAGTCTTTATTTAATCAAAAGGAATTTCCTCCCCTTTTATTAAATAAAAAGTCTCATTTTTCCTCTTATCCCAAGTTGCACAAATAAAGCATTATTCTTATTTTTAAAAAGAAGAAAAGCACTTTTTGTCTCATATGGGCACAAAAATCAACTCTTATTTTCTCATTGGAGGATACTTGTGCACATGGATTGCTCCTCTTTGATGCTCCACCATTGATTAAATTTTTTGCCTCTTAATCTCCATGGTCCATTCCTTCTCATTTCTTATAAAAGGAGAGCTCTCTTCTTCATTCTAGATCCCCAACTTTTTATGCTAATGTTATGCTGCAGGTTTTCTAGGTCACTTTGGAGCTTTTTGAAGATTTGGAGCATTCTTGGCTTTTGCATCTACATGTTATCATAGTTTCATTTCTTGCATTATCATGGCATTCATAGCTTCATACTTAGCTTAGTTTCCTTTATGCTTTAGATTAATTCATCTAGCTTAACTAGGAGGCTTTGTAATACTTGTTCTTTCATTTCCATAGTTTAGCTTGCATATTCATCTTAGTCTAGCTTGCATTTCATTTCATTTGATTCTTGAGGATATTGGCATTCTTGCCCTTGTCTTCATTTGAATCTCTCATTTCATGGTTTAATAGCAAGGTTATTGGCTTAATAGCTCTAGTTGAGAGCATTCTTAAACACCCTTGCACTCCATGCCTAGGGAGCTATGGATCAATTTTTGAGATCTCATTCTTGAGTGTTCTTGATTGTAATGATTCATAGAAGTGCACTATTTAGAGTACACAATTGTATCATTGTATCATTATATTATTCACTTGATGGACATTGTTGGACATTGTTATATTTCTTTATATTATTGGACATTTGGACAGTTTATTTATTTTATGGACTTTATATGATTGGACCCTATATGATTGACTCTATATTTACAATGATGTAGTTCTATCATGATTTTCTTTGATGATTTTATATGTGTGTGTGTACTAACAAATGCAGGATATGATGATTTACTTTAATATGCATAGAATGTATATCCTAGAATGCAAAATGATTTATTTTCTTTTTGATGTATAATGGTTAGTGATCAAACATGTGATGTTGATATAAATACATTTCTTAAATGAGTTTACTTTATACAATGCTATGTGATTACTAATGCAATGATGTAAAGAGCAATGTAGATAATGGATAATGAATGGATAATAAATGAATGATATAAATGCATGATGATATAATACATGTAATGGATAATAAATGATGGTGTAAAATGCATATAATATGTAATGAATGAAAATATTCTAAAGATGACTAAAATATAACAACTTACATCATAATAAAAAGATAATGAGATGTTATGATAACTATCAAAAAAAAACACGTGAAATGCATGTAATATAGATGGGTAATATACAAATGAACATACCTAATGAAAATAATGCATGACCTAAATAAATTGATTAAATGTTGTAAGATGCAAGGTGAAAACTTAATATTTTTGTTGTCCAAATGTCCTCAACTTAAATAACAATGTATCTAACACAAGAAGAATGGACTAGGAGAACAGATAACCTACAAATACCTATAAAAGCAGAATTGATATGCAAGTCGTGAACTGCTTAAATGAAATATGAAAGAAGTATATCTCCACAACTTCATGTAACATCTTAGAACTTCATAATAACTGGAATTTGATTTTCATCATTGAGCTTGTTATGTTGCAAGAAAATGCAAGCATCATGGTATAATTTGAACCAGGATGACCTGAGCACTTCTTGCATGGAGTTTAATATTGCAAACTTGGCAAGCATCTAGGTATAATTGAACTGAGATGACCTGAGTTTTGTTTTCATAATAGACAAGGAATATTCCCCCCTCCATCGAGGAACAAATATTTGGAGTCGAGGTATGTGATGGCATATCACCATAAATAACATTTGTAGAGAAACATGATTTGTATGTTGCCAATACTATTAAAATGATGAAGGCACTTATGCACAGACACCCCAATTATTTGTTCATTTGATTTCATTGGAAAATATCCCCCAAACAACAATCAAAGAAAATACCATGTCCCAGATTCTAATCAATGACATATGGGAGTTTCAAAATCATGTCAAAGATATCCTGGAATAGCATAGGGAACATGATAACAATGAAATCTAGATATGAATGCATAACCTACAATAAACCTTTCTAACATGCCTATCATGAATATACATTTACTTTTGCCAAAAGACAGTGTAAGGTAAAGTGATCAATTCAATTGATAATGTATAGTCAAGAATGATAGATAAGCGGCCATGTTTCGAAGGATAGATTACAGATTGCAATTCATCATGAAGATACCATTGTGGAAGAACATTTAATTATGTTTATTTGTCTAGTGAAAATACTCCATTTTGTCCTCTAAGAGTCATGACTATAATAGATCCACTTCCCAAACTAGGTCAAGGACATGCCCCCAGCTAGGTGATGGACTGACTTATTATGGATGAAGAAGGATGCAACAAGACTAGGATGAAGACCATGACAAAAGATCAAGCTATGATGGGGTTTGATTATGGGTAAATACAAGGGATGGTGTATGAATTGGCCATTTTATTATGATATATACATGGCGGGAATGGTGACTGACTAGTTTTTTTTATTGTGGATATATACAATGAATGGACACACTAGAAGAATCCTAATAGATAAAGAAGCTAACTTGATACACATGGCGCCTGTTTCCAGGTTTTCACCACATTCTTTTATTGCAATTTTCTTTTGATTTTTTTATTTTTTTATATTTTTAGGATTTTTTTATTTATAGAATATATACATAGCCCTTGCATTGGGATTTCAAGGATAGAACTTCTTGAGGTGTATGTTGTTAAGAGGTTCATCCAAAGGATCTCCCTCAGGTGTGGACAATTGATAAGCCTCAAAACCATAAACTGATGTAACTACAAAAGGACCTAACCAGTTGGGTTTGAACTTTCCCTTCTTCTCATGATGTTGTTGATTCTTTGGACTTTCTTGAAGGACTAGGTCACCCAGTTGAAAGTCTCTGATTTTTACCTTTCTATTATACTAACAAGACATATGCTGCTGATAGACTTTCAAATGATCATAAGCTCTTTGACGGTGTTCATCCAGCAGTTCTAGTTCAATCAGCCGTGCAACTCTATACTCTTCATCAAGAATCAAATCTTTGAGAGTGACATGAAGTGAAGGCAAATCAACCTCGAGGGGCAGGACTACTTCAGATCCATAGACAAGGGAGTATGGGGTGGCTCCAGTGGGAGTACAGATGGAGGTGCCATAAGCCCATAAGGCTGGATTCAGTTGGATATGCCAATCATGACCAATGTTATTGACAGTCTTTTGTAGGATTTTAACAATTGTTTTGTTTGATGCCTCAGCTTGGCCGTTTCCTTGAAGATAGTATATGGAGGAATAGTTATGGGTGATATGGAATTTTTTGCATAGTTCATCCATGTCCTAATTTTGAAATTATTTCCCATGATCAGTAATGAGATACATAGGTATACCATATATGCAAATGATATAATTTAGGATAAACATGGATACTTGTTTCCCTATGGTGGTAATCAATGGAATGACCTCAATCCATTTAGTAAAATACTCGGTTGTAGTGATAATCCATTTGTGGTCATTGGAAGATGTAGGGTTGATAGCACCCATGAGGTCGAGTCCCCACCAAATGAATGGCAAGGTAGTTGTAAAAGGATGTAACTCTTATGTTGGAGCTTGAATAAGTTTTCCATGTATCTGACATTTCTTGCATGCCCTAGCAAAATGAAAGGAATATGTTTCCATGGTAGGCCAATAATAACCCATACGCATGATTTTCTTAGCCAAAGAGGGACCACTTGAATGTGTCCCACAAATACCCTCATGTACATCTTGCAAGGTAGTTTGAGCTTCATCATGCTCAATACATCGTAGGAGAGTACTGTCAAAATCTCACCGATAAAGGGTGTCGAATATTAGGACATAGCGGGAGGCTTGGCGGAGAAAAGTTCATTTTTTATTTTGGGATAGGTCAGGGGGTAGGATGTCATTTTTTAGATAAGAATAGATTTTTCCATAGATTGGAGAGTCATGTCCAATAAGATGACATATAATAATCATATTAGGATCATCATATGCAGGACAAGTCAGGGATTCCACCAAGAACTCAAAACGGGCCTTGGTATCCTTTGTATCAAACAAAGAAGAAATCATTGCCATTACATTAGAAACCTTGTTATCATGCCAAGGAATCTGCTCAAAAGTTATGACTAAGAAATATTGCTTGAAGTCATCAACCATATGTTTATATGGTAATAACTTATCGTCTTTAGTCTGATAATCATCATTAACCTGATTTATAATCAATTGAGAATCCTCGTAGACATTCATTTTAGTTACTTTCCATTGTAAATCCATCTTTAACCCAATCAGAAAAGCTTCATATTCTGCTACATTATTGGTGCAAGGAAAGAGTAACTTGTAAGATTTTAGAATTATGTATCCTTGTGGCATGACAAAGAGAATACCAGCTCTTGAACCCTATTGAGTACATGATCCATCAAAGTATAGTGTCCATGTTTGTGTAGATAAGGCCAAGATGTGTGCATCAGGAAACTCTATGTGTATAGGTTGGTCATCTGTTAATAGAGCATCAGCTAGCTGATCTACTATTACTTGGCCTTTAATAGCCTTCATGTCCACATATTCAATGTCAAATTCACTAAGTAGCATGACCCAATTAGCCAATCTACCTATCAATGTTGTCTTACTTAATAGATACTTTAAAGGATCAATCTTTTCAATGAGCTAGATTGAATGTGACAACATGTAATGTCACCACTTTTGTGAAGCAAAAAAGATGACCAGACATGCTCTTTCTATAGGAGAATAGTTTAGCTCATATCCCACTAGGGTGCGACTAATATAGTATATGGTTTTTTCTTTCCCTTCATGATCTTGCTGAGCTAGAAGAGGACCTAGTGAGACTTTCATAGCTAAAATGTAGTGCAAGAGTGGCTTGCCCAGAATTGGTGACATTAGAGTTGGAGGATTCACCAGATATTGCTTGATTTTATTGAAAGCTTCCTCACACTTATCATCCCATTGGAATAAGATATTTTTATGTAACAAATGCTAAAAGGGATGACTTCAATCTACTAGTTGAGAAAAAAATCTTTGGATGGATTGGAGACGTCCCTGCAAAGATCTTAACTAACTAATGTTAGTGGGGGAAGCCATCTCCATTATTGCTTTAACTTTTTCTAGATCTACTTCAATTCCTTTGGCTGAGACAATGTACCCTAATAGTTTACTGGATGTGACTCTGAATGCACATTTCTTTGGATTGAGCCGAATCTGACACTTTTCCATCTAAGTGAATATTCTATCCAACACTCTCAAATGACTAGCTTTATATTTGGATTTTGCTAAAACGTCATCAACATAATCTTCCATAATGGTATGCATCATGTCATGAAAGATTGTGGTCATAGCTCTTTGGTAAGTTGCTCTAGCATTTTTGAGGCCAAATGGCATCACATTCCGACAGTATGTACCCCACGGACAACTAAAAGAACTCTTTTCCTGGTCTTCTGATGCAATCTTGATCTGGATATAGCCCAAGAAACCATCCATTAATGATAACATCTCATGCCTAGCTATCAGATCAACAATAATGTCAATATTTGGTAGACGAAAGTCATCTTTTGGACAAGCTTTATAAAGATCTCAAAAATTAATACAAATCCAGATAGACTTGTCTGGTTTTGAGATGGGGATGATATTTGAAATCCACTCAACATAATCAATAGCCCAAATGAATCCAACATCTAAAAGATTCTTCAATTCTGCTTTAACCATTAGTGCAATGTGTGGGTGCATCTTGCGGAGCTTCTGCTTAACTGGTTTTACACCTGGTCTGATAGCTAAATGATGCATAATGAGATTAGGGTCCAACCCAGGCATATCAGCATAGGACCAAGCAAAGTTGATTTGTCTCTCTTTGAATTTTTTTGCAAAAGCTTCTTTCTCTGATTTTGTCAAGGATGTTGCTACTTTGAGGATGCGTGAAGACTCTTCTATTCCAATGTTAAGAGGTACTGTTGGTTCTATAAGAATGGCATATTTCTCTCGATACAGATAATTGGGAAGAGTGTCAATCCTTCCATCATTAGGCACCTTAGAGAGGTTTTCACCATCAGATGCATCTTTTCTTTTTACTATTTTTGGATCTAATATTGCCACAGAGTGGTTTTCACCATTAGATCTATTGATTATTTTTATATTTTTATGACTAAAAGGATTGGCACTCTCTCCAAAGTAGGCCATGTCATTGAGTTCTATTGGAAATCCTGACTTGTGATCCCCTGGTGGTAAATGATCCCTGATTCTGAGATAGTCAATGATGGCATCATCATTATGAAAAACATCAAGTTCTAGATGATCAGGAGAATCCCAATCGATAAGCTCGGGATGTACAAGGGGCATTGGATCATTTGGGTCAGTTTCAAAGGTAGATATGGTATTGATGGAAAAGTTGTCAAGGTTTATGATGGTATCATTGAGGTCTATTTCCATACTCTCATCTGATTCATCTATCACAAGATAAAGCTCACTTTCCTCACAATCGACAAAAGTAGTATCATGCGGGACTAATCCTAGTGAGTCAGTCTTTGAACTCTCTCCCTCATGGTAATTGTTACTATAGTGATGGACAAAATCAGCTCCTATCTCTTCAGTACAATCAGATAATGAATCCCATTCATAATCATTTGAGTCAAAATCATCATTATCCCCAAGTCTATCAATGATTCTTTGTGCTATCATTTGCTTCTCTGGATCTACATACATACCATGCTTTCTAAATTGTAAGGCAAGAGATTTAGATATCTCATGAAATGGTGTGATCTTTTCTTTTCCTTTTGGTTCTTTTGGTCCTTCTCCTTTGTATCCTAATCCTATAGTGTCTCTTTGATAGTTTGGATTTTGCAAAATTGGTTTGATAACAACTTCTCTTTGTAACCCAATAGGTCCATCACCTTGGTATCCCATCTTATGTAGCAAAGTATACCCTTTACCATAGACATCAGGTGATATATATTCATGTTTGATATCTTCATTCTTTTGTGACTTAAGCAAATGATTAGCATTACGCTTAGCTGCTTCTTTGGATATTGTGCCCCCACTTATAAATGTGTCATAAACAAGTGTTGAAGGGGGTTCTGATTGTTTTTTAGTGATCAAAGATCTACCATATGATCTAGGAGATAAAGGTAACTTAGTGATGCAAAGAGCTTGACCTAAAGTGTAATCTCCCATACTTCTTTCTTTTATGTCTATCTTGATCCCATTTGATTTTGAAGTTGATGCTATATTACTAGGATCAATGGGTGTAGTGGTAGAAGATCTAGTATGATTATAAGGTACCAAAGAATCAGATGTCTTCACATAGCTACAATACTGGAATGGATTAGTATCTCCTTTGATAGTGATCTCTTGGCCATTATGAGGGAATTTCAAGCACCGATGATAAGTTGATGGCACAGCTTGCATGGAATGAATCCATGGTCTTCCCAAGAGAATGTTATTAGAAAGATCCATGTCAAGAACTTGGCAAGGTACATCTTTGATTATAGGACCAACTCTGATAGGAAGAAAAATAGATCCCTTGGATGACCTCTCTTCTTCATCATAAGATTTTATTCTTTGGATCTACAACATTTTCAGAAAATCCCAATGCAAGGACTAGTTTCAATGTCCATATATTCAAGCCAGCTCCTCCATCTATTAGTACTCTCCTAATTTTGTGACTCTGTACAAGGACTTTGATATGTAGGGGAGCATTACAAGGTTGGGTAATAGCTAAATCATCATTTTTAATGAAGGATAGGTAATGTGGGGTTGTTAAATGTACCACCATAGCTTGAAATTGATCATGATCTATATTTGTGGGGACCTGGGTCTCTAGGAGAGCTTTTTCAAGGATATCTTTGTGAGATGGGGATAGGCGCAAAAGCTCTAAGATGGATATCTGGGCAGGTGTTTTCTTGAGTTGGTCCAAAAGATTGTACTGGTTAGAAATATTTGGTGTAGACTTTGGGACATAAACAGACTTTTTTTGAGAAGCATTTGGTTTAGACGGGACTCCTTGGAGAGTAACCTTGGATTGAGCACGAGTAGTAACATGGACTGCTTGACTCTCTGATTTTTCCTTTATGGTAATGACATTGGCATAGTACTTAGACGGATGACATTTAGAAATGTTACCAACATATCTATAGGGAGTAGAATTATAATTGGCTTGATTGTCACCCTTAGTGTTGGAAGAACCTCCTTTTTCATGCTCAGGAAGAGGATCTTTGAAAGCCATATGTGATTCATTCGAGGCATGTTCGTCAACACCAATTTCATCACTTTGAATTAAGTCTTGAATTACATTTTTTAGCCTTTGACAATCATTGGTTGTATGTCCTTTTCCTCTATGAAATTCACAATAATCATTCCCATTCCACCAAGAAGGTTTCACTCTAGGTTCAAAATCTTTTGTTTCAGGAAGCGTAATGAGTTTCTTTGTGATTAACTTCCATAATGCTGATTCAAGAGATTCCCCTAAAGGAGTAAAATTTCTTCGAGGTGACATAAAAGGAAATCTTGGTTTAGATGAATCTTTATTGGTGTTTGGATTTTCTGATTGATTGCTATAGGTAGCTTGAGTAGCATTGGCCTAACTTGTGCGATTTAGAAGGGGTTACGTTGGTTTGACATTACGATTATCAACAATCCCATCATTGACAATGTTTTTGTTTTTATTCCAGAATTTCAATTTGTCATTGTTGTAGTTGTTGGGATTGGAATTTGAGGACCTAGCATTATCCTTGGAATAAAGTTTTATGTCAACTTTTCTAACCATGGCTTCCTCAATCTTGATACCATTTTCTATGAGCTTATTGAAGTTTGGTGGACATTGCAATTGTAACCTATAACTCATTTCTAGTGTAAGGTTATGCACAAAAATATCCATCTTTTCTTGTTCAGGAATCGTTCGTGGATATTTGGCAAAAAATTGATGCCATCTTTGCAAAAAAGTAAGGAAGGGTTCTCCATTCTTTTGATGTGCATTGCAAAGATCAAGCATAGTGACTTCATGTTTGATGTTATATGAATAATGAGTCACAAATTTGTCAAGAAGCTCATTGAAAGATTTGATGCCTGGGGGCAGTTTGGACAACCATTCCATGGCTTGTCCTCCTAAACTTCATGGAAATAGTCACATAAGATAAGTTTCATTGTGACAAACTTCAATACAAGCTACACAAAACTCACGAATGTGGTCTTGTGGATCCAAATTCCCTTTGTATTTTTCAAATTTTGGTACCTCAAAATGAGGAGGGAATGGAATCATTGCTAAATTCTTATCAAAAGGATAAGGACATATATCATCCAAGGAATACATCTTAGTTGATGATCCAGTTTGGATGTCATAGATTTGTTGTAGAATAGGATCCAAAGATAATGTGTTTCCTTGAGTGTTTTGGGAAACATCTTGTTGTTGAGTATCTTGAGAAGCATTGGTTTGCTGATTATTTTGAGAGGCATTGTTTTGTTGGTTGTTTTGAGAAGCATTGGATTGCTGATTAGTTTCCTTTTCTCCATGAGTATCTTAAGAACCACTAGGGATTTCTTGATTGTTTGTATTAGGTGGTTCTCTAAGATGGGAAACATCAAAATCCATTGGTAGTTTGGCTCCTTGTTGAGCAAGCATGAGGAAATACATCTCTCTATCCATGTCTAGGAGAATTTCCATGACATTATAAAATATAGGATATTGTGTAGCATCCCTAAGTTCTTGATCTATGGGTTCTTCTTCAGATGTAAAAGGTGGAGTTTTCTTAGGAATTCCAGACCAAGGATTTTCTTCATTGCTTTTGTTTCCTTCCATCTTGTCTAGAGATTATGAATCAATAGTTTGTTTAAGTTTCTGAGATCGAGTTTGAACCATAAAAATGTGAAAATTGATTTGAGGGATGAAAGATTTTTGATGAAAAGATATGGAAAGAGTGTTTGATAGAAAAGATATTGAAAAGTGTTGAAAAGTGATAAGCCAACTTGATAAAATCTAGGTCAATAGGAGGTATAGATTTCACTATGATATGACAAAGAAAAATCAAGAGATAGTAATCTTAGTAAGTTTGATTGAGGATGATAGATCCTAATAGGATAAACTCACAAAGATCAAAATCTGATAGATAAGGTGATGTTTCAACACTAAATTTGGAATTTCAAAAGATTAGAAGAAATGATTTGATGACTTTTGGTGAAGAAAGGATGATGAAAATTGATGAAAATGGTCAAACTAAAGATCAAAGGTCTGTGTAGCTTGAATGTTTTTCCAGAATCTTACTAAGGAAAAAAATGGGTATCTGAAAAAGTGATTGTGAAATTTTCAAAGCTTGTGGAAATGCTCACTATTGTATATGCACAACGAAAAATGCATAGGACAGCTTAATGAATGCGCAACCAAATTAATCAAATGTGCAACAATTTTGAATTGATGCGTTGGAAAATTAACAAATGCATAGAACAGTGTAACGAATGTGCAGGAAAAGTTTATGAATGCCCAGGTTTTTGTTTTTGATGGATTGGAACTACAAGATTTGGAATTTTTTGATTTTCTGATGTTCTGGTTTTTGGCAAATGTAAAATGCATAAACACACACACGCAAGACAAAAATGATTTTAATCTAATTGTTCTAATATGAATGCACAAAAATGCTTACAATCCTAAGGTTGGCAAGGATAGTATCTACTGAATCTCCACTAGGATAATAAAATCTAGCCACACAAATCCACAGTGAACAACCTAGGAACTTGGAGGCATAGGTTCCTCCTTACAGTGCACTCACTTCTCAAGCACACCAAGTTCTGAATTCAATGGTTCATTACTTCCCAAAGAACTGCTATCTTTACTATGAACCGTGAGTAATGTTTCACAGGCTTGGGTGACCCCTTGATCCAACAAATAGAAGGTTTTTGGCCACTATACAAAAGTAGTTAATAAGGACATCCATTCAGGTGGTTGTGATCAAGTCATTTTCCCAATTAAGGGAGCTCTCCCAATCCTTTCAAAGAAAGGCCATCACCTCTACTAAGTAGGACTTTAATGCACCACTAGGGTACTGGAGGAGATTTTGGTTGCCACAACGAATTCACACCTATCTAATGTGAGACTAATCACACTAGCATTTTTTATATACCGATTTGGAAGGGCTTGGCTTTAGCTTGTTACCGCTTGGGTCATTCCTTGGGGTGAGTACCACTTTTCCCACCAAAGACCACCCTCTAAAAATTAGAACAATTTCTCTTACACCCAAGATCCATGAATGGCGAGGGGAGAGGATACGTTGTTATAATTTTGGGATTACAAATAGCTATTAAGTAAGACACAATAGACACTTAATCTATGCTAAAGAAGACACACAAAGCAAAAACATGTCGTATTTTAAGCCCAAACAAGGTTATAGTTTATTTTGCAATACCCCTTAAGAATCCTGCAAACAAACTTGTTAGAAATTTAGCAATGGGGTCTTCAAACTAACGTTCTACAAAAATAGCCTAAAGACTACCAAAATGAATAGAAACTTGTCAAAATGTTAGCTAAAATCAAATCTAATAGAAAACTAAAGTTTACTACAGTAATTAACAAATGCGTAGAACAGTTAAATTAATGCGCAGCAAGTATGGACTTATGTGTAGAATGGATGAATGCACAACAAAATGAAATATATGTGCATTACGATGGTGTAAATGTGCAAAAATAACTAATGCATAGCAGAAAATGTTATAAGTGCAAAAACTTAAGGTAAATGCACAAGAAATTAAAAAAAATAGTGTGTAGAAATGCCAGAATGGATGCGCAGGAATTGGGTACAAATGTGCAGAAGTGACCTGTAGAAAAACCTGCACACAGAAAACTAAAAATAGAATGTTAAAAACATGGGTTGCCCCACAGTGGGTGCCAAAAATGTATGCAAAATTAGGTGAATACTATTCTGAATGATAAATTAACTACTTTAAGATTAATAAATCAAACTAATAAGCAAACTACAATGAAGAATACAATCAAAATGAAGCTAAAATAGCATTTTACCTTCACCTACCATGTAGCTTGTCTCCATTGCTCTCCTAGCCTTGATTTCTTGAGGATGTTGAGCTCTCAGATTTTCAAATGAAGCCTTTTCCCAAGATGCCACCAAAGTGTGGAGATTTGATGATGAATGCAAAATAGCTCAAAGCTTGATTATGCAACTAATGGATGGAATGCAAAATGGAATGATGATAATATGGATGCCTGATTTCTCTTAGAATGCTTGAATGCTTAAATGCTTAAATGCCAATTACCTATTAGCTCACAAAGGGGAAATGAGACTCCTTTTATAGAGTTTTGGAGGATCTAAGCCTAGGTGGCACAATCCTACTGTGGAGAATGAAAGGTGGAAGATCCTAGGGCTAGGATTGAATTGGTTGAAGGAGTTGAGAGAAAGGGGGATGCAGTTGGAATGTGAGAGTAAGAATAGGGATGATGTTCCTCTCACATTGACATGGAGGAGAACAAAGTGGAAGGGAAAGACACATGTCAAGTGTCTCACAAATACCAAAGAGAGGAAGAGGGAAGGACTTTTTCCTCATGAGGAGTCTTGGCACAAGTGTCCCATGAGTCATCTTTGACCCTTAGAGGTCGATTGAGAAGCCCCTTAGGAATAGGGCATGTCTCTTGACTTGGTTTAAGAGAGGACATGTGGTCATCAGACCAAGTCCTATGAGGCCACATAGCCCTTACGAATAGGACATGTGAGGATGAGGATAATTACCAATAAATAATTAATAATAATTATTTATTTTAGCCAAAGTGATGTGTTAGGTGACTAGGTAAGTGAGGTGGACTAGGGGACTTAGTCATATTTAGGTGATTGTATATTTAATTAAATCACTTTAATAAGACTAATTAGAAAACTTAGGATAGAGGAATATACTATAGTGAATTTACTAAATAAATTGAATAATCTATTTAATAAATAGAGGAAATAATTATTAATTAAATAATAAATATTTAATTAATTTATCAAGTCAATATCAATTAAATAATAAATATTTAATTAATTAATGAAGCCATTTTAAAGTGTATACAAAGAGTAAATTCAAACCCCATCTAAATAGGAGGTGACCGATCGATTCAAGTCGATTCCATTGAGATTGCGAAATGAATAATTCATATTAATTATCATAATTCATTCATTGAGCAATGGCCATGTTGAGGTCTATGGCTGGATTCGAGGTCCATATTCAGACATAAACAATTATATGGTATCTTATCCTTGATGTCCTCAAATTTCTTTTTAGCAAGAATCATATGTTTGACAACTGCATTCTTAAGGTTTAATTTCTCAAAATTATTATACATTTCATAGTACTTGTTCAACTTAGTGAAATATCCTTCATTAATGATTAAAGGATTCACTTTTTTGATCTTAGGCTTCCACTGCTTCTTTTTGTTGCTGCCAGCCTCTTCATCTACGGGTGGTTTTTCTTCTAGAGTCCTTATCCTTTCTACTAGAGAAAAGATAGTTTTTTGTCTCTTACCCGGTCCACTTTCCATCTCTTTCACTCTCTTAGTTGGTGTAGTGGAGGTGGATCTAGTATATTTCCTTGCTACTTATGGCTTATCCTATGACATATTCAACTCAGTAGATTCTACAATATCTTCATTAATATCTTGAATATCCTCAACATGGGTTGCTTTGGATGTCAAAGGTAGAACTGACAATACTTCCTTCTATCCAATATCTCTAATGGCTGCTATATTCTATTTTGCAATGTTATACTCATGCTCAGTCGTACCTGTATCTTTTAGAATCTTTTTTATTGTGTTGTCAACTCTTTTCTTTTCTAATTTCTACACCTTTGATTGCTATGTTGTACTAAAATTCTGTTCAAATATTCCAAATCTAGGACTCTTAGAATCTAATCTACATTTAATTAGTTTGCATGCATATCCTTCAGCTTCCTCTTCATATATCTCTTCTAAAAATTTTGTTCTTGGTTCTACTACTTCAATATAGGTGAAATCTGTGTCCACTGAGAAACATATTTCATTTTGATCTTTCAACTATAGAGGGTGAAATTCTTGATCTCTTCTTCATCTCATTCTGAAAATTTTAATAACAAGTGTGGCACTCTCATTTACTTTATCAATAGGATGTCTGAGATATACATTGTTAATTCTATCCATTTAATTTCTGCCATCATTCCAATTAGCTCCTATAGTATAAGGGAATCTTCTCAAAAGATGGAAAAATATATACGTGATTAGGGATGAAAATCTAAATTGTGAATTCTTTATTTTCTTGATCTTCTCAAGATTCCCAATCAATTGAATTCTCATAATTTCACAAATGTCAACTTCAACTCTGTCAATGCACGTAAGACAAGCTACTTGGACCATACCTATTGCCATGTCATCTTCTCTAGAACTTGCACATAACTTTTTGGTTAAAATCTTGCACACATACCTCACATCATCTTGTTCAATCTTGCTAATTACTATGCCTCTTTCATTATAAGAAGACTTGGTGTTATCTAAAACTATTTTCTTTACATTTTTTTCATTTAAAGGAATTGCACCTTTCTTAGACAATCATGTTACCTCATGTATTAAATCAGATGTTATATCTATCACTCTATCATCCAACCAAAAATTTCTATTATGAATTCTTCTCAAAATGATCTTAGTCCATTCATCATTCTTAAATTCATAGTGAAATATATACTTGATTATATCCATTTGATCTAAATGTTCATATCCTTCTTTGTAGCTCATGTCCTATTTTTATATCTCATCATATTCCATAGACACACTACTGTCTCCTACTATCTCAAACTTACACTTCAAATACCCTTTTACATCTTGTAAATGTAAAACATCATCTGGAATAGCCGACAAAGACAAACTATGGTTTTCTTCAGAGGGTTCTATTGATTCCTTTTTTACCTTAGGTCTAGGTGTGTCTCTGATGTTGTGTACTAAGGATACATCCATGATTTCACTAAAAAGTAACTTCTTTAACAACAAATTCTTACTAAATTACCTTGAAATCATGATTTAGGGCTTTCGCATAGATCTGACAAAGATTTTGTCTCCAAATCTGGCAAACTACTTTAAGTCTCCATTTCCTAGCTATATATGACTCTTGTAAATACTTGAATGATCAAATAATTTCAATAATCCACTTTTATCCTTCAAATCCTTCAAGACATTGTCGTCGCATTAATTTCATAATTTTATACATGCCAAAAGCTGTTCTTGGTTACCTGCAAAAATTCTTTCTTTTTGTGTAATCGCATACTGTTAGAATTATTTAGAACAACAAAGAGGGGGGGAGGGGGGTGAATCAGTTGTTCTCAGGCCCAGATGTACCAATTGAACTTTCTACCACTTCAACAATCTCAGATCTAATCATCAACTCAACTCGGTCTCTAAAGTTTATATCAGAAACATATAACATGCAGTCCACTATCCAAATGTAAATAACTTGCAGAATATAACAACATTCACATCAAAAAATTCACACAAGTATAACACCATAATTATAGTGGAAACCCAACTTGGAAAAAACTACTTTGTAACATGCTTGTGATATTTCACTCTTTTGAAGTGAGCTCCGTGAAAAGCTAACCTTGTTAAAGATTTACAAACACACTACTAGGTGTGATTCGATTAAAGGATTTCAACACTGTATCAAAAGTGACCTAGTTAAAGGATTTAAGTACATTCCATTAGAATGCCACCTTGATTAAATGATTTAGACTGATACAATGGTTAAAAAGTAACAGTAGTTTCTGATCTGAAAAAAATACAACTCACTTTGCAAATACAAATCCTCTTCACACATATATGTTGATTTATTGACTAAGCTTCATTTCCATCTCCATCACTGATCTGCTCGAAATTCGCTTCAAGAAATCACAACTCTTATCAACTTTAGGCTTTTGCTTAGACTTATCAGTCAATAACATCAACAACACCAACTCCTTGTCGTAACCTCACAATTAGGTTTTCCTTTATACCTCTTTAGTTAGGTAGATCCATCTTTTTCCTCTTAATTTCCTCTGTAGATCTTAAGTTTAGGTTAGATTCATCGAATCCTTCCATAATTTATGTTCTTCATCCTTCCTTCTAGATACATGTTCAAACTTCTCAATGAATCCATAATAAAATGATTTACCATGCATCAAGTTCTCCATACATTTCATTAATAGAGTCAACACAATTTACATATTCCAAGAATTCAACTATGTCAGCTGGGAATCTCAATTCTTTCTCCAATTGTAAATTACTAACACTCAGTCAATACTATGTTCATCTCCTCAGTCATCACTATGTAACTTGGTCATCTCTAAAAATTGTCTTCCTTGGCTAACACTATCTTTGCTCAGTAATTTTCTGTAGCTCAGTATAAATTGATGTTCAGTCAACACTATATTTACTCAGCATATACTGGTGTATGCACCCTAAAATGGTCACCTAGACTTTGGGCCCTATTTCTGCAATTTATCAAATCCCTGAATCAATATTTTTAAAAATCAACATTTTTTCAAATATATCAATTTCCTTGATCAAATCATAATCAATTCAATATTTCCTAAGGTTTGAGCCTTATTTAATTTTAAAAAGATAAAAAATAAAAATCTTATTTAATTAAAAGAACATGCTCTCTTTTAATTAATTAAAAATCTATTTTAATTAAATAATAAAATCATTTTATCCTAAGCCTTTATTTAATTAAAAAGAATTTCCTCCCCTTTTATTTAAATAAAAAATCTCCACTTTTCTTCTTATCCTTGTTGCACAAATAAAGCATTTAATTCTTATTTATAAAGAAAAATAAAATATAAAATAAAAGAAAAGTACTTTTGCCTCACATGGACATAAAGTAAATGCTCAACATAAAGTAAATGCTTCTAATTTTCTTATTGGAGGATATTTGTGCACAACGATCAAGCTTCTTTTTTTCTCCATCGTTGATTAAGTTTTTTGCCTCTTAATCTCCATGGTCCATTATTTTTCACTTCCTATAAAAGAAGAGCTCTCTTCCTCATTTGCACACACAAATTTTTATGCTATTGTTATGCTACAAGTTTTCTAGGTCATCTTGGAGCTTTTGGAGATATTCTTGCATCTAGGGTTTGAAGATTTGGAGCATTGTTGGCATTCATCTTGGATCTTCATCAATATTCTATCTTCTTGTCTTCATTATTGCATCATCATGACTTTCTTGCTTCATAGTTAGATTTCATTTTCATGCATAGTATTTGCATTTTTATAGCTTCATTCTTAGCTTAGATTTTCTTTTATGCAATAGATTAACTTGCATTGTCATATAGATTTGCTTTGCATTGCATACATTTGGCTTCATTGGAGCTATTGGCATTCTTTCCCTTGTCTTCCTTGAATCTCCCATTGCATGGTTTACTAGCAAGGTTATAGGCTTAATAGCTCTAGCTGAGAGCATTCTTAAAAACCCTTGCACTCCATGCCTAGGGAGCTATGGATCGATTTGTGAGGGCTCATTCTTGAGTTTTCTTACATGTAAGGATTCATAGAAGTGTGACAATATTTTAGCACACATTTTTTGGTGCCCACCGTGGGGCAACCCACTTTTTACATGCTGGTTTTGATTATTTTTGGAGCTAACCCTTGTGCAGATTTGTTTGGAGATGAAAAACCTTAGATTTGAAAGATTTGATCATATCTCCCAACCGGCTTGGTGTTTTGGTCTGAATTATTTTTTTTAGGTTTGCGACATATCAAAGAAGCTTCAAAAAAAATTTCCAAAATTTTCAGATATAATTTGTATTTTTTATGATTTTTTCTTGATTTTTCATAAAAAATCAATTTTTGGCGCAAATCAGCATATTTTTCAGAAATTTTTATATTTCTAGAAAGGTCTTAGAATTCTACATGGGGTTTATTCATTGTGTTTTTAATTTATAAATCATATCATAGCTCATTTGGTCAATTTATAAAACCTGGTCTATTTTGGTAAAATGGGTCTCTAAAGCACAAATGAAGAGATTTTTTTGAAATTTTTACATTTTTGGAAAGCTCTCTATTTTTTAATAGAGGTCTCTTTTCTACATTTTGGGTTTAGGGTCCGAATTCATGTGGTAAAAATCAGATCTTGTTGACTAGGTCAAATGCAAAAAAAATAAAAATTTGTGATGGGTATGCACTTATTTTTCATTATTCAATTCATGATATGAGTTATCATTGGGATTATTTGCTGGTTATCATTGCTCCTAACAATTGATTTTCTGATCTAACCACCCTAGGGTTTGCATAAGTTGGATACACATTGCATATCTTGTTTGCTTGTTTTCTTGTCTTGTTCATTTGAAGGTGCATGACTTGCTTTCATGAAAAATGCTTAAAACAAACAAAAAAAGGGTGAAATCTACTAAGCGCGTTGCGTTGAACTTGAGGTATTTTGTTACAACTCTACAATATTTAGATCTTGAGATTAAAATTGAATCTTTCATGTGTTTGGCTTGAGTGTTTACATGCTTTCATAGAACACATTTCAATTGATGCTCTTAATGGGAAATGAAAGAACATAGATTTGTTTTTTCAAGTTTGTGTAAGTGAATGCTTGTGTTTAAACCTTAAATAATTCTTGGTTTCAATATCAAATATCTCATTGAGTGATTAAGGGCATGGATTCATTCCTTGTTTACATAGGGAGTTAAATGCACCACTTTGTGGACTCACTCTATGTTTACTTGGAAAGTTAAATATTCCATTGATTCAACCCTTTGTCATTTCTGAGTACTATTGATAAGAAACTTTAGATTACTTGTGATTGATCTAGATTTCTATCTTGGGTTATTGGACTCGCTAATTCACTGGATCCTCATTTTCGCCCCGTGGTTGCAAGATCAGCGCCACATTAAAGGGGAGGGGTCTACAGGAAAGAAGCGTTAATTGCTCCACTAGGCAACCCTTTTGTGCTTTTTGGAACTCACTTATTTTTTAAGGTGTGGACTCACTTTGAGTTGATGTGAGGAGTTAAATGTTCCACTTTTGGACTCACTTTGAGTTGGTGTGAAGAGTTAAATGTTCCACTTTTGGACTCACTTTGAGTTTGTGTGAAGGGTTAAGTGTTCCACTTTTTTTGGACTCACTTCACATTCTCTTGAAGGGTTAAGTGTTCCACTTTTGGACTCACTTCACATTATCTTAAAGGGTTAAATTTTCCACTTTTGGACTCACTTCGCATTTACTTGAAGAGTTAAGTGTTCCACCTTTAGTGCTCTAAATACTTTTTGATAGTGAATTACTTAGTTTTTATTTCTAGAAGGCCTGCTTGGGGACACACCACCTCAAGGGACGACCTTAACTCCTATGTTTCAGTGGAGTATAAATATCGGGAGGTGAGTCCAAAGACACCTCTCTTGGGAATTGAGTTTGATCTCACTCTTGGCTAAGCCTCAAAGAACTTTATACTTTTGAGAAGTGAAGGAGGAGATTTGGGTTACCGTCTCCCCCCGGCTGTGTGATTTTGGATTCTTCTCATCTATGGATTTGGGCCTCACGTACCTTGCGTATATCAAAGACTCGTTAGAAAAGCCACGCATATCCTTGTAGACAACTTGTTAAGGTGTTGTTGTGTTTTATGTGCCTGCTAAAACATTTTCAAGAACATACACAAGTAGAACCTTTAAGGAGTAAGAATACTAACTCACTATTCTTGTTCATGCACAAGGTTGCTTTGTCCCTTGCCCATTGCTTGAAGACTATTTTCTTGAATTCGCTGGTTGCTGTTCTATGTGCTTGATCATCATTGCAAAATCTTTTGAAAGATCTATTTAGAATATTGAAACTAAGTTCCATCCTGCTGTAGTGAGTTCTCCTTAGAAGCTTGGTCTTCCTTGGTCAGTCCAGGTCAAATCCTAAGTGTTGTCATGTTGCTCAACATCTCAATGATCATTATGGTATCAATTGTATAAGATGAATCTTAGTCTTCTTCTTTCTTCTCCATTTCCCATGTTCTTCTAAAGTCTTCTATTCCCATGGGAAATTCTTCTTCTTCTTCTTGATTCTTTTCCTCTTACTATCTAGTCTACCTTCTTCTATTCATCTATTCATTTCTTCCATGCTTGATTCCTCCTCTTCTATAACCATGAATCTTGACTATCTGGTTTTGGAACCTTTATTAAGAATAGATGATCTTGATCTCATTGACATATTCGAAAAGTGTTGTTCCTCCAAAATTCTCATGAGTAATGAATTTATAGCAAAAATAAAAGAAAAGATGATTAAATCAGATGCCTTTGCTAGAATCATAAACATGATCATATCACGATCTTCTTCTTCCAAACATTCTTCATCATCTAAATATTCTCATTCTTCTTCACCTTCTAAGTCTTATCATGACTCTTCCAGACATCATTCTCATTCTTCATCTTCTAAGTCTTATCATGATTCTCTAAACACTATTCACATTCTTCATCTTCCAAATCTTATCATGACTCTTCTAAACATCATTCAAATTCCTCATCATCTAAGTATTCTTCTTCCACTAGGTCTTCACCTTCCTCTTCTTCACAATCTCATTCTTCTTCTACTTCTTTAAAGAGTCTTACTTCTCTTCAGAAGACATACCATAAAAAGCAACGTGATAGTCCTTATGACGTCTCTTCCACAAAGACTGACACACCCACCTATGATGACTATGATGATGGACAATGTAGTGATGCCCATGAAACTTCTATTCCTAAGCATCATCCTCGTGGTACACTTGTGATTTCTAAGGGGGAGTCATATTGGATAGACTGTGATGGTGATCCATATGACTCTAAATTTGAAGAATTATTTGATGATTTTTGTGAACAATATAATATTCCTACTAAGGAAGAGAAAATCTACCGCGCTGATTTCAAACGTCAAAAGAATCTCTCCTCTAAAAGTTCTCATGCTGAAAATAAAGGTTGCACTCTCAAGCAAGATCATATTAATGTTGAACCTTTGTCTTGTGATGGTTCCCTTCCATCCTCTACTTCCTCCAATGCCCATACATTTCCTAAAGCTTCTGAGTCTTCCAAATCTATCACAAATCCTTCATCCAACAAAGATCCTAAGGCTTTCCATGTAGTTCCCTATTTTTATCCTCAAGGGCTACCTCTTAAAGAAACTCAAGCTAACCTTCACTTTGCTACAAATACTTCTAGTGATGCTAAACTGAAAGATCTTAAGCCTTCGTTTGCTATACTATCTACTTCAGCTAATTCTTCACTATCTCTTCCAAAGTCTTCCATACAATTCCAACATGCTTCCTTGTCCTTAAAAGTGGCTCCATGTCAAGAGGACTCTAAAAATGATAAAGAAAAAAACATAAAGAAAGATAAAGATCAAGGACCCTCCATGTCATTCACTACTTTTCATGATGTTCCCTATCTGCGTCATGGTTCTTTTGATCCTTTACGTCCTTCCTCATTCATTCCACCCTATCTTAAATCTTCTCCTAAGCAAGATCAAGCTACTACTCACACCGTTGAGCTTATTGGCAATGAAAATAACCTTACCCCACTTGCACTTTTCAAAGATGATACTTCCATTAAGGTTATTAAAAATGGTGTTGTTACTTTTGATGTTAAGCCTATTGAAAATCAAGAAAAAAATGATGCGCTTATGCTATCCAAAGATCCTTGTCAAGATCAAAGTATTCCATCTTCTTGTTCTACCACTCCATGTTCATTTCCACTTTCCTCTCTTCCTAAATCTTCACAAGCTTTGAATGATCCTATCAACAAAGTTTCTCCTATTCAAGATGTTCATGATACTATTGAAAATCCTAATGCTCACTCGAAAGATGTTGATGAACTTAATGATTATCCTCTTGCATCTTCCATGTCCATCCTTGGACCTCCTCCACCAATACCAAAGGCTTCATGTCTTCCTTTCATCTTGGGCCCTTATGTCCCTTCACTTTCCCCTCTTAACTCTCCTAATTTGTCATCCATCTTGGGTCCTTACATCCCTCCATCTCCTATCTTTCCTCAAGATCAACATAGATGCATACCCTTGAATCCTTTTCATCCACCCACCCATCTAAACCAGTCATATTCTCCTCCTTCCACAAATCTCAAGTCTTTTGGAAGTAACTTGAATGTTCAATACAAGAAAAAGAAGCAATACAAGAATCCATAAAAAAAAGAAGATCACCATGTCCCCTCTAATCGACATGGGGACATAAAGTCAAAAGAGATATCTAAGAAGAAAACTATAAGACAAGTACGGGTTCCAAAATCCATCATTGAAGATATTCTCTCTAAATCATCAAAAAAAAATGAAAAGCCTAAGGCTATATGGATTCCAAAGTCTCTCTTGAGAGAGTCTAATATTGAACAAAAAGTGAAATTGGCATTCAAGCTTCCAAAGGCTTCCACTTCATCTTCTTCCAAAAATATTCTTCCATTCCATGCGCCTAAACTGCAACCTCTGCTAAACATTCACCATATTCCTTATTGTATTCTTTCATTCACATTTCCTCCACCTTCTCACCACCCTTCAAGGTGTGTGTTTATGTTGATCTTGTCTTTCTTTCCATCTACCCTTTCACAATCCTTTCATTCATTATCTTTCTACCTTCTATTCTTTTTCTTCATTTTCCTATTCCTCCTATCTTCCAACCTCACTCGCTTTACATAAAACCTTATCCTCCATTTTCCTATTCCATTTCCTTTCCCTATCAACATCTTTGAGCATATCATTTTTGAATCCTTGGCATATCATGGTTTATCCTTTCAAGGAGCATTATCTGAAAAGCTTGCCTACTTCCACAAAAAAGATAAAATTCAAAAAAATAGAAAAATGAAAAAATGAAAGAAAAAAAATGAAAAAAATTGAAAATGTGCCATGGTGAAAACCTGGAAACAGGCACCTTGGTAGAAAAAGTAAAGAGAAATAAAATCATCCTATGGTGAAAACCACTCCCTTGTGGCACCTTGGATAAGTACCATGATGAAAACTTGGAAATCAGGCATCATGCGTAGCTCTTCTACATGTTTCATCCATTTCATCTTCCATCTTTGATCTTGACAATGTTGAATTATGCACGAACATTTGGCTATCTTGTGAGCTATCTTATGATGGTCTTGCTTTCATTCCATTCTTGTTTAGCCTTCATATTCATTTTCCTCCATTCATTCTATCCTTTCGCTATCTTTTTCCCCCTTGGTCTTGATCTAATAAAAAAAGAGTAAACACGATGCTATGAAGCCTCTTGACATGTCTACTCCTTTGGACTGTATCCCTTCCTTCTTTTGCAGTGCACTTTTGAGGCTTATCCTATGCTATCATTTCATTGCTTATCCAAATGTGCTTTGCATGACAATTTTTCCCTAGCTTGGGTACTCTTGAGGAGTTTACCTTTGAGGATGTCTTCCCTTCACTCTCATTCATTCTCATGTTTTCCATCTCATTCACTAGCTTGCTAATCCCTCTTGTTCTCCACCTTCCTAGACATTAGGACTACACGATGTGATCTTGCTCATGAGTTTAATGCCCATTCTGTCTAGGGGCATCCTTTGTATATATCTTATTGATCCTAAAAAAATTTCAAAAAAAATCATATATGATGCTGAAAAAATCCTAAAAAGCATAAAAAGTCCTGAAAAAATATAAATAAATAAATAAAAAATTAAAAAAATTAAAAAAATTAAAAAAATTTAAAAAGAAAAAGAAAAAGTGCCTTGGTGAAAACCTAGAAATAGGCGCCTTGGTAGCAAAAATACAAAAAAATGAAAAAAAAAAAAAATTGCAATAAAATCCAAGTGGTGAAAACCTGGAAACAGGCTCTACTTGAGGCCTTTGCACCCCTATTTGTTAGCATGCATCCTCGACACTTAGCCACTTTCCATGATGCCTTGACCTTATTTGAATTGGTCTAGAATTGGTCTTTATCTTTGTGTAGGGGGCATAACTATTAGCATAGGTCCTTTAGGTGCGTTTGTCTCTTGGGGCATTTCACAACAGGTGTTTTTCAACACCACCCCAAACAGTGTTTTTGAACACTACCCTTGCGTTGAGTGTTTCTTAACACTTATCAGATGTCTTTCCCAATAGTCTAAGTATGATGCGATATTTCTCATTTGCAGATGTGATAACCAGAGTCTGACTCTATGACCAACACACACGCACCTAAACAATCAACTCGCTTGAGATATGTTGACTTTATTTTTCTTTGTGTATTGTCTGTGAGGATTTATTTGATGAGTGGTCTCTCCCTGAGAAGTTTTCGATGATGCATAGCTAGAAGACTGAGGTAATGAGAACATGTTTTATTTCTTTATCTGCTTGTGGGTATATTTTGTTGGTCCTAACTGTCATGAGCATTTATGCTGGTCTTACTTGACACTGTGGATTGACAAGGTATTATCCTTGACTGTTTTGCGAGTGCATGCTTCTAGTTATCCTGACTTTCATGTGTCTTGATACAAGCATAATCTCACCATATCAAATTTAGGTGATCTCACTACATTAGTCATCTAGACCTACATGTCTTTGATGCCTAGGTGAGATTTCCACATTTCTATCTGATAAAGATCATATTCATATCCACATAGTTATGCTAGTGTGCATTGTATGATCTTATGACGCTACCAATAATGCTCGATGATGATAATTAGATGTTTATAAGCATTGTGACCTTGCAAGTCAACCACTTTCATAGTAGCTTGCATTCTTAGGTTCATGTTAGTTTAGTTTTTGCATCTTGCATAGGGAGAGAGCTCTCCTTTTTATCATTTACGAACTAGTTGGTCAATTGTGCTCATTTTCTGATTCTTCTTGATCATATCTTTCATTTCTAGTCTTTCATATCACATCATTTTCTATCTATTTTCGGACTCAAAATCAAAATCTGAGTCATGTTGACTGACCATTTGAGGCACAATTCTTTGATTTTCGATGGAATTTCTTCCTTTCCATGTCTTTCAAACTTCTAGTCTTTCATTCACCCCTTTCGCTTCCTCTCTCTGAGGTTTGACTTAATCTTTATCCTATATTTTTTTTAGTCAAACCTCATCAACCTGGGGCATATCTTCACTATTTGATGGTTATCCTATCATGGTCCATCCTTCGATTATGATTTATTGTGACTTGATCAGGTTTATCAATTTGTTGTTCTCCTCTATCTGATTTCGATTTCGATTTCGAGGGGGCAGTACCTATCAGCTTTAATCTTTGATTCAGCTTTATCATTCAGCTTAGCTTGAGATTCTTATCTCTTATTTTGGATATGATCCCAAATTGACCTCATGTCCAAAATCTTTTGTTTATGTTTGTCCCAATGGGATCCCGAATCGACCTCACATCTGAGTTGTTTTGTGATCCCAGATCGATCTCACATTGCAACTTCATTCTTTGACTGCATGTGTTCCTAGATCGATCACACATTAGTCAAAGAGGGGCAAATGTATGCACCCTAAAATGGTCACCTAGACTTTGGGCCCTATTTCTGCAATTTATCAAATCCCTGAATCAATATTTTTAAAAATCAACATTTTTTCAAATATATCAATTTCCTTGATCAAATCATAATCAATTCAATATTTCCTAAGGTTTGAGCCTTATTTAATTTTAAAAAGATAAAAAATAAAAATCTTATTTAATTAAAAGAACATGCTCTCTTTTAATTAATTAAAAATCTATTTTAATTAAATAATAAAATCATTTTATCCTAAGCCTTTATTTAATTAAAAAGAATTTCCTCCCCTTTTATTTAAATAAAAAATCTCCACTTTTCTTCTTATCCTTGTTGCACAAATAAAGCATTTAATTCTTATTTATAAAGAAAAATAAAATATAAAATAAAAGAAAAGTACTTTTGCCTCACATGGACATAAAGTAAATGCTCAACATAAAGTAAATGCTTCTAATTTTCTTATTAGAGGATATTTGTGCACAAGGATCAAGCATCTTTTTTTCTCCATCGTTGATTAAGTCTTTTGCCTCTTAATCTCCATGGTCCATTATTTTTCACTTCCTATAAAAGAAGAGCTCTCTTCCTCATTTGCACACACAAATTTTTATGCTATTGTTAGGCTACAGGTTTTCTAGGTCATCTTGGAGCTTTTGGAGATATTCTTGCATCTAGGGTTTGAAGATTTGGAGCATTGTTGGCATTCATCTTGGATCTTCATCAATACTCTATCTTCTTGTCTTCATTCTTGCATCATCATGACTTTCTTGCTTCATAGTTAGATTTCATTTTCATGCATAGTATTTGCATTTTCATAGCTTCATTCTTAGCTTAGATTTCCTTTTATGCAATAGATTAACTTGCATTGTCATATAGATTTTCTTTGCATTGCATACATTTGGCTTCATTGGAGATATTGGCATTCTTTCCCTTGTCTTCCTTGAATCTCCCATTGCATGGTTTACTAGCAAGGTTATAGGCTTAATAGCTCTAGCTGAGAGCATTCTTAAAAACCCTTGCACTCCATGCCTAGGGAGCTATGGATCGATTTGTGAGGGCTCATTCTTGAGTTTTCTTACATGTAAGGATTCATAGAAGTGTGACAACATTTTAGCACACAACTAGTGCTTGGTCGACACTAACATCACTTAGATTAAACTAGATTTATTCATTTTTCTTAGTTAAGCCTACTTCTTCAGTCTTTCTTCTTACTTAGATAAAAAATATATTATCTTATCAATGTGCCAACTAATCAAGTACCCATTGAAATATCAAATAACTCAACCTTTCCTTAGGTTCTCTTGTTATCTCCTTGCCCTAATCATTTTCATCAATTAATAGATATGGTACTGTCTTAGATCAATAGATATGTTACTTCCTCTAAATATCTTCAATCAACCAACTGTCATTAATTCTGGGATCATATCTTGGTGTTTTGTATCTTTGTGTTTTCATCTGAATCTCTCCCTCTTTGACAATAATTCCAAAGCAGTATCTATCACTTAGATCTTCCACATGTAGATATGATCTTGTCAGTTCATTATATAGTATTTCTCCCTGTGTCATCTTTCTTATGACTAATCATTAGCTTTGCTATACTTTTTCACAACTCTAGGGATCTCCTAAAGTGTGACCTTTTCTACATCAATTTGTCAGATATTCTATGTAGCACATTTGATGCAGTGCTCCTACTTGACTAGGAAACCTTAGTTAGGGGAAGGACCCCTAGTTTACCTCTAAGATATTCATGAGCATCCTTAGGTAAAGCTTTTGTGAATATGTTTACTAGTTGTTCCTTTGTATTCACATATTCCATTCTCACTTCTTTATCTTGTACCAGTTCTCTCAAGTAATGATACTTGATAGAAATATGTTTAGTCTTTGTGTGCATCACTAGATTATTTGATATGTTGATAGCACTTGTGTTATCACATAAAATAACAACTGGCTCAGTGATTTCCTCTTTCATTCCTTTCAACAATTGCTTGATCCATACCAAATTTGAACAATTCACTGCAACTGCTACATACTCAACTTCTGTTGTAGATTGGGAAATGCAGTTCTATTTCTTTCTTGTCCAAGAGACTAATCTCTTTCCTAGAAAGAATGCACCACCACTTGTACTTTTCCTATCATCAATATTTCCTACCCACTCTGCATTAGTGTAAACTCTCAGTTCAAATTTCTCTTTCTTCTTGTAGTACAATCCATAATCTTTTGTCCCTTTCAGATATCTCAGTATTCTCTTCATTGCCATCATATGGTTTTCCTTAGGATTAGCAAAAAATATTGCCACAATCCCAACTGCTAGGGCTATATCTAGTCTATTGTGGACAACATATTGTAGCTTTCCAATCATGGATCTATACAAGGTTTGATTCACTTCAGCAGTATCATTAGTTTTAGATAGTTTATGTCAAGTAGTCATAGGAGTACTTACTAGTCTAGAATCCTCCATACCAAAAGTTTTTAGTATCTCTTTAACATATTTAGATTAACTAATAAAGATACCTTTCTACATCTAATAAACTTGTAATCCAACAAAGAATTTTATCTCACCAAACATATACATTTCAAACTCAGTTTGCATCTCATTTAAATTTTTTTTGACATAGGGCATCTTGTCCACCAAATATGATATCATCAACAAAAATTTCAGTTAACAAAATCCCTTTACCTTCATTAGCTTTCATATATAGATTATTGTTGTCATTTGTTCTTGAAAATCCAATCTTTATCAAATAATTGTGCAACCTCTCATACCATGCTCTAGGGGCTTGTTTCAATCCACACAACACCTTGTTCAATTTGCAAACTATATTTTTCTTGCTTGGGTCAACAAATCCTTCAGGTTGTTCAATGTATACTTCTTCTAATATATCATTCAAAAATGTAGATTTGACATCCATCTGATATACTTTGAAATCTTTGTATACAACATATGCAAGTAGAGTTCTCATACCTTCTAATCTTGCTACAGGGGAAAATGTTTCCCCATAGTCTATTCCTTCTTGTGCATAACCCTTGCATAGCAATCTTGCCTTGTTCCTTGTGACTTGTCCATATTCGTTAAGCTTGTTTCTGAATACCCATTTTGTTCCAATAACATTATTGTCTTCTGGTCTCGGCACCAGAGTCTAGGTATTATTCTTTTCTATCTAATCTATTTTTTCATTCATAGCTTGTATCGAGTCATCATTCTCTAAAGCATCTTTTACAGTTTTAGGTTCAAACTCACATAGTAAACATGTAGGGTCTTTCAACTTACTACTTTTCAAGACTCTAGATTCCTTATCTCCAATGATTTTATCAAGCTTATGATGTCTTCTTACATACTGTGCCAATGTAGGTTTGGATTTCTTTTCTCCTTGATCTTCAAGTTCATCAAGCAAATTATCAATTTCAGCTTCTGATTACTCAGCAACATCCTCCTGATGCTCGAAAACATCCTCTTGATGCTTGGAAGAATCCTCTTGATGCTCAATAGCATTCTCTAGATGCTCGGCAACATCCTCCTAATGCTCGACATTGCTTACTCATGACTCTGCATCTGGTGTAAGTGTGTTACTTGCCTCTCCTTCTTCCATGTACACAAAACATCTATAATCTTTAGGTTCTTGTTTTCCTTCCAGTTCATTCTTCTCTATATATTCATCAACTCTCACATTTGTACTTTCCACAACTTTGTTAGTGTTAGAATTCAAACACTTATAAGCTTTTCTCTTAGTGGAATAACTTGGGAATATGCCTTCATCACTTTTTGTATCAAATTTTCCATTCCTATTATCTTTTAGTATATAGAATTTACTCCCAAAGATTCTAAAATATTTCACATTATGTGCATATCCATGCCATAACTCATAAGGTGTAGCATTTGTACCTTTCTTGATTTGTACTCAGTTTAAGGTATAAACAACTGTACTTACAACTTCTCTCCAGTATTTTTGTGCAACATACTTCTCAATCATCAGTGTTCTTGCACAATCCATAATTGACCCATTTCTTCTCTTTACTATGCCATTCCGTGGAGGTGTTCATGGTGTAGACATCTATCTTTTGATTACTCTATCATTGTATCTAATAGATTGAACTCATTTGATATAAACTGTCCACCTCAGTTAGATCTTAGACATTTCAAGCTTCTACCTATTTCTTTTTCAACTTTTGCCAAATACCACTTAAAAAATTGAAATGCATCAAATTTTTCTTTTCAAAACATTGCAGTCATCATCCTAGTGTAATCATCAAAAAATGGAATAAAGTACTTATCACCACAATAACTTTGTACACCCATAGGTCCACAAAGGTCAATATGAACCAATTCAAAAATATTTTTAGAAGTAAATGTCTTTCTCTTGAAACTAGACTTTGTCATTTTTCCCAACAGACAATGTTTACACGTCACATTATCAGGTTTCTTTAATCTCAACAGACCTCTAACTTTCTTATTTTTACTAATATTTACCAGATTGTCAAAATTTACATGACATGACCTCTTATGCCATAGCCATACATCATCAAATTGTGCAAAAAAACATGTCTCTTCAGATAGATCTAGATAGAACAAGTTACCTCTAGTCTATTCTCCACTTCCAATTAGTTCACCAATGGCATCAAATATTTTAGCCTTTCTGTGATGAAACTCCACTCGGGAACCAGTACTGTTAATCTGTGCAACACTCATAAAATTATAGTTAAGACCTTCAACCCAATAGGTATTTTCACATTTGATCTTATCAGTTAGCTTTATTGATCCTTTACCTCTCACAAGACATGGTGCATCATTACCAAACTTAACACTTCTACCTTTGTAATGATCTAGGGTTTCAAATTTACTTTTCTCACCAGTCATGTGATGTGAGAAACCACTATCAATAATCCATTTGTCATCTTTACTCACATAAGAAATAAGTGTAGTTTTCTCATCTTTATTAGAATAATCTTTCATAGCAACATAAACTACTTCAATATCAAAGTTATCAGTGTCACTATCAGTTTCCTCTTCAATAATATAACAGGATTTCTTACCTTTGTCCTTTTAGTCTCTGTACCTTTAGTGATCTTTGTTATCTCTCTTATCCTTGTACTTTCTTTCTCTTTCCTCATCCTTGTTAGTCCTATCAGGACATCTTGTTGTAATATGGCCAACTTTGTTACTTGAAAAATAGTGTAGGCTAGGGAGTTTGGAACCTGTTACCTGTCTTGAAAGGATGAAACACTCAAATGTTAAAACTAATCTAACATGTTCAAGAATCATAAAAAGCTAAGACAATGGAAACAAAACCCAACCACCTCAAGATTATCGCTAAAACAAGTGCTATACAACATTGTTTGATTTGCTTCAATGAGAGGGATGTGGATGTGCTCTCTAACACATGGAGAGGGATTTGTGGTGATGCATAAATGAATATTAAGCTAAGAATGCTTATGCTATGCAAGAAAAATGTAATAAACTATGTTCAATCCATTATTCTAAGCTATGATGATTTAAGAAGCATAAAAGAGAGTTAATCTAACAAATATGCTAAATGCTATGCTATGCTAGATGTATTTTACCATTACAACAATGCATGAAAGATGAAACTAATCTAATATATTTCTCTTGGAAGAGAGGGTATTTATAGGATTTGGGAAGGGCTTGGGTTAGGAGAAAGGTTAGAGTTTGGGGTTTGGTTAGGGGTTGAGTCAAGGGGATAAGGATTGACTTTCAAAGGGTTGAATGGACCAAAATTAGGATAAGGGTTGAGGAATTTCTAGAAGAGTCTAGGGGTTTCTAGGATTTAGGCTTTTAAATAAATGTTTAATTTATTTAAGGAATGTGGTTGAGGACTTTATTTACTAAATGAATTTAGTAAATAGGAGGGGTTATGTTTAAATTAGATTTAAACACTTTTGGAAGGGGTTTATCATTCAAATGTGATTTAAATGTTTTGGGGAGGGATCTTTTAATTAAAGGTGTTTAATTAAAATAAAGGGATTTAATGGCATAAAATATATTAATTAATTAAATAGTTAATTAATTAATTAATGATGATGTCATTAGTGGTTTTTAGAAAAATAAAAATATTTTTATTTTCTAATGGATTTTTAGGTGTCTACAAATAGATTATAGGAAGTTTACCTTTATATTTTCCTTTTAATCTTTTTAATCTTCTAGCCATGAGTGCCTCAAGATCATCTAGTTCCTCATCAAAAGTGTCACTATCATTGTCACTGTCACTATCACTATCACTTTCACTATCACTTTTCACACATTTTTCTTTTTCTCTCTTAGACTTATGAAAAACTATTTGTGACTTGAATGCAGATTCAACATTAGGAACAATTTAGTTATCATAGTTAGATAGCTCAAAAGAAGTAAGCTTACCAACAAGATTTTCTAGAGTTAGAACATTACTAGGGTTACATCTTGATTCTTCAATTACAAAAATTTTGATAGCATAGATAAGAAGAAAATTTCTCAATAGCTTACCAATAATAGTCTCATCATCAATGATTCCATTAGCTCCTCTAATAGCATTCATTGTCTTCTTAATTCTACCATAGTACTGAGAAATATTTTGACCTTCTTGCATTTTTATTTCATCAAACTTACCTCTCAAGCTTTCAAATTTTTCTCTTAGTACATTTTTATCACCACCATAGATAGTTGCAAGAGTATCCCACATTTGCTTTGTAGTAGTGCAGTGTTTGATATCTTCAAATTCAAGTAGCTTAAGGTAGATGCAATCTCAAACATTTCTTGATTCCTATATTTCTTTCATCTCCTCGGTAGTCAAAGGTGCAACAGGTATAACATAGTCATGTTCCACATAGTACTTTGTTGAATCACCAATATCAGCTAGATACAATTTCATCAAACTCTGCCATGCAGGGAAGTTCTCTTTGTTCAACTTCGGTACATCCTTTTTATACATCTTGATCATTAGCTTCAAGTACCTTTAAAATTTTCTCTATAAGCACCAACAACTCTGATACCAGTTGTTAGAATTATTTAGAACAACAAAGAGCAGGGGTGAATCAGTTTTTCTTAGGTCCAGATGTACGAATTGAATTTTCTAGCACTTCAACAATCTCAGATCTAATCACCAACTCAACTCGGTCTCTAAAGTATATATCAAAAACATATAACATGCAATCCACTATCCAAATGTAAATAACATGTAGAATATAAAAACATTCACATCAAAACATTCACACAAGTATAACACCAGGATTATAGTGGAAAACCAACTTGGGAAAAACCACTTTGTAAGATTTAAACACTCTGTCAAAAGTGACATGGTTAAAGGATTTAAGTACATTCCATTAGAATTCCACCTTTATTAAAGGATTTATACAATGAATATTAGGTCAACCTTGATTAAAGGATTTAGATTGATACAATGGTTAGAAAGTAACAGTAGTTTCTGATCTTAAAAACATACAAATCACTTTGGAAATACATATCCTTTTTGCACATATATGTTGATTTACTGACTGAGCTTCATTTCCATATCCATCACTGATCTGCTCGGAATCCACTTCAAGCAATCAAAAATCTTCTCAACTTTAGCCTTCTGCTTATACTTTTCAGTCAATAACATCAACAACACTAGATCCTTGCTTTAACCTCAAAATTAGGTTTTCCTTTATATTTCTTTGGTTAGGTTGATCCATCTTTTTCCACTTAATCTCCTTCGTAGATCTTATTTTTAGGCTAGATTCATTGAATCCTTCCATCATTTAAGTTCTTCATCCTTCCTTATAGATACATCTTCAAACTTCTCATTGAATCCATAATAAAATGATTTACCATGCATTAAATTCTCCATAAATTTCATTAATAGAGTCAACATGATTTACATATCCCAAGAATTCAACTATGTCAGCTGGGAATCTCAATTCTTTCTCCAAATGTAAATTACTGACACTCGGTCAATACTATGTTCGTCTCCTCGGTCATCATTGCGTAACTCGGTCATCTCTACAAACTATCTTCCTTGGCTAACACTATCCTTGCTTGGTAATTCCCTGTCACTCGGCATAAACTAATTTTTGGTCAACACTAAATTTACTGGACATATACTAGTACTTGGTTGACCCAAACATCACTCGGCTTCAACTAGATTTCTTCATTTTGCTCAGTTAAGCCTACTTCTTCAGTCTTTCTTCTTACTTAGATAAACAATACATTATCTTATCAACATTCCAACTAATCAAGTACTCATTGAAGTATCAAATAACTCAACCTTTCCTTAGGTTCTCTTGTTATCTCATTGCCCTAATCCTTTTCATCAATCAATAGATATGGTACTCTCTTAGATAGAAATTATCTTACTAGTTAAGGTTTGACATCAATGAAAATACAACAATTGTTTCAATTGTAGTTTCCAACACATACATGTTCATAAATTCATGTGATCTTAACCATAGCTTCCTTATATCATATCCTAGCTCATATTAACTTCGTAAGGCTTAATTCAACTTCTTCTAAACTCTATATTATTCTGATGCTTATACTAATACATAATTCATGAAATTTGATGTTTAACTATTTTGAGATGAGTTTGCAATTGATTCAAACTTACTCTCAAATATATTACCTATTTGATTTGCTGATATACTGAGTGTGCTTGCTTGATCTGTAGCTTTGACAAACTCAACTTCTTCTAAGTTATTGCAATTTTATTTTTGACTGCTGTTGGTGTTCATATTTCTTCTGGTGTAGTTAATATTTCTTCTAGGATTAGGATTTCTCATGTTGTTCATTCTATAATACCTCACCGTGTGACCAATGTTACCACATATCTGATAAAATATAACATTTTTTCCATCTCTCGGTCCTAATTAACTGATTTGTGATCTGTAATTTTTGGCAATATGTCCAAAATTGTTGCATCTATAACACACAACTCCATTTCCTATGTTGTTTGTTTCTCCAATAGGTCTTTTATCTGTAGGGTTAGTGTCTCTAAACATTCTACTATTACCATTATCATTCGATCTAGGTTTCTTACAATCAATAGCTCTATGACCAAAACTATGACAATTATAACAATAAATAGAGATAGGTTTGAATTGCTTACCTGTTAAATCTCTTTTCATGTGTCCAAAAGAATTGCATGAAAATCATCTACCTTTGAATTCTCTTCACATCTCTTCAGGAGGTTTTTTTTTCTTAGGTGGGTTAGGTACATTTTCAGATTTGTTAGACTCATCTAGTTTAGTTTCCAGATCTAGTTCTTTGCATTTTTCAATCTTCTTTGGGAATTTGGTTTTCAAATTATCCAAGACCAATTTTTTCATAAGAGGGTTTCTGATAAGAAATTTGTTCATCAATTTTTTCACTACTGGAATATAGTTTCTCAAGATGTTGTTTAGATTGAGTTAGTTCTCCTTTCACAATTATGTTGTATTTCACAAGTTCACCATACTGTAATTTTGTAGTCTCAAATTTAGATGTCATTTTGGTAAGTTTAGATCTTAGATCTACATTTTTAGACTTCATATTTGATTCATCTTTGTTGTTATCATCTTTCAAGCTTAGCTTTAGGTCTACAATCTTCTGTTCATGTTTCAGGATCTCATTCTCCTTCAGTTTTGAAACTTCATCACTATCCTTGACTTGACTTGTAAGTTCTTTCTTTGATTTTAGATCTTCTATATTTTCTTTTAGTTTCTCAATGTAGTCTTTCGTACTATCATATTTATCCTTCTGTGTATCTCTTTCTTCAGTAAGAATATCAATCTGTTCAAGAGCTTCATCAAGATTTTTCTGCAATTGATCCATATCCATAGAGATCTTAGTCAAGCTGTTAGGACTTCTCCAAATAATTTTTTCTGAGTAACTAGGCTCTAATACTTATTGTTAGAAATAGGAAATATTGAGAGGGGGGGGGGGGAATCTATATTTCACAAACATTTACTTTTGCCCACTTATGGATATATGAAATTAACTTATAGCTTGTTGGAGATTTTCTAGCAAGCCAATGTTGACTGTATGTTTGTCATTGATGACAACATATGGTAAGAAATGTACATTATAGTTCTATGCAGAGATCCTTGAGAATATGTTGTTTAGTTATGTTGTCAACATGATATCATAGATGTAGAGGTTGATTCTGAGTGTAGTCAGTTGTTCAGTTGTTTGTATCAGTAGTGTTCCTGATAGTGTTACAGGCAGAGTTTTGTATGTGATTCATAGTATGGTTATGTTGGAGCCTTGCATTTTTATAATTATGTTGTAGTCAGGTTTGTGAAGCTATATTCATGGATGCAAAGTTATTCATGTAGTTGAAGTTAAGTTATGATGTTTCTATTCACCAGTTAGAGTTTCCTAAGATTGTCTGATGGAGCCGATAATGTTTATATTGTTTCAGAAGTTGCGCCTATCATTTTGATATGTGTGTTTGGTTTCATGTTTGGTTATGAGTTATGAATGTTTTATTAAGAGTGCATAACATATTTCAAATTGTGAGTAAAGTTTTAGTTAATTTGGTGGAGCCGACAGTATGAAGCGATGCATCTACTCATATTGAGTTGTGTGGTCCTTTTTGTGTTGCGTGCTTAGTTTAGCCATTGGAGATGTTGTTGGAGAGTTTCAGTGTTTCTCTAATATGATTTCAAGAAGGTTCTAACATGTCAGCTTGATTATATCTTTTGGAGAAGACTACTTATAGCCGATGAGTTGTGATCACTTAGTGTAGTAGGAAGAAAATAAGTGAATAAAAGAGCAGAGAAAAAAGTGAAAAGTATTGGGTCAATAAATCTATATGTGAAGAAGCAGAGAGTGTATGCTATCCATTAGAGCTAATCAAGATAGTAGGTCTAATTCACAGTTCACCAAGATCGAGATATAATGTGTATTTGTTGTGTAGAAGGTTGTAACCTTCACCATTTGAGTAGTGTGCTCCCGAACAGTGTGTCCTCACCCCTAACATGATTATTTATAAAAGACTCCTAACAGGTTCCAACCTTTGACCAAGTCACTATACTTCATGCATTGTAAAGATCAACTCCTAATAGTGTTGAAATATCTTCTAACAAAGATCATTATACTCTAGTGCAGTTTATAGTGGGTGCTAATTCCCACCAGGGGTTTTACCTATTTGGGTTTCCCCGTAACCAAAATTATGGTTTTTTGTTAAGTGTTATCTTATTGTGTATGTGCTTAATGTTATTCTCTACTTAATTGGATAAAGAATTGAATCTTGTAGATAACTGATTCATCCCCGCCCCCCCCCCCCCCCCCCCCCCCACATTTATCTATTGGGACTATTCCTAAAAATTGGTATTAGAGCCAAGTGCCTTGGAGAGAAAGTTTAACAGCTTGAGGTTGATTAGATGGTGTTCTTTAGAAAAGAAAGTCCTAATTTTGATGGAGAGAATTATCTAGATTGGAAAAATAAAATGATAACACATTTGCAATGCATTGGTTTTGAGATTTTGGAGTAGCTACTCAAGATGTTTAGATTCCCTCTCTAAAAGATCTTGCAAAAGATGATACAACTATTAAACAAAAGGAAATGATCACTCAAAATGCAATTGCCAAAGAAGCCCTTATCAGTGCCCTATCTGACAGTGAGTTTTCAAAGATACAGAAAGTAGATAAAGCCTACAAAATATGGAAGTATCTAGAAGGCATGTTTGAAGGAGATATCCAAGCCAAGAATGCATGTAGAAAGACATGGAAGAAAAGATACAATACTTTGGAGATACTACCTGAAGAGAACATCAGAGCCTACAATCAAAGAATTAATGAAGCATTTGCAGGAAACAGGAACAATGGTGGAGAAATTTCGGAAGAAGACATAATGGATAAATTGATGACTACTCTGACAGAAGAATATGAGAGAAAGATAAACATCCTAGATGAGACTATGTAGTTTTCAAAAGATTTCAAAAGAGAGACCTTAATCAGAAAAATTTCAGCATTCGAGATATCAAGATTGAAGACAAAACCTAAAAATGAAACAACATTCAAAGCCTCAGTCCATGGTAAGAAATCCTTGAACACTTCTGGTAATTTTGATGATGAAGATGATGATAAAGAACTAGATGAATTCATTTCTATGATTGCTAAGAAAGAGAGAAAAGGAAAAGGAAAATATAAACGTCAGTTACCATTTAAATGCTTTTCATGTAAAAAGATTGGTCATTTTGCATCTAAGTGTCCTACAAGAGTCAAGAAGTTCAAAAAAATTTCAAGCCTAAGTATACAAAAGAATGTTACTATGCTACAGATGGAGTATTAGATGAAGATTCAAGAGAAGATGAGATTGGATTTATTGCAATTGAAGACATGGAAAAAATGTTTGATGAAATGGATATTGAAGATGAAAAGAAAGCACAAGAGCTAGCATTGATTTCACAAGTAGACATCGGGACAGACTGGATCATTGACAACAAATGTTCACATCACATGACATGAGACAAAGATAGATTTTTAATCTGGATAAGTACAAATGTGGCATGGTTAGATTTGGAGACAAAAATCCTAAACCTATCATAGGTACAGGAGCTATCACTTTGGATGGAAAGAATAACATTGATGATATTCTATATGTTGATGGTTTACAACATAACTTACTAAGTACTAGACAATTGCTCAACAAAGGATATCAGTTGGAATTCAAAAAAAAAAAGTGCATCATTAATAACAAAGGAGTAATGATTGCATCAGGTTCAAAGACAAAAGGTAATGTTGTTTAGCTTAATTCAGAAGCAAGTTGTTTTGTTGCAAAAGTAGATGATAGTTGGTTATGACACAACAGACTATGTCACATCAACTTTGACAATATAGTAAAGATAAGCAATGTAAAGGTAGTAAGAGACCTCCCTAGTATTGCAAAACTAGTTGATACAATATGCATGGAATGTGTGATGGGAAAATATGTAAGGAATTCATTCAGAAGCAAGCATAATTTGACAAAGAAAAAATTGGATCTAGTGCATACAAACTTATGTGTGATGAACTACAATTGATTTAGAACCTAATTGAAGAATCTATGATTAGAGATCACCAAGCTGATTGATTAGATATGTAAGATGCTTAAATCAATATTATGTTGTCATTTATGTCAACTAGTTTGACAACACTTGTCTTGTAAGTTAATATACTGAAACATCTGTAGAAAAGGAGTGAAAGAGATGAAGAATAGAAATATCTACATGAGGAAGATGGATATGATAGATGAGGATAAGGAATACATTGAGTAACTTGTTGATGAGTCTATGACCTTATGATATTGACTTGATTATGTTGCATTCATCTATGATGATGAAAAGAGTCTAAAGACACAAAGCAGTGTTGTCAGTTGATGAAGCATTTCAGTATACACTGATGAAGTGTAGTGTATACCGAGCACAATGTAAACTGAGCTTGTATTCACTGACGCATTTCTTTATTAACCAAGAAGAACAGAATGAACTAAATGACTAGCTTAACGGATAAGAATTGATGAGCTAGAAAGTGTATGATTTTGAGGTAACAGATAAAGTTTGTTATGATGATCGATGAATAACAAAATTTAGGAAAGATCTAATGGATTGGAATCAAATGTGTTATTGATACATCAGCCGAGGAAGGTTAAAGTGGAAAAATCAATGAAGATGATTAAGTGGAAAAATCTAATGGAGCAGAAGAAAATGGTTTACATGTCTATATAAGAGACTGGAGATTTCATAAGTGAGTGTGATGCTGGAAGAAAATGAAACTATAGAATCATCACGTGAACAAGTTTTCATGCATTCTGATCATACTAGTTAAGGAGAACCCTACTATAGAGCATTACTGAGTGACAGAGAGTAATTACCAACGGACAGTAAGTTGATATATTGTTGAATCAGAAATGTTAAATTGATCAAAAAGATTTGTATGAGCTGAATATTGATTTGTATATCTGCAATTGAAGTTGTAATAAATCAAATCACTTACTATTACATATTTAACCATTGTACACAGTCAAATCTCTTAATCGAGTGGACTAAGAAAGTCTTTTATGTATCATTCATAGAATGAACATTGTTATCTTGTCAACCCCAGAGTGACTGCTAGTTGGATGATAATGGTTCATCTTAAATCCTCTAACAAGGTCACACCTAACAGTGTGTTTGTAACCTTTAACAGGGTTGGGTCTTCACCGACATCACTTCAGAAGAGTGAATATTTTTGGGTTTTTGGTCCCAGGTGGTTTTTCCCTTCACAGGGTTTCCACGTTAAATCTCTTGTGTTATGTGTTGATTATGATATTTGTTTGATGTCATATTTGCATGTTGCATATTTGATTTAATCGGTAACTACTATATGTTTTAGACTGGTAATCGGTAAATACACATATAGTAAAATTATTTTTAAGCTACCAAGCAGCAGAATTTGAAGTATTTGGTTTTTGGATTATAGATTTTGAATTGTGACAGTGATTAACTGATTCACCCCCCTTTCAGTTATTCTAACAATGTGGACCAACTCAAACAAGGTCATACTATGGTGAAAGGTACTTTATTTTTTTTTTTGATGATTACTCTAGAATGATGTGGGTTGCATTCTTAAGAGATAAATCTGAAGCATTTGAGAAGTTCAAGATATTCAAAGCTAAAGTTGAAAATGAGTCTAGATTAAGATAAAATGTATGAGATCAGATAGAGGAGGAGAATTCACCTCTAACAGATTTTATGACTATTGTGAAGAACATGAGATAAAGAGACAACTAAGTGCACCTAGAACCCCTCAGTAGAATGGAATTGCAAAAAGAAGAAATAGGATCATACTTGACACAGTGCGCATTATCATGATTGAAGGAAAAGTTACACACACCTATTGGAGAGATGTAGTCAATATTGTTTACTATACTATTAACAAAATTCAATTAAGGCCAAGCATAGAAAAGATAGGTTATGAGCTATGGTTTGGGAATGTACCTATAGTAAAATACTTCAGAATCTTTGGAAGCAAGTGTTATATCAAGAGAGATGAACCTATTGGGAAGTTTGATGCAAGAAGCGATGAAGGTATTTTTCTTGGTTAGTCTACTAAAAGAGAAAAGCTTATAGATGTTTTAACTTAAGATTGAAGAAGATCATTGAAAGTGCACATGTATAGAATGATGAAAAGTTTATGATTCAAGATAGATATCATGATTATGCACCTATGATTGAAGAAGAACCTAGACCTACCAGTAGAGAAGCAGTTGTTGAAGAAATGTTTGACAACATTGATGTATTATTCAATGAACTTGCAACAAGTGAAGAAGAATCACAGAAGATAGATGAGAGAGTCACACCTAATGTTCCAAAATTTACAATTTGATGCCATTCAAAAATATATCATTGGAGATCAGAACATCAAAGTCATGACAAGATCAAAAGAAAAAATAGTCAATGAAGTGGTATGTTTACTTTCACAAATTGAACCTTTAAGTGTTGAAGATGCATGTAATGATTCAGATTGGCATGAAGCAATGAAAGAAGAATTAGATCAAATAGTTAAGAATGATACATGGGAACTAGTCCCCAGGCCTAGTGACAAAAATATGATTAGAACCAAGTGGATATTCAGAAACAAGATGAATGAAGATGGAGCTTTAGTAAGAAACAAAGAAAGACTAGTATGTAAAGGATATGCCTAGAGAGAAGGAATTGATTATTCTGATACATTTTCCCCTGTAAGAAGATTGGAAGGCATAAAGTTGATTCTAGCCTATGCAACATTCAAGGACTTTAAAGTATATCAGATGGATGTTGAGTCAGCATTCCTGACTAGAGAGTTGAAGGAAGAAGTCTACAAAGAGTAGCCTAAAGGATTTAGTTTATCAGACAAACCAGATATGGTATGTAGACTGAAGAAAGCCCTCTATGGACTTAAGAAATCCTCTAGAGCATGGTATGAAAGACTAGATTGTTACTTTAAAAAGATCAAATTCAAGAAAAGGAGCAACAGATTGTAACGTATTCATAAGAGAGACACTTGATGGATTATTACTAGTTTCTATTTTTGTTGATGACATTATTTTTGGTGGTAATGACAAGCTTAGTTCATATTTTTCTAAAGAGATGCAGAGAGAATTTGAAATGAGCATGATTGGACCTATCAAGTACTTTTTTGGATTGAATGTGCAACAGACAGACAAAGGTATTTTCATTAATCAGTCTAAGTATGTGAAAGAAATATTAAAGAAGTTTAAGATGGATGATTGCAAGCCATTAAGTACCCCTATGATAATAGGAAGCAAGATTTCAAAAGAAGATGATTCTATAGAAGTAGACAAAACCCTATATAAGTCTATGATTGGTAAAATCATATATCTTACTCAATCTAGACCAGATATTTCTAATGCAGTTGGTATATCTAGAGATTTGTAGCATAACCTAAACAAAGTCATCTTATGGAAATAAAGAGGATATTCAGATATTTGAAAGGAACTATAGATTATGGTTTATGGTATCCTAATTTAGAGAATGTAGAACTTCATGTGTATACAAATGTATATTGGGTAGGTTGCGTTGATGATAGAAAGAGTACCTCAGGAGGAGCAATATTTCTTGGAGATAGTCTAGTTAATTGGACAAGAAAGAAGTAGAATTGTATTTCTTAGTCCACAGCAGAAGCAAAGTATGTAGCAACAACATTAAATTTCTCTACAATTGTTTGCATCAAGGAGATGATAAAGGATTTTGGAATCCAGATTGATTATCCTATTGTTATTCATTGTGACAACACTAGCACTCTCAATATGTCAAATAACCCTGTGATGCATGCAAAGACAAAACACATTGTGATAAAATATCACTTCCTAAGAGAAAATGTTGTAGAGAAAGAAGTAAAATTGGATTATGTGAGCACAAAAGAATAGTTAGCAGACCTATTCACAAAGCCTTTATCGAAGGATACATTTGATTATCTCAGGGAGAAGCTGGGAGTAATTCCCTTCCCTAGATCTGATTAGAGTTTGCAGTAATACATCAGTCCTTAGTGACTGATGAATGGTTGACTACTCTACTTCAGGAGTAGTACCTGTGCTTATTTGTTTTGGTGCCCTTTTCCAATGATGTCAAAGGGGGAGTATATAGTCATGAAAAACAAAACAGTTGATTTATTCTAGAAAGGGGAGTATGCAGTAGAAAGGAGAGTTCATAGTAAAAGATGTAGTAGTTGGAGAATTCATCCTTGGGGGAGTTTTTTTGAGGAAATGGAGAATGTTATAAAATAATTTTACATTTGGATTGGTGGTGTTTTTCATTCTATATGTTGCCATCAATGCCAAAGGGGGAGATTGTTGGAGATTTGCTAGTAAGCTAGTGTTGACTGTATGTTTTTCATTGATGACAACATATGGTAAGCAACGTGCGTTTTAGTTCTATGCAGAGAGTCTTGAGAATATGTTGTTTAGCTATGTCATCAACATGATATCATAGACATAGAGGTTGATTATGAGTGTAGTCAGTTGTGTAGTTGTTTGTATCAGTAGTGTTCATGATAGTGTTATAGGCAAAGTTTTGTATGTGATTCATAGTATGGTTATGTTGGAGCCTTGCATGTTTATAATTATGTTTTAGACATGTTTGTGAAGCTATGTTCATGGACACAAAGTTAGTTGTGTAGTTGAAGTTAAGTTAAGATGGAGATGACAATGTTTATATTGTTTCAGATGTTGCGCCTATCATTTTGATATGCATGTTTGGTTTCATGTTTGGTTATGAGTTAAGAATTTTTTATTAAGAGCATATAACATATTTAAGCTTTTGAGTAAAGTTTTAGTTAATTTGGTGGAGCCGACAGTATGAATCAATGTGTTTACTCATATTGAGTTGCGCAGTCCTTTTTGTGTTGTGTGCTTGGTTTAGCCATTGGAGATGTTTTTGGAGAGTTTTAGTGTTTCTCTAATATGATTTCAAGAAGGTTCTAATAGGCCAACTTGATTATATCTTTTGGAGAAGACTACTTATAGCCGGTTAGTTGTGATCACTTAGTGTAGTAGGAAGAAAATGAAATGAATAAAAGAGCAGAGTAGAAAGTGTGAAGTATTGGGCCAGTAAAGCTATATGTGAAGAAGTAGAGAGTGTATGCTATCCATTGGAACTAATCAAGATAGCAGGTCTAATTTGTAGTTCACCAATATCCAGATATAGTCTGTATTTGTTGTGCAGAAGGTTGCAGCCTTCACCATTTGAGCAGTGTGCTCTTGGATAGTGTGTCCTCACCCCTAACATGGTTATTTATAAAAGACTCCTAATAGGGTTCGACCTTTGACCAAGTTAATTTACTTCATGCATTGTAAAGATCAACTCCTAACAGTGTTGAAAGATCTTCTAACAAAGATAATTATACTCTAGTGCAGTTTATAGTGGGTGCTAATTCCCACCAGGGTTTTTACCTATTTGTGTTTCCCCATAACCAAAATTATGGTGTTGTGTTAAGTGTTATCTTATTTTGTATGTGATTAATGTTATTTTGTACTTAATTGGATAAATAATTAAATCTTGTACATAACTGATTCACCCCCCCCCCCCCCCCCATGTCAGTTATCTCTTGGGACTATTCCTAACATAGCTTGCATAAGAAACTAAACTGAATAATAAGAACAACAAAAAAATGAAGGAACTCATAACACCATGTTTGTTCTTGAGGAAACCTTGGCCAAGGGAAAAACATAGTGGGGATGATACCTACAAATGATTGACTAATCAAAAGTATATGGTTAAAGATATTGACCCTATTAGGAGTCTATCACATCCGTATAGTGTCTTTGTCCTGGTTAAAGGACTTTAGGACTTGTTAGAATCCTCAAACCTATTAAGAGTTTTTTATTAAAAAACATGAATGTATGCAAGATGAGATCACTTCCCAAACATGCAATATATAATGATAGTCTCTGATACAAAAGGTAAAATACAAAAACCTTTTTCTGTTGCTGAATATCTTCAATATTCTGATCTAGCTTTGTAGTCTCTTCAAAAATTATAATCAATTCACATTACTTTGATCATATATTAGATTTAATATAACATATATCACTTTTTTTCTATGTCTATATCTATATCTCTCTTTACATTTAAAAGTATCTTACTTCTAAAGTTATTACAAAACAACTTTCTTGTCGGCCTTCAATACATTGAACACTGCCAACATGAAATTAATTCATGTTACCCTAGGGTTAACATCTAGGATATCATCCCTAATTATTTAATTAATTATTTTGATAAATAAAATAATCCCTTAACTCAATATAACCAATTTATGATTGCTGCTCTGTTCTGGTCAACTCAACACTGTCTTTGTAAAACAATGATATCTATTTCCGTACATGTACTCATAAAGACTTGCACTCTTAGATGTATCTTCAATATACATGGAATGATATATGTTCAAGTGTGCATATACTGAACTTCCTTCAGTGAACATTTCTAATCAAAATAGTCTCTATGTAGACAGATAAACACTATTATACTTAGACAATTTTCATAAGTTCTTATACAAAAATTTCTCCTCGGATCATGTTGTCTTAATACTGAATATGTATGTTGCCATATTGACAACATCATGATATCCTACTTAGCCAAATTTCCAAAAGAAAAAGAACACACCCTTTTATCCCCCCTATTGCTAGGTCAGAAAGGGATTCTTGATGACGGATAACACACTTTAAGCCCCCAAGTAAGGGTATTTATTTAGGATAGACACACGCTTTAAAAGAAAGGAAAATATTATAACATGGGATGTAAATCTCTTGAAAAAGATAAGATCCTTACGTAAACAAACAATGCCACACTAGAAAGGATATCATGTGATAAAAAGAGACCACATAACCTAGAGAAAGGTAATCCTTAGAAAGGAATAATAGATTGATAAATGAAACCTTTCCCTCCAAGAGTGAAGGAAAGGGAAAAGATAACCCATTACATGCTTATGTGATAAATCTTTTATAATAGACATGCAGTTTCGAGGAAGCATAAGGTTGTAAATTAGGATGTAAGTCTCTTGAAAAAAATAAGATCCTTGCATAAAAAAATAATCCATGAAAGAAAGGACATCATATTATAAAAGAAGAAATTCCACAAGGGATATTGGATCTATTATAAAGGAAGAGAAAAAGAGGAAGGAGGATCAAGTATACACACCTTCCCTATTTCTAGGTAAGGGAATACTTAAGAAAGGATGAAAAATTATGTTCCCTAAGTGAAAGTTCATTTATAATAGACACACACTTTCAAACAAGTATAAGGTTTTCACTCAAGATGTAAACCTCTTGAAAAAAGAGAAGATCCTTATGTAAAATAAAAAATCCTCACAATAAAAACTTAAAAAGCATGCATAGGGGAGTGCTGTGGGTGTGGGTGAGTAGGGGTTTCCTATTTCCCGCCTAGGAAAACTTAAAAATCATGCACAGGGGAGTGTTGGCTTGGTGCATCCTACTATGCTTGCAAGGGGGCTTGCTCCTGAGGGTGTTTCTTCTGGCTTGCAACCTCACTCTTCTAAAAATAACCCAAAAGCTTCCTCGGTTAATTATTCTTCCAGTTCGGTGGTAGCAACTAAAGACTATGTTGAAGTGGCATGTTATGATAATGTTTCTTCTAAATCATTGCATGGGACTGGGGGTTCTTCTCGTGGTGTGCCTTCTACTATCCCAATTTCTGTTGGTGGTTCTCTTTCAGTTAATCTCTTTGTTGTTGTTGAAGGGGAGCTGGATAGTTGTTTTGAGATCCTTATGGATCAAGCTCTGATATGTCATTTTTGGGGGTTCTGGCCGAGTCTATCCCAACTTCATGATTGAATTTCTTGAAACTAGGAACCACTAATCTGAAAGGATGTTCACATTTTTCCCTTAGCTAAAGGTTTCTTTGTAGCTAAGTTTGATACTTTTGAGGATAGAAATTTGATATTGTTTGATAATTATTTTAGTTGGGAAGATGATAAATCTTTGCTTATGTTAAAACTGTGGCACCCAGATTTTAATCCCTCTACTAAAGTTTTTAACAATTTTCCTATTTGGGTCAGGCTCCCCAATCTCCCTCTCCATCTTTGGCAAGGATCTGTCCTCAAGGAGGTGGGGAGGCTTTGGGGGAGTTTCTTCTTATTGACAATGATTCTTCTTATATGTTTCATTCCACCTTCGCCCAGATTCTGGTAGATATTGATATTTCGCAGTGTCTCCCTGCTGAAATTAAAATTGAGTCATCTAAAGGATGCTGGATGCAACAACTAGATTTTGAGGGCATCCCCTCTAGATGCAAAAAATGTTATAAAATAGGCCATCAGGAAACACATTGCATCTTTGACTTGAAAAAGAAGAAAGTTTCTCATACTTGGTGGAAGGATGCTTCCACCAAGCATTACATAATCTTTAAAAATTTTTCTCAAATTTTGAAGGATTCTGATGTTGTCTCATGTCTTCAGAAGCCTACTATTGTAGAAAATGGATCGGGTCCTATTCTGCCTCCTCTAGAACCTACTAGGACTGTTGTTGATGAGGCTTCTATTCTCCTAGCTATGAAAGAACCTCCCTCTCCTTTGCTAGTGGATACCAGGCTTTCGGCTGGTGGATCTACTTTTTCTATTCTTGTCATTCCTATTGGTGTGGTTATTGCTGAGGATGTTGGTGTTCTTGTGTCTCTACTGGGAGTAATTCTAGATTTCTTTTAGAACCTTTGCTGGGGGCTGGGTCCTTTGTCTTGGATTCGCTGTGCTAGCAGGATGAGGTTGTGAGAGTTTACAATGGTTGGATCACTGTTAAAGGGAAACAAGCTAAGAAATATTCCTCTTCATTTTACATGACTCTTTGTTTTTATAAAAAGGGGAATTTTGGATAACTTTGCTGCTATCTTTTTAGGACTGCTGTTTAAAATGATCATCTTATTGTAGTTTTGGGTCCATTGTTTGAGGTCCATCCTTTTTTTTTGGCTAGACTGATTCATTTTGGGAGCTTTTAATGTTCTATCTTAATATTTTTATGTTAAAGGGTTTTGGGGCCCCTTTAAAACCTCATGTTACCATTAATAAAAAAAATCCTCACAATAAAGGATATCATGTTATAAAAGAAACAAGTCAACAAAGAGATAAAATGGATCCTTGGGATAAATAGGAGGGTGCAATAGTACCTTTTTCCCCCAAGTGAGGAGACAAGGAATAAGGACTACTATGTTTCTCACAAAGTATGATTGCACCTATAATTGCATCACCATAAATGACCTCAAAGGATAGGTTAGCAATGCCACATAGAAAGGAGAAACATAATAGGAACATAAATGTTATTTAGAATGATCATGAAAAAGGTTCTAATCATTGTTACATTTCATTTGAATCATACCACAATCAATGAATTCCTGAATTTCACACTTCAAATCATAATACTTATTAGTCTCATGGCCATGAATTTGATGATACATACAAATGAAAGAATTGTCTTGTTTGCGTTTAGTATTTTTTGTTTGATTTTCAAAGGAAGAGTAATTAAGTTGGCTTTAAGAAGCTCGAAAAAATCTCTTGTTGTGATGAGAAATTAGGAAAAGAATGTATAAATTGATTGGACAAATGGGAAGGTTGGAAAATTAGAGTTTCTTCTGAAAAATGTGATGTATATTTCTCTCGAGATTTAATGCTTTATTGCAAATATCCTATACCATGTCCATTAGGAAGTTTTGATACATGAAAAATATAATTCCTTTATGTATAATTGGGTTGAAATTTAAAGAGGCCCAATCAATATCCATACATATATTAGAATAAGGTATTTTTTTCTCAAATTCAAGGATTTTGTCTTACTTCGAAAGGTTGGTGTGAATTTTAAATTTCCCCAATCATCATCTTGAAGAGTTGATGGTTTTCTTTTTTGTATTGGAGAAATAATTGAAAAAGGAAATGGAGATTGAGTAGTGTTGAATTGATTAGGATCCTTCTATGCTAAGGTTGGATTTATGGAAGGGAGGACTATTGGGATTTGATGAAGGTGTTGGAGAGATTTTTTTCATGGAATGAATATTGGAGTGTTGTCATTATTAGAAAAAAAGTCTTTTAGGATGAATTAATCCAGTATAGTAGTGGTGAAGATGATCGCACAAGGATTTCTCTAAGTATATGAGTGTTTGTTGATAACACAATCAATCATGGTGAATGCAGTGTGTGGTGATGATATGGAATGATTTGGTGGTGAAATTGGAAAGGTAGAATCTATAGAGTCATATTAGCCTACTTCTACTATCACATAAGCTGATTTAAAGTATAGTTAAAGATTCAAAATACATATTAGTGATATCAGCTAGAACAATCAATCAATTTGTCAAGGTGATGAGATCAAGGTGGTGGTTGAATTAAAGTTTATGTTTTTTTTTAATTTTTTAATTTTATTATCGAGAATGAACATTTTGGATCACAATTTCCTATGTTTGTGTGATCACTTATGAATTTGTATGGATTTTGGAGGTTGACATTAGTAACATGTTTTAGGGTTATTCCACTATACTAAAAGTGTAATAAGAGATTAAATTGAATGGATTAGATGATGGTTAGATGTTTAGAAAAGAGATTTGAGAAGAATTGAAGTGGATCTATTAGGTAGAGAGTGCTACAATCAAATCAAGTTTATTGAGTTCATTCTCAAGGTAATTTCTAACAGGATTTCAATTAAACTCCTTTAACCAAGTTACTCTTAATAGGGTATGAAAGATCCTAACAAGTCTAAAGTCTAATTCCTCTAACCAGGTGACTCTTAGAAGGAGTTATAAATTATTGGAATAATGGTCAGCGGTCCCCTCAAGATTCCTGACATGGTTTAATAGCCTCCTGTGTATTCTATAAGTCTAGTGGTTGTATCGAGCATTAACAGGTCGATCTTTTGGTGCAACAGCAACCACTACTTGTAACAAGTGGTATCAGATCTTGGTCATAGGTTTGAATCCCCTCGGGTAACGTTGAGGGGGAGATTGTTGGAAAAATGGTCAGTGCTCCCCTTGAGATTCGTGACATGGTTTAACAGCCTCCTATGTATTCTATAAGTCTAATGGTTGTATCAAGCATTAACAAGTTGATCTTTTGGTGCAACCGCAGCCACTACTTGTAACATAAATCCCCTAATAGGACTTTGTAATAGCTTTTATCTGAGCTATAGATACTCTTAACCTAGTATACCCTTATGAGGGTGTTTTAATTTCTCCTAATATGAAAAATCTTATTTTGTGCACTAGTGAGATTAGTAGGTGACAATTCCCACTATGGTTTTTCCCTCTAACAAGGGTTTCCACACAAAATATTGGTTTTATTGTGTTGATGATTTTATGGATGTTTTATGTGTTATATTTCTATATGATATTTAATTTTTCATGTTGGATAATCTTCAAGTTAAGTAAAATTTCATATAGATCTTTGGTTGCACTAATTCACCCCCCCCTTTTCAGTGCCTTATAGCATTAAAAATTGGTATCAGAGCAGTGTGCTCTTGAAGCAGCCTAATAGCTTGGGGAAGATCTTTGAGACAGATATGGATAGTTTTAGATATCAAAGACAGGTTGAAAATTATCTTGAAGATGTAGAAGAGTTCAATGACCAATTGAAATACCAACTCAAGCAATCAAGAACCAAGATACAAGAACTTGTTGAACAATTGAATGAAAGATAAGATGTCATTGAACAAATATATTAAGGTAGTGGATATGAGGAATCACAAAAAAAATTGGAAGAATTTTATTAGGAGAATATGCAATTGCATAAAGACAAGAAGAACATTAAAAGAGAGTTAGAATCTTTGTCAATCAGAATGGGAGAAGAAATGGAAGCCACAAAGAAAAAAAATGTAGCAATGAAAATGATAGAGGAAGCTCTACAAGCCAAAGATGAATCCCTAAGAGTCAAGGAGGGTGATCTATTTAAATATGAACAAGAGCTTGGAACATTGCATGCACAACTACATAATACAAATGAAGAGAATCAAAAGATCCTAATGGAAAATGAAAAGCTGAGCTAGGAAAATGAGAAAATGAAAAGAGAATTGAAGACTGTAAGTGATTTTCTCAAGATATTCAACAAGAGTACTACAATACTTGATGAAAAACGCAAGAATCAAAGAATTCATGGAGAGAATTATAGATTAGAATACACTAGTTATGAAGTTGGTGAATCTTTAGGTACCAATAAGGCCATCCAAGATGACAAATCTAGATCTAAGGTGAACCAAAGGAAATCTAGTAAGAAAACCAATAAACCAGTTTGTTTTAATTGTCATAAGGTTGGACATACTGCTAATGTGTGCAAGAACATCAAATCTAGTGTTCAAAGTTTTAGATATAATGCTAGACCAATCACTTTTCATAGTTATTTCTATAATTGCAAAAAATATGGTCAAGAGCTAATGAGTATAGGACACAAGTGAACAATCAGTGGTCACTAGTCAATCGACAAACTGCTTATCAAAATGAGAATCGATGGGATGTTATATGATCAATTTGTCATAACTATGGTCACATGGTGATCAATTGAAGATTGATGACCAATAGAGGTAATGGATGAACTTGGAGATCAACCAATATGGCATGCTATCATTCTCATAAGATGGGATGCATTGAAAGGTTTTGTAGATCAAAGAACAATAAAGTGAACCGACCAATTAATTGGTGTGAAAAGAAAAAGGGAAAGAAGATTGTGGATGTTGAAGAGACTAGAAGGAAGATGAATAAATTTTGGATGGAAAAGAGTGATCAGAAATCATCTAAAGGATCCACATCTCCACCAGGTGTGGAGAATTCATCATCAAAATGAGTCATCTTTTACTTAGGGGGAGAAAACATTGTTGAATTCATTTGAGACCCCCTAGATGCATGTGTGGTAAGTTCTATTTGCATATTTAGATGCATTTGGTTGTCCCTTGAAGTGTTCTATAAATTTTTGGTGAAATTTATGAAGTTATGGTTGACTGCTAACAAGATATGTGGAGACATGTGTTATTCTTTTATCAACCGGTGATGCATTTAATGTTTGAGTATAGTGGAAGATAAAAGGTAATTTTAAGTCTTATTTTGCACTCACACATTCAAGAGCTTAAGCTAGGAGTAAAAGAAGAGAAGAAAGACTAGATTGTCAATGATTGTAGTGATTATAGAAGGTGTTTAAGTAATTTAGGTCAAGAAACTTGTGAGGGTTTGCATAAGTCATTCTGCTATAATAGTATAGGTATTTATTGGATCTATGAGCTTATAATTCATTATTTTCAGAATGGATAATCCCATTATTTTTGAGCTTGTTGGCTCATTTTTCCAATCCAGAAAGATTTACACTTTTTATGACAACTTAATTGTCTTTGGCTCTTTGAAACCCACTCCAAATCTATTTGAGAAAAAGGACCAACAGAATGATCCTCCTACACTTTAAGCCTTAATGCTCAAGTGGGTATACCTATGGATTCACTTCCTAAAGGAATCGATAAAACTTATTTGCATTATCCAACACAAATATTAGGCATTAATTTCCTTTACACATTGAATGAAATATATTATGATTTATAAATTGATTGATGATGAAGAACTACTTTCTAAGAACATATCAGTGTCTTATTCTAGGGCACAAAGTCAAATACAACATACATCAACAAACAATTTAACTCAAACACACCTAGAACCTAGAATAAATGCTTTGCAGATTATTCCTCTCACTCTCACATTCAAACATCAAATTGTAACAAGAAACATGAATTCTCTAAAAATTACTCCTAATAATTACCCCTCCCTTGAAAATAACTCAAAAATAACTTCACAATCTACTTTCTAAACCATACATTAAAATTGCTTTGCAACATTAACATATAAGAACTCAAGATCACAACAAGAAGACATTCATAAATATGAGATGGAATTATAGTGTATTTTTATTAAAATTCTCAGTATCAGTACATTGACAATGGTAGAATGCCGAACAAAAACTAGAAATCAAAATTATTTTTCTATTTAGTTACTAATTTCACCATCCTTAAAAGAAAATTACTATATAGAATTCACTAGCCATCTTGGAATCTTGAAAGAATTGGGATGAAACAAGCTTCAGATGGCTAGGAGAAGAAAAAGAACTAGAAGACAAAAAACAATTACATTATTATAAAACATGGAGAGAAAACTGGAGGAATATCTTTCCAATCATTTCAAATCTTCAACAGGTGGCACCTTTTTCTGCATGTGTTCAAGGTAGCTTCAAAGTTTGTTACATGGATAGTGACCACCATTCGGATAACATACACTATCCTCTTAATGATAACTACCCTCCCTATTCTCAATGATTTGGTTTTAGATGTTACCTAGTCCTCCTTCATTGCCTCTAAATCAATCGATGTCAGCTTCTTCTTCTTGGGCTTAGTGCCTCTATCCCATGATGCAACTTCCTCCTCAGAAGGCTAGGTGTACTTCAAAATCTATAGTAGCTTCACTTTCTTATCCCACCTAGAATCTGTTATGGCCTTGGCATCTACTAAGAACTTGGTACAATCATTCTCCACCTTGAAAACATCATCCAGAATATTTTTGAATAGGCTCATGTCCAAGGTGCCATCATTATTCAGGAAGGCATCATGCCTTGTCAACAACTGATCCATGTTTGATTTCCACTCCTCAACACCTATGATGTTTCCATCATCCTTGTGAATTGGAGGCATAAAATTTATGAAATCAGGGATGAACATATCCATCTTAGCTCTGACTTGATTGGATTTACCCTTGAAAAAGGCCCAAGTTGTACCAATAAGCTCAATTTTTTCTCCCACTTCTCCAACTAATTTTTGGATATCAGGCCTATGTGGTTGCAATATATCAAGTTTTTAAAAAAGTGCACCCCTGCCAAACCATATGCTAAACAATGGCTCCAAAGTAGCCATAGCATCTTTTACATTTTTCATTTTTCTTTTGCAACATTATATATGAATTATGGAATAAGTCCATCTTTCCCTTTATCACTTCAAACCTATGTTGCAAAATATTAGACAGGGCATTGAGGGTCACCTCCAGCTTACCTTATCTAACTTGTCAACTGCCACATTAGGTACCTCTACCACTAGAAACATTGCAACTTTAATTTCTAGGACTGGAGGAGGAATGGCCTTGGATGCTTCTTCAAGTTTGATCTTCATCTCCTCAAGATCATCTTCCATCATCTTGACTTTCATAAGTCCCTTTTCTTTGTCCTTAGCCAATAGAATGGACTCATCAAACAAATTTCCATACCTGTTGGACTGTTGTGCAGTCTTGGCCTCATTCAAGTGAGAAAAATGAGTCACTGCATTTAAAACCTCACAATCACTGGTGTTCTATATTGTCTAGATGATCTTACCTCCATCCATCTTCTCTTTAAAAATGACAAGATAAGGTTTATGATTCTTAGGGGCAAGAGACAACATTGCCAAAGTTTGGGATCTTGGATCATATCCGCACCCTCTTATCATCTCCCCAATTTGGGCTTCATACGACAAACCACCTTGTGGTTGTCTCCTTATCTAATCAATTATGAAAGATGAGGTCAAGTCCCACCCTAGAACTAATAGCATCCCACTTGATTTAACCAACTTCCTAGCCTCCTCAATAGATATCTTTTTTGAAGCAGGATCATACAAGGCTAGGGATTGTAGGGCTTCATTGCTTGGCTCTGCACCACCAATCACCTAGTTGGAAATCTCTTTTTGCTTCCTCCAAATCAATAAGTTCTTGAATTCATCACTTGTGATGAAATTGTCATCACTTATGAGCTCTTCTTCATACATTTCTCTTTCATCTTTGCACAACAACATGGGCAGCTCAACCTCCTCTTGTGTGTCCACCTTTTTTCCTTCTCTTATATTTTTCCTTAGATGATGGTAATAAGACCTATCACCTGGCACTAAAGTAGCAACCTTGTCACTCCTTTTACTTGCACTCTCTACTCTTGAATATTCCCCTGCCTCTAGTCTTTGTCTTTTTTGAGGAGGCTCATGTATATCCCCTACCTCTGGAGCATCAGTAACTTGCTCTTGAACAAGATCATCTAGATTTTGATGTGGGCTATCCTCCTCATATGAGCTTCCACTGCTAGTTTCATACTCTGAGGATGAGTATTACTTATCAACATGCAACTTGGCATCCAATTGGGAATCCAACTGATTATACAAGATATCATACATCTCGATCATCTTGTTGATCTTGGGAATATAAGGGAGGTCTGGGAAGAAACCCCCAAAATCAATCCCAACCTTCTTCAATTGTGCCTCCAAATCTAGCAAGTCATGGATCTTTCTCAATCTCTTCTCAATTTCATCCTCATCAAGGATATTTCTTGTAATATCCTCCACGTCACACCCCTCATGATCCTTCATAGTACCAATACCAGGAATGAGTATCTTCTTTGCATTTTTTATAAAACCCTCCCAGTCCACATACCTATATGCATCTAAAGCCATCTTAAAATGATTTAACCACAAACTGAGTTGTGGCAAAGCTCTCTTTCCAATTGTGAAATTTGTTAGCTTGAACAACTGGGGAGTGAATGTCCTTTTCCTATGTGGAGCTAGGTGCTCCTTATTAGTCTATATTAACTTCCAGATGAATTCAATCATGGAAACCCTCAGTGGTACATACCTGGGAAGAATGTGTGGAGGCTGTGGACATCCATAAACTCTGATCATTGTAAAAGTTTGGCCCAGGTAAAATTCACCCTAGTTGTGGTCAATTGACCACTTGTCAACATATTCTCTAGGCCTAACAAGCCTAAGCATTTTAACTGCGAGCCTTGTGATGTTTTTTCCCATCATGTTCAGAATTGGGTTGACTATCCTATTCTGGAATCCACAAAAATCATTCTCATTGGAAGTGTAATTCGAAACCCTCAGCCAGAGTTGCACTGGGTTTGGTTCTCCATGAGACATCTTCCTTGGTCTCAACATACCTATGTTCATGTAATAAATATTGGAAAACATGATCAAATGCATGAACTTGGATGGCTTATTGCTTTCATTGATTGATACCAAGCCCTCATGCATCCTATCGATTACATACTAGATGTAATCATAGTCTATATTCACATGGGAATTTTGCAGCTCCAGGATGATCATCAGTAAATCCATAGGTTTTCTTTCTGCATCTCCATCAATTCCAAGGACTTGACACAACTTATATGCAAGGTACTTCATGTAGAAGTGCAAAGGTTTGAATTTATAAGGGGCTTTCATGTGGCTTGGGAGAGGGGCAACATATTTACCATTCTTGGGCATGTGGTGGACAATATGAGATTTCACAAGCTCAATTTGACTCACATATTTCTCTTTCTCCTTCCTTAAGTCAATCTTTGTTGAGGAAGAGGTGTACAAATTGAAAGATTTCATAAATGATGCTCTATCTAGGGTGACAAGGGAATACTGGTCACTTCTCCTAATGGACTTGGAAATTGGGTCATAGTTTCTAGCTAATTCTATCAGAAGGTTGACATCAAGGAAGATATCAAGGACCAAAAGCTTTCCCAAACCCAATTTCTAGGCATTGCACACTGGAATCTTCTTACCCCAGTTACTATACAAATAATTGATAATATGATAGCCTAAAACACAAGGAGTAATAGGGTCCCTACAATCAGCCATGGAATCAGTAAAGGTCTCATCACTAACCTTTTTACTCTAAGTCAATCCTGGGATAAATTGAATGAATTCTTTTAAATAATTGGGCTTGCCCTTCTAATCTCCACCCTTCTCTCGTGCTCCTTCACTAGATGAAGCACAACTCATCATTGGTTGACTCAACTTTCTGCTCTGAATTATGCTTAGTTCTACAAATTGGCTCTTCAAAATTACACACTGCAATAAGTCTACTTTCAATATTGCTCTCTGAAAAAATGATAAGTGTAAATGCAAGAGTGTCTTGTCTGTATATCTTCGAGCAATGAATGCATGGAAATTACCAAAATCACAACAAATCTTCCCTAAGTCACCTTAGCATTCACTTCTATGTGAAACCAAATTCAAATCTAGGCTAGCTGTAAGGTGTGAAGTTGACAGGTTACATTCAATTTTTGGAAAGAAAGCAAAAAACCAATGATTACTATTTTATGCTTTAAAAGCCCTTGAAAACTGTCAAAAACCCTCACTTGAAATTTGATTGGCTAGCTCATTACTTTTTCCATCTTAGAATGGTACTTTTTCCATGTGAGAACCACCTTTTTCTTTATCACTCATGAGAACTTAACCACACCTCTTTTGGAGATTCAATGACTAAAGGTGCCTCATGATCTCCAAACACTTTTCTTAACTGTGGTTCTATCCCGAGAACAAGTTACTGAGACAAGTCTCACAATCTCACAACCTTTTCCTTAACCTTAGTTCCATTACGAGATTCAGCAACCAAGACATCTCTCGGTCTCTAGGTTTCTAACTTAACTCATGATCGGTCATGAGATTTAGCAACCACAACATTCTTATTATCTCAAGACATTATCATTAACCCTAGTTTCATTCAAAGAATGGGAGATAAAATTTATCTCCAAGTGGCTAGATATCTTACTTAGCCTTGACAATTTCTTGTGATTAATTGCCAACCCTTGATCTTTTACATCATCTACAATCGTCGTTGAATCTCCAGATGTTTCAAGATTTGACCGTTACTTTATGAGAATAGGAGATAACCTTCCACTTATTACTTTAAGCCTTGTCACTGGATCTTGAGATGTTTTTCCATTAACTGCTAGCATCATGAGAATGAGAGATCACCTTATTCGCTAAGTCACCAAATACTTATGGACTTAACCATTAGAACCAAAGACCAAGAGAAAACCCTTTTCATTGGATCACTGGATGCTAACTCACTAACTATCAAAATTAAGAGATCAAGAGATAATTGTCTTCACTGAATCATTGAATCTTTCACTTAACCCAAACTTTATCTTGAGATTCAATGACAACCATTGATCAAAACTTGCATCAACGGGGGTCGCTAAATTGCTAAATATTAGAAGACTTAGCTACTACCTTGTGAGATTGGGAGAAAACCACCTTGCCAAGTCGCTCGATGTTAAGACATCACCACCAAGAATTTAAAGATTTGGAGAAAACCCATTCACTAAATCGCTGGATAAAATCAATAACTGCCCGAGGTTTAGAGATTTAGAGATATTTCTTTTCCAATGTACACCCTTTTAAGTTTTTTTTTTGTACCAAGATTAATTTCCCCTAGATCCATCTAGTCTCTCTTCTTAGTGTCCATTTGGACTCTATCTTGAATGTCAAACATAGTTTCTAAAACAACAAGTCCCTTGGGAACTTTGTTAGTTTTGAGCTGTAGAACTTCATTTCTGAGAATAATTTCTTTTCCCTCTATAGTCTCAACTAAAGCTGAATAGTCCAATTCCTAACCATGCTACTTATCTTCACAGTTCATAAACCTCAAGATATATTGGTCATCCTCAAAGACTTGCTAGTTCTCAACATTATCTGGTATACTGGGTCGAGTCTGAATTTCAACTTTTGAGATGCCTGCAAAAGTGATGTCACTAGGATTGATTTCTATATTGGCTAACAAGTCGGCTATTTTATTATTGATCCTATCCTTCCATATAATATTGAATCCATCAAAACTTTCAATCATATCACAAAAAACATTCCTATATTATTTCAACCTTTTGTTCTTAGAAGCATAAACTGACCTCACTTGAGATACAACTAGCTTTGAATCACCAACCACCTTCATACATTTGATTCCATGTTTGTGTGCCAATCTTAATCCTATTAAAAAAGCTTCATATTCTTCTATATTATTTGTACATGAGAAGCTTAATGTGAAAGAGAACTTATAAGTATTTCCTTTAGGAGAAATAAGTAGATTACCCACTCCTGAACCATCTTTACAATTTTCACCATCAAAGTACATCACCCACAACTCACCTTTCTCAGATCTAGCATTTACTTCTAGAGTGATAGGAGGCAAGATAGGTTGTCTTTCAAACATAGTGACTTCTTCTCTAAAATCATTGATATCAGTATCTACAAAACATGTAATCTCATTGTCAATATTTCTCTCAATCATGTGGGTAACTCTTGGCTCCCTTTCAACTTTAACAGATTGATCATCTATCTTGAAAGTTGCAAAGGACAAGTCACATTGCAAACTTCCACCCATGGAAGCACTCCATTTTATAGATAATGACATTCCATAATGAGGATGAATGTCCACTACCAAGACACTCATAGTCAATTCCTTTTCTGGATAGGCTACCAATCTGTAGGGTAGTGCATTAATAGTCCCCATGACTGGCACTTCTCTTTGGTACATTGCACAACATCTGCCCTAAACAGTATGAACCTTGAGACCCAATCTTTCCATAATTTTAAAAGGCATAACATTATTTGATGCACCTAAATCAATCATACAATTCTTTACTATCATTCCATTTACTATGATAATTAAGAAAAATGGATCTATGTTTTCAAGGAAAGCATTGACAGAACTATCCAAATACATGGGTGGTATCTGAGACAACACTGACAACATGTCAATAGGAGTAGAGCTTTATCTTTATGTTCAGGGATTCTTAATAACTCTGACAAGGGAACCTTAATAGTAATCTGAGACAACACTGACAACATGTCAATAGGAGTAGAAGAAGGAATTTCAATTTGCATTGCTCTATTATCATTCTATTTTTCTGACACATCAGTTTTTGTTATTACCTTAAATTTCTCAGTTTTGGCCATTGTATTAACTACCTTCTCAACTTTCTTTTGGATGTATTTTTTATGAATAGTAGACATCTTCAGAGCTCTAGCTCCCTTTGGTTCCCACTTATTACCCTTGACATTTTTATTTTCACTACATAATCATTTTTTGGTTTGTTTCTAGTGGGTTGCTTTGAACTGGTATCTTTTATGAACATACCTGTAGCTTTTCCAGTGGTATCATTTGCTGTCATGCTTCTAGTTTTCACTCGAGCTACCATTTTTGCAGTGATCCTAGCAATTTCCTCCTTTGAGGGTCTTCTCAAATTTACTTTCTCTGAGGAATAATTCATGTTACATGTCTTCTAATCAATGTCTTCATCATCAGAAAAGACTTCTTGATAGAATAATGCTCTGTTGTGCATTTTTAAACACACATCAGTTTCTTCATTAGCATCAGAAATATCTTCATGTCCCAAATATGAATCGGTCAAGTTACAACCAATCATTAATTTTTTCCTGATCTACTCTTCAATACCATCATCTTGGTATGCAGCGATGGACTGTGCAACCACACAGTGTTCTGCAGAATGAGATGACTAACAAGCCATACACCATGATATATCCTCCATAACATTTACAGAAGTATTTTGTAAGAAATTAGGGATGGTCTTGTCATTATTTCCTTTTACGGCTGGGACAATAGGTTTTCCACCCTTCCATTGGGTTTTATAAGGGTAATTTTGTAGCCTATTCTACCTATTGAAATTATTGTTGAAACGGGGTTTTTCCACAGTAGAAATCTTATCATTTCTACTTCTGGGTGCCTTCAAGTCCTTCAGTGCATTTAGCACCTTATCCAACTTGTCTTCTTCTTGCCTCTTATTTCCAATAGTCTTTTCATTATCCTTCTTATAGTTCTTGTTTCCAAACAACTTAGGATCATCTCTCTTCCCACCCAATTTTCCAAGTATTTTCATATTGTTCTCAATATTCATAGCAATCCTAAAAGCATATCTAAGATTTCTTGTTTCTTTGTCTCTTAGTAAGTATCTAGTCTTTCCATCAAAGAAATTTAAATATGTGGTTAGACAGACATTGTCATCATAACTTGAAACAACTTGTGCATACCCTTTTGAAACCTAATGTTAAATTCAGCTATAGATCCATTCTGATACTTCTTTATGTTATCAAATTCATTTAGCATGAAACTAGCATTAGGTATATCACCATATTGCTCTTTGAAACAACTGATGGCATTATTACCAAAAAATTTAGGTACCTTATCTCTTATTTCAGTTTGAATAGAATTAGGGTAACCAGGCATTCCATCAAAACTAATTTTCCTATACCCCTCTAGTTGCATAGGTCTTCTTTGAAAATTTAATCTAGTATCTCCACTAGGACTAGCACTAACAACTATATTTCCACCTACTTTTACATTTTTTTGTTGCTTAGGGTCAATAATTAACTTGGTAGATCAAACAAAAAGAAAGTTACAAGCATCAATATTACCAAGTGGAGCAGCATTAGAAATTGCAGATGACATACCTATTTTAGTTGTAGATGGTCCCAGAGTGTTTGTAGATGAAGCCTTCAAGAACTGGATCTTCCTTCTTGTTTCTACAATAGATACTTTAACTTCAGCCTTCTCCAATTCCTTTGCTAGATCATCTCTTTCCTTCTTTCTCTTTTCCATCTCTATGTCAAAAATTGAAATAGGTGGTAGGATTTTTGGTATAACCATAGGCTCATTTATTTTAATCCCAACCATCTTTTTCTTCCCTTTATTGTTATCAACATCAACAGGTTTAGCTCTTTCATTTGCACTTTTCTCTTTAGGATAAGAAGCATAACTTTGCACTTGTCTGATCATAGGGCCCTCTTGTTTAAATTCATGGTCCTGCAACAAATATTCTTTTTCTCTTCTCAAGGAAGAAAGGTCACCAAAAAGATTAGGCTACAAAGATTTAGGAAAATATTTTGTTTCTCTCCTTCAGTTCATTAATCTTTTTGAGTAGAAACTCTCTTTCCATTAATGCATTTATAGTCTCAGCCTCTCTTTCTTTCTATAACCTCTTGTATATTGTATCTTTCTCTATTAGTTGCAATCTTAATGCACCCAAATCAGTCAGGTCTATCATAACATCATCAGAGCTCGATGATACATCCATATCAGTGACTTATTGATATGGAAAGTGGAACCTACTTGGCTCCACTGGTTTCCTTTCTAGATTAACTTGGTTTTTTTGAATACTTGGCACATAATCCTTATTTCTTTCTTTTGTACTTTGATTTGCAGGGGGTACTACCTTATCTTGAAATAATACCTCTAGGGTATCATAGAAATTATCTCCAGAGAGACCACTATCAAAATTTGAGCTTTTATACAGTGATCCATCTTCATTAGCATATGTATGTACTACCCCATCATTGGCATTATTTTGTTCCTTTACAGGTGCACTGGTGGATTCTCCACCTTTTCTAAGCCAACTTGTCTTTCCTGACCAAGGCAACGCTTCTAGATTAATCTATGGGTGTCTCTTGACAAAGGCTCTTGTATTTTTTCTTTTATCCATGGTTTGTAACTTGTAAACACATTGGTTATAACCCTTTGAGTCACCACCCATGTTTTAGTGGGAATTCTTAATAGATAAACCTTGAGAATGTAAAAAAAATATTGAACAAAATAGAAGAAACACAAGGACCAAGAAAGAAATAAAATGCACCAAACTATTTTTTTCTTAAAATATTAGCTAGAGACTTTTAAGAATTTTTTAAACCTAATGGTTTGCAAGAGGTTCAACTACTTTGTACTATTAATGTCCCCAATGGAGTCACCATTTTCTTGGATCCTTTTTACAATCTAGATAGATTTACACTTTGTATGATAACTTAATTGTCTTTGACTCTTTGAAACTCACTCCAAATCTATTTGAGAAAAATGACCATTCAGCAAGGACCAAAAGAATGATCCTCTACACTTCGAGCCTTAATGCTCAGACAGATATACCTATGGATTCACTTCTTAAATGAATCAGTAAAACTTATTTGCATTATCCAAAACAAATATTAGGCATTAATGTCCTTTACACATTGACTGAAAGATATTATGATTTATAAATTGATTGATGATGAAGAACTACTTCCTAAGAATAGATCATTGTCTTATTCTAGGGCACAGAGGTAAATAAAACATACATCAATAGACAATTTAACTCAAACACACCCAGAACCTAGAATAAATGCTTTGCAGATTATTCCTCTCACTCTCACATTCAGACATCAAATTCTCACAAGAAACATGAATTCTTTAAAAATTACTCCTAAGAATTACCCCTCCCTTGAAAAGAACTCAAAAATAACTTCACAATCTACTTTCTAAACCATACATTAAAATTTCTTTGCAACATTAACATATAAGAACTCAAGATCACAACAAGAAGGCATTCATAAACATGAGATGGAATTCCAGTGTATTTTTATCAAAATCTCTAATTCTATCCTCTACCAAACTCCTATCCCCAAAAATGCCTTCCAACTACAACCAAACAACTACATTTAGACAAGAGTCTACCGAACTGAGTTTTCCTTCAGATTCACAATCAATGGAAGGAACGGTCAGATCTGGGACCACACGCTTCCCAATGATAGATTCCAACATTAAATCCATGATCCAGTATAAATGCACAAGTCAGCCACAACATATAGAAGATCTTTTCTTTAAGGAAATTGTCAGATTGTATGGATTACCGAGGAGTATTATCTCTGACAGAGAAAGTAAATTTGTTGCATACTTTTGGAAAACTCTTTGGAATAAATTTGGCACTGAGTTAAAATATAGTTCTACATTTCACCCACAAACCGATGGATAGACTGAAGTTGTGAACAGAAGTTTGGGAAATCTTTTGAGATGTTTAGTTGGAGACACATCGAGTAATTGGGATTCTGTGTTGGCACAAGAAGAGTTTAAATTCAATAATTCAATGAATAGGAGTACTAGAAAGACACCATTTGAGATTGTAAATGGCACACAATCGAGAGGTATATTTGATTTGAGAGACATTGCTGATGAGAATAAGAAAAGTGTTGAAGGAGTAGAATTTGCTGAATACATGAAGACATTGCATGAAGATGTGAAGCTGAAGCTAGAAGATAGTAATTAGAAATACAAAGACAAAGTTGATAGATCAAGGAGACATAAAAATTTTGATGTTGGTGATGAAGTAATGGTTCATTTGAAGAAAGGATGATTTCCTGTTGGAACATATGGGAAGCTAAAGATGAAGAAGTTTGGACCTTCCAAGATTTTGAAGAAATTTGACAGTGGAAATGCATATGAGATTGAGTTACCTAATGGAATGGACATATCACAAATTTTCAACATTTCTGATTTGTATGAGTATCATGAACCTGATGAAGAAGTGACAGTATCGACAGAATATCCTAAGAAGCAGAATGAAGAAATTGAACAGATTTTGAAGGAAAGAGTTGGCAAGAGTACAAGAGGAAAATAGTATATGGAATATCTGGTAAAGTGGAAGAATAGACCGATGGAAGACAATTCATGGATTTCATAGTCTGAGTTGGATGCAACTTAGCCCAGACCTACCAAATGATTCAGAGAATAATTTCAAAATAACCCTAGGTGTCTGCTGCAGGAGCATCTCGGGTCCTTGGCAATCTTGTGTCACCAAAAATAATTTGGAGTTTATCTATGTTACTTGGTTCCTACTTTGACTAAGTTGGTCAGTAGTTGGTCAATTTCCTTTGGTTACCGAGTGTGGTCGGTTATCTCCTGGGCAGTTAGTTGTTTCACTGGCACTCGACGTTGCTTGTCTGCTACTCGATTATCTTTCTCACCGATAGGTTTAGTTTTTGTTTTTGTTGTGGCTGACTTGTGCATTTATATTGGATCACAAATTTAATGTTGGAATCCATCATTGGGAAGCATGTGGTCCCAGATCTAACCATTCCTTCCATTGATTTTGGATTTGAAGGCCGACTCAATTCGGTAGACTCTTGTATAAATGTAGTTGTTTGGTTATAGTTGGAAGGCAGTTTTGGGGATAGGAGTTCGGTAGAGGATAGAATTAGAGATTTTGATAGATCCTCACATGTTTGAGGACTTCTAAAATCATTGTAATATCTATCCCTAACTAGGAAGGCCTTACAACCTGGCATGTATTATTCTATTTGATGAAAGTATATGAAAGCTTCTGCATTCTCTCTCTCATTGTTGTGTTTGTTTGCTTCTGCATGTGTTGAGAAGGCTTGGATCATTAGGGTGCACCATTTTTTGGCCCCTCTTGTTCCCTACCTTGTGTCAAGAAGACAAAAAAAATTTACATTATTATAAAACATGGAGAGCAAACTTGAGGAATATCTTTCCAATCATTTCAAATCTTCAACAGGTGACACCTTTGTCTACATGTGTTCAAGGTAGCTTCAAAAGTTGTTACATGGATAGTGACTTCCATTTGGCTAACATACACTATCCTCTTCATGATAACTACCCTCCCTATGCTCAATCATCAGGTGCCAGATGTTTCCTAGTCCTCCTCCATTGCCTCCAAATCAATGGTTTTTGGTTTCTTCTTCTTGGGCTTAGTTCTTCTGTCCCATGATGCAAATTCCTCCTCAGAAGGCCAGGTGTACTCCATCAAATTTTTAGTAGCTTCACTTTCTTATCCCACCTGGAATCCGTTATGGCCTTGGGATCTACTACAAACCTGGTGAAATAATTCTCCACCTTGAAAACATCATCCAGAATGTTGTTGAACTAGCTCATGTCCAAGGTGCCATCATTATTCAGGAAGGTATCCTGCCTTGTCAGCAACTGATCCATGTTTGATTTCCACTCCTCAACACCTATGATGTTTCCATCATCCTTGTGAATTGGAGGCATAAAATTTCTAAAATCAAGGCCGAACATATCCATCTTAGCTCTGACTTGATTGGATTTACCCTTAAAAAAGGCCCAAGTTATACCAATGAGCTCAATTTTTTCTCCCACTTCTCCACCTGATTCTAGGATATCAAGCCTATGTGGCTGCAACATCTCAAGTTTTTCAAAAAGTGCACCCCTACTTGACCATATGCTAAAAAATGGCTCCAAACTAGCCATAGCATCTTTCACATTTTCATTTGTCTTTTTCAACATTATATATGAATTATGGACTAAGTGCATCTTTTGCTTTATCACTTCAAACCTATGTTGCAAAATATCAGACAGGGCATTGAGGGTGACACGGGGTAGATCTAGATAATCCAAGAATGGATAGTTCAAGTCTACATGAGTAATAACAACAACAACAACCATAATGAAATACAATAATATAATGCTTCAAATATAATTTCATTCAACATGCCCAGCTGTAAGGCCTTTCGGGTTAGGTCCAAATACAATCACTTACAAAAGTATTCCTGCAATCTCCTAGCTAGTCCAACTCTGAGGCACCTCAGCAAATGATGGAAACAATCAAGTAGATCTAAACTTGATCTCGCAAGCCACCAAGAAATCTCTTTGTCTCCAAGCATGCAAACCACTAGCTCTGCTATTACAACTATCAGACAAATAATCTATTCTTCAAGATCTCACAAGATCCAATTATTATCCTTCTCAATGTACTTCTTCACTGACTCCCAATTCCTGCCTAAACAACTATCCAAACACTCCTTAAATACATTTCCTCAAGCAAAAGTTGGCTGGAAGAAACTATTAACTCCTAAGCCAAGTCAGCTTCTACTATAGACAAATATGAAATACAACAATAGTCAGCTCTCAAATAGCCTTACAAATAGGAGAATACAACACAAGCTACCAACATTAAATACACCAATTCAACCAAACAAAACTCTAAAAACTCTAGTCGATAAACTAGAACTACCGAGAACTAGTAAAGGTGCTAGGTATCGCCAAACAAGTACATCGACCAAGCACCATAGGCATCACCGAGTACAAGTTCCACCAAGTGCCAGAGATTTTACCAAGTTTCTTCAGTGACTGAGCCCCTTCAATGACTGAAATCCTTGGTTAAAGCTACAATCAAGTAACACATAACCACTTCAACACACCACCATCCAGATTTTTTGAATACCCAAGAATGTCACTGCATCAAACACCCTAAGTTCAAAAATATGTTTGCATAAGCTAGAAGAACATCTTTTGGGATTCGGCACATAAACCCTAAAGTGGTTCTTCACATACAAGCCCTTCAAGTCTTCACCCTACATACTCTTACACTTATGCTTCCTCTATCTTTTCAAGTCTTTCCTTGACAACACATAGGTCTGTTCTCCATACTAATATGTCCTTTCAAAATTATTCAACTCATCTCGGCTACCAAAGCTCAGGTTTCTCTTACTAAGTGTTACATCCAACAAAGGCATCAGGGAAAAATTCTTGTCTTTCTTCTCGACAATAAACAAATTCTTAACACAATCATGCATAGATCTGCAATCATACTGCCAAGGTCTACTGAGCAATATGTGACAACTACTCATATCCAAAATATCACACAACATTTGATCCTTATACTGGCCAATCAGAAAATCAACAAGACATTTCTCCCTCACTTCCAAAGCATGAACATCTTGCAACCAACTAATCCTATAACCATAAGGGTGTTTCATTCTCTTCAAACCAAGTTTCTGAACCATCTCCTCAGCTACAAGGTTATCAATACTACCACTATCCACAATCACATTACAAAGTTTACCTCCTAACTTGTACCAAGTTTTGAACAAGTTACTCCTTTAACAAGGTTCCACCTTTGCACTGAGAAATGTTCTTTAAACTAGAAAGTTCTCTAATTCAAGGTCATTCAGAATGTTCTCATTCACCATAGCATTCCTTTGATCACCAATCTTCTTTTGTGTGCACTCAAAAGACCAGTGTCCTTCTACACCACAATTATAACAAGTGCCCTTAAAGGTAACCCTACCTATCATCTTTTTTGGCTCCATGGGTTTTGGTTCATCTTCAACAGTTGGTTTATCCTTCACTGAGTGATCTAGCTTCTCCTTCCCTCAGGAATTACCATGTTGTCTCCTCTCTAAATTATCTTCTACCTTCAGAGAATATTGATAAGCATCCTCAACCAAATAAATCTTTAGCATATCGAGCTCATCTTGAATATTGAATCTCAAACCATTCACATCTTGAGCTACCTTTTCTTTACCAATTTCTTTGTGTCCAAACCAAATAGTCAACTTATAGAGCTCCTCTGTATAGTCCTCCATAGTCAAATCATTTTTCTTCAGATTCTGCAACTTTTTAAACAATTCAAGTTCATAGTCAATAGGTATGAACTTATCTTTCAATTTATTCAGCATCAACCTCCACCGATTGATCTTCATTTTACCTTCATCTTCTCTATCTCTTTGTAATTATTTCCACCAAAGAGTAGCATGGCCTTTCAACTTAGTCTATGCCAATCCTACTCTAAGAGGATCTTCAATTTCTTCAAGCTCAAAAAAATCTTCTAATTCACCAATCGAATCAATCAAATCCTTAGGTCTCAAAGTACGAGAGAAAGTAGAAACTTCCATTCGGTAACTAGTACTTAACCGAGCTCTAGATCTATCAAACCAACCAGTTCTATCTTCACTAGATCTAGCCCTCTAGTCATCTCCACTAGATCCAGTAGCTTCAAAGTCTTAAGTACCAATATTCCTCAGCATACCAGTAATATCCCTCATGACCTCAGTGATCATGTCATTCTTCATCAATTCCATCTCAGATATGAAATTGACTTTAACCTTCTCTATAATCTTTGATTCTAGAGCATCACAAAGATCTACAATCACCCTAGGGTCCAATATTCTCAGATGCATCCTTCAAGAACTTAGAAAACCCAAGGCAAAAAATCACCACTCAAGGTCCTGGTGTAAACTGCCTCAACTTGGAGATCGGTTTACACACTCAAGAACTTCAAGCTTGGATACCACCTGATGCAGGGCAGATCTGGATAATCCAAGAATGGATAGTCCAAGTCTACACCAGCAATAAAAAAAACCATAGTGGAATACAGTAATATAATGATTCAAATAGAATTTCATTCAACATTCCCGGTTGTAAGGCCTTCCGGGATAGGGCCAAATACAATCACTTAAAAAAGTATTTCTGCAATCTCCTAGCTAATCCATCTCTAAAGCACCTCAACAACTAATGGAAATAGTAAGGTAGATCTAAACTTGAGCTCACAAGCCACAAAGAAATCTCCTTGTGTCCAAGCATGCAAACTACTAGCTCTGCTATAAAAACTATTAGATCTTCAAGATCTCGTAAGATCCAATTATTATCCTTCTCAATCTACTTCCTGAATGACTCCTAATTCCTGCCTAAACAAATACCTAAACACTCCTTAAATACATTTCCTCAACCATAAGTCGACTGGAAGAAATAATTAACTCCTAAGCCAAGTCAGCTTCTACTACAGACAAATATTAAATGCAAACAACAATTGGCTCTCAAATAGCCTTAGAAACAATTAATTCTCCATGTGGGCCTCTAGATCCACATAGGAGAATACAACAAGGGATATCAACATTAAATACACCAAGCTGTCCAACCAAAACTCTAAAAACTCCAATTGGAAAACTTGAACTACCAAGCACCAGTAAAACAACTGAGCATGCTAGGCATCACCGAGAAAGTACGTCGATCGAGCACCACAAGCATCACTGATAAAGTTGGTGGATCAAGCACCACAAGAATCATCAAGTACAAGTGTGACCAAGTGCTAGAGGTTTTATCAAGTTCCTTCAGTGATCGAGCACCTTCAATGACCAAGATCCTCGGGTCAAAACTTCAACCAAGTAAGATAGAACCACTTCAACACAACACCATGTAGATTTTTTGAATACCCAAGAATGCCACTACATTAGAGGGCCACCTCTAGCGTATCATTTTTTAGCTGACAGGTACCTCTGCCACTGGAAACACTATAACTTAAATTTCTAGGACTGGAGGATGGATGGCCTTGGATGCTTCTTCAAGTTTGATCTTAATCTCCTCAAGCTCATCTTCCAACATCTTGATTTTTATAAGTCCCTTTTCTCTATCCTTAGCCAATAGAATGGATTCATCAAGAGACTTTCCATACTTGTTGGAGAGTTGTGCAGTCTTGGCCTCATTCAAGTGATAAAAATGAGTCACTACCTTTGAAACCTCAAGATCATTAGTGTTCTACACTATCCAGATGATCTTATCTCCATCTATCTTCACTTCAACACTGAAAAGAGAAGGCTTCTAAGTCATAGGGGCAAGAGACCACATTGCCAAAGTTTAGGATCTTGGATCATATCCACACCCTCTTATCATCTCCCCAATTTGGGCTTCATATGAAAAACCACCTTGTGGTTGTCTCCTTATCTAATCAATTATGTAGGTAGAGGTAAAGTCCCACCCCAGAACTAATAGCATCCCACTTGATTTAACCACCAACATAACCTCCTCAAAAAATATCTTTTTTGAAGAAGGATCATACAAGGCTAGGTCTTGTAGGGCCTCACTACTTGGCTATACACCATTAGTGACCTAGCTTGAAACCTCTTGTTGCTTCCTCCAAATCAAGAAGTTTTTGAATTCATCACTCTTGATGAAATAATCATCACTTATGAGATCTTCTTGATACATTTCTCTTTCACCTTTTCACAACAATAGGGGCAGCTCAACCTCCTCTTTTGTGTCCACCTTTTGGCCTTATCTTATATTTTTCCTTAGGTGATGGTAATAAGACCTATCACCTTGCACTAAAGTAGCAACCTTGTCACTCCTTTTACTTGCACTCTGTGCTCTTGAAGATTCCCCTACCTCTAGTATTTGTACTTTTTGAGGAGGCTCATGTATATTCCCTACCTCTGGAGCATAATTCACTAGTTCTTGAATAGGCTCATCTATATTTTGAGGTGGTCTATCCTCCTTGTATGAGCTCCCAGTGTCAGTTTCATACTCTAAGGATAAGTATTCCTTATCAACTTGCAACTTGGCATCCAATTGGGAATCCAACTGATTATACAATATGTCATACATCTCAATCATCTATTGATCTTGGGAATATGAGGGAGGTCTGGGAAGAAACCCCCAAAATAAATCTGAGCCTTCTTCAATTGTGCCTCCAAATCTAGGAACTCATCGATCTTGCCCAATCTCTTCTCAATTTCATCCTCATCAAGGATATTTTGTGTAATATCCTCCACATCATACCCCTCATGCTCCTTCATAGTACCAATACCAGAAATGAGTATCTTCTTTTCATTTTTTATAAAACCCTCTAGGACCACATACCTATATGCAATTGAAGCCATCTTAAAAGGATTTAACCACAAACTAAGTTATGGTAGATCTCTCTTTCCAACAGTGAAATTTGTTATCTTGAACAATCAAGGAGTGAATGTTCCTTTCTTGTGTGGAGCCAGGTGCTCCTTATCAATCCATATTAAGTTCCAGATGAATTCAATCATGGAAAACCTTGGTGGTACATACTTGGGTAGAATGTGTGGACATTGTGGGCATCCATAAAATCTGATCAATGTGAAAGTTTTTCCAAGGTAAAAGTCTCCCAAGTTGTGGTCAATTGACCACTTGTCAACATATTATCTAGGCCTAAGAAGCCTAATCACTTTAACTAGGAGCCTTGTGATTTTTGTTCCCATCATGTTCAAAATTGGGTTGACTATCCAATTCTAGAATCCACAAAACTCATTCTCATTGGAAGTGTAATTCCAAACCCTCAGCTAGAGTTGCACTGGGTTTGATTCACCATGAGACATCTTCCTTGGTCTCAAAATACCTATGTCCATGTAATCAATATTTTAAAAGATGATCAAATGCATTAACAAAGAATAATGCATGAACTTGGATGGATTATTTCTTTCATTGATTGATACAAAGCCCTCATGCATCCTATCGATTACATACTGGATGTAATCATAGTCTGTATTCACATAGGAATTTTGTAGGTCCAGGATGATCATCAATAAATCTATAGGCATTCTTTCTACATCTCCATCAATTCCAAGGACTTGACAAAACTTGTATGCAAGGTACTTCATGTAGAAGTGGAGAGCTTTGAATTCATAAGGGGCTTTCATGTGGCTTGGGAGAGGGAAACATATTTCCTAGTCTTGGGCATGTGGTGGAAAATCTAAGATTTCACAAGCTCAATTTCACTCACATATTTCTCTTTCTCCTTCCTCAAGTCAATCTCTATTGAGGAAGAAGTGTATAAATTGAAAGCTTTCATAAATTACCCTCTATCTAGGGTGACAAGGGCAGACTGGTCACTTCTCCTAATAGACTTGGAAATTGGGTCATAGTTTCTGGATAATTCTATCAGAAGGTTGACATCAAGGAAGACATTAGGGACCACAAGCTTTCCCAAACCCAATTTCTAGGCATTGCAGACTGAAATCTTCTTACCCTGGTTACTATAAAAATAATTGAAAATATGATAGCCTAAAATAGGAGTAATAGGGTCCCTATAATCATCCATGGAATCAGTAAAGGTCTCATCACTAACCTTTTTATTTTGAGTTGATCCTGGGAGAAATTGAATGAATTATTCTAAATAATTGGGCTTCCCCTTCTAATCGCCACCCTGCTCTCCTACTCCTTCACTGGATGAAGCATGGTTGGACACTCGTTGACTCATCTTTCTGCTCTGAATTATGCTTAGCTTTGTAAATTGGCTCTTCAAAATTATACACTGTAATAGGTCTACTTTCAAAATTTCTCTTTGAAAAATGATAAGTGTAAATGCAAGAGTGTCTTGTCTATATATCTTTGAGCAATAAATGCATGGAAATTGCCAAAATTGTAGAAAATCTTCCCTGAGTCACATCAACATTCACTTTTACATGAAACCAAATTCAAATCTAGGCTATTCGTAAGGTGTGAAGTTGACATGTTACATTCAATTATTGGAAAGAAAGAAAAAAAGAAATGATTACTATTTTATGCTTTAAAATCTCTAGAAAACTGTCAAAAACCCTTACTTGAAATCTGATTGGCTAGCTCATTATTTTTTCCATCTCAACATGGTACTTTTTCCATTCAGAACCACCTTTTTCTTTATCACTCATGAGAACTTAACCACACCTCTTTTGGAGATTCAGTGACTAAAGGTGCCTCATGATCTTCAAACACTTTTCTTAATTGTGGTTCTATCCTGAGAACAAGCGACTGAGACAAGTCTCACAACTTCACAACCTTTTCCTTAACCTTAGTTCCAGTACAAGATTTAGTGACCAAGGCATCTCCCAGTCTCTAGGTTTTTAACTTAACTCATGCTCAGACATAAGATTCAGTGACCACAACATTCTCATAATCTCAAGACATTATCATTAACCCTAGTTTCATTTGGATAATGAGAGATAACCTTTATCTCCAAGTGGCTAGATATTTTACTTAACCTCGACAAGTTCTTGAGATTAAGCGCCAACCCTTGATCTTTTACATCATCTACGGTCATCACTAAATCTCTAGATGTTTCAAGATTTGACCATTACTTTATGAGAATAGGAGATAACCATCCACTCATTACTTTAAGCCTTATCATTGGATCTCCATATCTTTTTCCATTAACCACCAAAATCATGAGAATGAGACATCACCTTATTTGCTAAGTTGACAAATTCTTATGGACTTAACCATTAGAATTGGAGACCAGGAGAAAACCCTTTTCACTGGATCACTAGATGCTAAGTCACTAACTGTCAAAATTAAGAGATTAGGAGACAACTGTCTTCACCGAATCATTGAATCTTTCACTTAACCCAAAATTTATCTTGAGATTTAGTGACAACCATCAATCAAGACTTGCATCAATGGTGGCCACTAAATCACTGAATATTAGAAGACTTAACCACTGTCTTGTGAGATTGGGAGAAAACGGCCTCACCAAGTCTCTTGATGTTAAGACATAACTGCCAAGAATTTGGAGATTTGGAGAAAACTAATTCGCTGAATCTCTGGATAAAATCACTAACTGCTCGAGGTTTAGAGATTAAGAGATAACCACTAAAACATCATCAGTTGCTTAATCTATGGATCTTTATACTTATCTTTTGAAGATCCTGAGACTTGGAGAACAAAGGAAAATAATAGCCATGTGCTAAATAGAAAACTTAAGTTCCATGGAAAAGTAACACATGATTAGACCTTGGGTAGGATTTTTCATTTAGGCAAGGCAAATTTTGTGAAACCATACAAAAATAAAAAGGACCTAATTTCACAAGTTAGGGCATTTTTCAAAAGATCTCAAAGGCATGAAAATTTTTACTAATAGAGCTCACAAATAAACATAGGCCATTATTCAAGATACATCTCGATAAATCAATGGAAAATGATCCAAAGGGTTCCCTAGCCAATGTTCCCTATGATGTTATGCATATGGAGGATGCTAGATCCTATCTTCATTGAAAGATAGAATAGCTAGGAGAAATTCATATACGATCACTATACAAAGATTTGTACAATGATTGGGTGCTAAAGGATGAGCACAAGGTGATCAAAGAGAAAGGGTTGGAGAACGCAATTCACTTTCCTTCAAACTTTGAAGATGAACATATCAAATATGTGCTGAGTAGGGTGCATAAAAATGTTATGTGGTTGGATCAACCATACAAGATTACAAAAGAATCCTTTTATGTCATGACATGATTCTATGCTACCGGAGAGATACCACAACTTATATCCATTCTACAATATGTGGTCACATAAATATCAATATCCAAATGGGACAAGCAAGAAATGAACATTAATGATATCACAGATGGAGAAGTGAGGTTTGCATCTATGGTAGTTGGATAAAAAGTATTTTATTCAAGAATAATAAACAATGTGCCTACCACAACAATTCATAGTGCATACAAGATGGTAAAAGAGGATGGAAAGTATGATTTTTGTGGTGTAGTGAGAGACCAATTCTTTTTGAACATGGAGAAGATACAAAAAGACAAAAGAAAGTGTTTAAGTACAACCAATTACTTGTAGGTTTTTTTTCCTACTTTCAAATTTTTTTTCTTGATGTTGGATTGGTTAATAGGGTTGAAGATACTCCAGTGGTAGTTCAAATGGAGAATTGTGCTAGGATGCTTGGAAATCATTTTTCAAAGAAAGTATGGGGATACTTTAAGGATTTTTAGAAGAGAATGCATTAGAGAGAAAGGATTCCATCACATGTTTAAAAGTATAAGATACATGTTAAATGGAGGAAATAGTCCCTAGGACTTCATGGGCCTTACCTATGGGTTATGTGATAGAAGTTTATTTAGCTATTGCTTATGAAGATGATCTATTAAAGAATCTCATTGATCCCAATCCTAAAAGATTTGGAACTTACAAGGAGAAGTATCTTGAAGTTTTTGATACTTTTAATGCACCGATCATTGAAAGGAAAGTAGGAAAAGAGGTTGAGAAACTCTTTCTACAAAAAGGCCTCACTAAGGAAATCATTGATAAAGAAAGAGAAAAACATAAAGCTGAGATAATTGTTGCCTTAGCTACTACTACTAAAGAATAAAATGTACAATTATTTTATTCTACAACCAAAAGATTCTTAACCAAAAAAAAAACAAGGAGCACAACAACCAAGAAGGAGAAACCCTCTCCTCTTTCCAAGACTCCAGTAAAGAAAACTGTAAAGGAGAAACAACCTGAGCATTCTAAGGAAACATAATATACTACTGCAAAGGTTAGTGGTAAAAGGAATAAGGATAAAGAAAAAGAGTACAAGGTAAGAAGTCCAAAGTGGTTGGTGCTCCTACCACTAAATCTGGTAAGCCATATCATAGTAAGTTTAGCCCAGTTGATAAAATTGTTAATGAAGTCAAGAAGTGGGGTATACTCGGTGGCATTAAAAAGTATTATGATAAGTCTAATGAACAAGATCAAAGGAAAGTTGACAATACTATTGTAGAAAGTATGATTAAGTTTAGTACAGTTCGTATGTAATTACAAGGACAAACTCCTACTTCCCTATACAAAAAAATTAAAGCTAGATGGAAGGGAGATCTGAAATAAGATAAGGAACTAATTGAATATGTCTTGATGCATTTAAAGCCTGAGTTAAATGCAGAAGTGATAAAATAAATTCTAGATAAAGTGAGACCAACTTTCAAGATGAAGAAATGAGTTACAAGACTACTAATTGGTGACTCTTAATCACTACAGGATGAAACATATAACATCTTGAACAAGCATTTTGGCCTTATAGAGGAGAAGAAGGATAAAGTAGATAAAGGAGAAGAGAATGAGGAAGAAGAAGTATTTGCACTTACTAATGATGGATGGACAATTAATGGTGTGAAGATCACACCTGATAATGATATTCTAGATGAGCCCAAGGACACAATGGATAATATAGGTGATGTTCTGGTCATGGATATTCATGAGGAACAAAAGGACATGATAGAGGAATCAATGGAAACTCCAAAGGACACAATAGTGCAACTAGAGAAAGAGATAGAAGATAGTGGACCTTGTTAAGATTTTTCAAAAGATACATCTGTTGAGAAGTAATAGGAACTAGTAACAATGGAGACAATAGATGGAAATGAAGAAGAAAAAAATGTAGACATGGTGAAGACTGCTGACATGGAGACTAAAAATGTAACCACTATCCAATCTTTGTCTTAAATGTCATTGAAATGGACGAAGATATTCCTTCTATTAAAGGAAAAATTGATATAAGTTCCATGAGCCCAAAAGAAATGATGGATATTTTAAATGCAATTTAGTCAAAATCTAAGAAAGATAAATTGAATCAAGCGGCACAAATAATCCTAAATACTAGAGACATTTTGTCTGATCTAGTGCCTGATGTAGATTTTGATGAGACGGCTACACCAATTGAGTAGTTGTGTTAGTTGGCTATAGAAATTGGTGACAAAATGAATATTTTAGAGGATGCAACTATTTTGAGAGAAGAGAATGATTATGAGAAGAAGATGACTAAGAAACTATTTCAGTCTATTGCATGTGAAAAGGTAAACTTGACAATTGTAGTAAATAAAGTGAAAGAAGCTTTGACTGATGGAGGTAAAGTTCTCACCTCTACATTAGATTTTTTACACTTTTTGAAAGATGTTGATAGGAAGAGATGTGAAGATCAAAAGGATCTAAGGGTATTAAATTCCAATTATGATTCTATCAATGGTTCAGTAATCATTTTTGGAGCACAAGTTAGTGCAATAAACCATAAGCTTAAGGTTTATAGAGATGAACAGGAAAAGAGAATAGCTAACTTGTTGGAAATACAAAATTTACTGACCCCTAAGGTAGACATCTTGCAGTACAAAGTGAAAGAGACATAATAGGTTTTGGCTACCCCAAATATGTGCAATGTGGATGGACTGGAAGAACTTGCACATTAGTTGCATGGATAAATTTTGATCATGAACAACTTCTAGAAAAATCTGGTTAATCATTTACAGGTTTTGAAGGCAAAATTCACTAATATATTCAATAGATTCAACTTGTATATGCTACTCCATACTTAATAAAATTTTTACTTTTTGCATATCATTTGTATACCTTTGTCATTGTTGTCAAAGGGGGAGATTTGGAAAGGGGGATTAGTATAGGGTGAAGATTGGATAAGTCTGTGAAAGGGGAGTAGTATAGTTATCAGAGTTATGTTTGTTTATGCTATGAATGTTTGTGATTACATTTTTTTTTGCACGTTTTGGCGCTTAGTAATTTTTATTCAAGTGTTTCCATCAATGCCAAAGGGGGAGATTGTTGGCATTTGATGAAGGTGTTGGAGAGATTGTTTTCATAGGATGCATGTTGGAGAGTTTTCATTGCTAGAAACAAAGTCTTTTAGGATGAATGAATGTAGTATACTAGTGGTGAAGATAATCATACAAGGATTTCTCTAAGTATACAAAGTGTTTGTTGATAACATAGTCAGTCACAGTGAATGCGGTGTGCGGTGATGATATTAATTGATTTGGTGGTACAATTGGAAAGGTAGAATCTAAAGTATCATGTTATCCTACTTCTATGATTGCATAAATGTAATACCTAAAATGTAGTATCTAAGAATACTAAACTAAGCTAGCATTCAAAAAAACAAAGCAAGTAAAACCTTTAAGATTAGACCTACAAAATGAAGACAAAAACCAAAGGAATGAAAACCTCAAACCCAAGAAATCTCCAAGTTGTAGAAGATTTGTCCAAGGATGGAATGTGTGCTCATGAACTATGCTTCAAGCTTCAATGGAGATTTTGGCATAATAAGGATGCTTTGGATGCTTTTTCTCTTCAAAAGGGCATGATAACTTTGCTCAAATGGTGGATGGAAATGAAGGAGGAAGAGGCTTGATTTAAAGGAAAATGGGAGGTGAATGGACAGTCAAGATGCAAACTTGAGGAAGGGTTGAGATGTATCCAAGAGAGAGCACATGGATTGTGCTTTCTCAAATGCATAGCATTGTGACAAGTGTCACAATGGGGGAGGATGAGAGGAGAGGCCAAATCCTTGAGAGATGTGACCACTTTGGAAGGTGTGAGAGGGGAAAAGTGTGTAAGAGATGTGTAAGAGGCTTTATGATTTGGCATTGGAGGATGTGGTGATGTGACATCAAGGTTGACTTGAGATGGTTTAGCAATTATCAATCCTTGGATTATGGTTGTGCAAATGTTTAAGGGGTGATTAGCTTTGGATTAGAGGGTAAATGGAGGATTAGGAGGATTTGATGGGAGGAGAGAGAATGAGTGGAGGGTTAGATTAGCTAAGCATGGGTTATTAGCTAATGGAGGAGGATTAGGATTTTTAAAATTAAATATTTTATTTAATTCCAAGTGGGAGGAAAAAGGGGTTTGTGAATTAATTTAATTAGATAAATGTATCCATTTAAATTAATAGAAGAATAGGGATTTAATTAATTATCAGACTATAGGTTTGTCATTTAGATAATTAATTGGACTATAGTTAATTAATTAAATTAATTAACTAGGGGATGACATAAATTAATTAAATAGTAATATTTAATTAATAAGATGTCCTATGAGAAGACTAAATAAAATTACTAAATGATGTAATCAAATTTAGGTGTCTACAGTAAGATGTTTCAAAGTAAAACTAAAGATTTTGAGGACACGCCATTGATATCGACTAGAATAGTCAACCAGTTTGTCAAGGTGATGAAATCAAGGTGGCAGTTGAATTGCATTTATATTTAATTTCTTTTTGAATTGTATTATCGAGAGATGACATTGTGGATCACAATTTCCTATGTTTGTGTGATCGCTTATGAAGTTGTATGGATTTTGGATGTCAACATCAGTAGCACATTTTAGGGTTATTTCACTGACCTAATAGTGTATATAAGAGATGAAATTGAAAGGATTAGATGATGGTTAGATGTTGTGATGGTTATGATCATTGAAGGAGAAGTGTGTGTGATCAAAAAAGTGATTTGAGTAGAATTAAAGTTGATCTATCAAGCAAGGAGTGCTCCAATCTGATCAAGTTTATTGAGTTCATTCTCAAGGCAAGTTCTAATAGGCTTGTGGTTAAATTCATTTAACGAGGTTACTCTTAATAGGGTAGGAAAGATCCTAACAGGTCTAAATTCTAATTCCTCTAACCGGGTGACTCTCAAAGTATATATAAACCCCCTAGTAGGGTAGTTCCTAATAGAACTTTGTAATAGCTTTTAACTAGGCTATAGATACTCTTAATCAGGTATACCCTTAGCAGGGTGTTGTAATTTCTCCTAGGAGGGAAATTCTTGTTTGGTGCACTAGTGAGATTAGTGGGTGACAATTCCCACCATGGTTTTTCCCTCTAACAAAGGTTTCTATGAAAAATATTGGTGTTATTGTGTTGATGATTATGTGGATGTTTTATGTGTTATGTTTCTATATGATATTTACTTTTACATGTTGGATATTCTTCAAGTTAAGTAAAAGTTTACATAGATCTATGGTTGCATTGATTCACCCCCCTCTTAGTGCCTTATAACATTAAAAAAGACATCAAGGATATTATCCTATTGAGGATTGTTGTTATATCTGTATGGTACTACATGTAAATTGGGTTGCATATACCTTTTACAATAATTACTGGTTTGTTTTGAGGGGTATCTTGAATGGTATTCAATTTATTTGATTCTTTAATCTCAAAAGATTCATTCAAAAAAGAGAGAGCATCAAGGATATCATCATCTACTTATAAGTGTATATGATGAAAACCTACCTGTTAAGAATAAGTTCAAACATGCAAATGTTAACAATAAAGAGCATAATCAATCTACTCTGACATGTTCATAAACTTGTAAAAAACACTAATTTTCACCATAACCTCAGAAGAGCATAAAGAAAGTGCACACAAGACTTGCTTGATTTAAGCTCTTAGAGATATTTTTGGGTGTGCCCTCCCAACACAAGTATAGATCCCACTATAAATGCAAGTATAATGAAGATTGAGATGCTGAAGAAGAAGCTATAAAAGCAACCCTAAAGCACTCAATGCAAGAGGCCAAAAGAAGCTTGAGGAGGAGCTATGAAAGCAATCCTCAAGCACTATGGCATGCAAGTATGCAAAGAAAATGGATTGATGCAGGAGCATCTCGGGTCCTTGGCAATCCTGTGTCACCAAAAATAGATTTGAGTTTGTTTGTGTTGCTCAGTTCCTATTTTGATGAAGTTGGTTTGGTGTTGCTAGGTTTCCTTGTTTGCCGCTGTTGGTCAGTTATCTCTTTGGTGCTTGGTAATTTCCCTGGCGCTTGGTGATGCTTGTTTGGTTCTCGGTTGGCTTTGATTATGGACGAGTTTCTTTTGAGTTTTTGTTGAGGCTGACTTGTGCATTGATTATGGGTCATGGATTTAATGTTGGTATCCATCATTGGGAAGCATGTTGTCCTAGATCTGACCATTCCTTTTGTTGATTGTGGATCTGAAGGCCGACTCAGTTCGGTAGCCTCTTGTATAAATGTAGTTGTTTGGTTAGAGTTTAGGAGTCAGTTTTTTTTGATAGAGTAAGAAGATAGAAGATTAGAGATTGTTCATAGATCCTCACATGTTTGAGGACTTCTATAATTCATTGTAATATCTGGCCGAAACTGGGAATGCCTTACAGCCTGGCATGTTTGAATCTATTAGAGTGAATATATGAATGATCCTACATTTTCTCTCTCCCACTATGTTGTTGTTGCTTCTATGTGTTGTTGAGCAGAGTGGTTTAGGATAGGGTGTGCCATTTCTTGGCCCCTCTTGCCCCTCTCTTCCGTCAGGTGGTATCAGAGCAAGGTGAGATCTGGATTTAGGTTTGCAAATCTAGATTTGAAGGTTCCTTCTTGTGAATCCCTAGTTGAATTGTTGTGGGCTAGCAGATTATGATTTGACCTACAGTTGCAGAGGGTTTTCAAGATGGTTTGTGGGAGGTGAGATGTAGATCCAAGATTGGTAGACATGTTGAGACAAATTGCTGCTAGATTGGAAGCTGATGAAATAGCCCAGAGAAGAGGAAGACATCTTGAAGATGTTAGTGATGATGAAATTGAGGAAGAACAAGTGAATGTGGAACTTGCACCTATGATGGATCAGGGTGAGGAGAGATTCTCGAAGGCTTTGACAAGTTTGAAGTCTACACCACACTTTAATCCTCTTGAGTATGATGGAAAATTAGATTCTGATGAATTGGTGGATTGGATCACAGAGATGGAAAAGTATTTTGAGTATGAAAATGTACCTGAAGACAAGAAAATGAAAATTGCAAGAACAAAGTTGAAAATTCATGCATCCTTATGGTGGGAACATTTGTAGCTGGACAGAAAGAGGAAAGGAAAAGACAAAATCAAGGTATGGAGTAAAATGGTGAATAAATTGAAAGGAAAGTTCTTACCTTATGATTATTAGATTAACCTACTTAGGCGAATGCAAAGTTTGAGGCAGAAAGATAGCTCGGTAAAGGATTATACTGAGGAATTCTATAGATTACATATCAGATCTAAACATGATGAAGATGATGTGGAAAGAATTTCTAGATACCTAAATGGTTTGAGAGATTCTATCTAAGAAGAAATCAGTTTGGTCAAATTGGAGAACATTGAAGAGGCTTATCAATTTGCATTCAAAGCTAAGGAGAAATTGAACAACAAACATGCGCAAAAACAAAGAGGTAGAGGTGGTAGATTCCCTAGAGGAAGAGGTAGATCTTATGGTGAAAATAGTAGATCTAAACTAGAAAAGGCAACTCTGGATATAGGCAAGACCGAGTGGAAAGGTGAAAGTTCATCTAGAGGTAGAGGCAGTAACTACCGAGGTGGTTATAACAGAGGTGGTTTTCGAGGAACTTGTTACAATTGTGGAGAAGAAGGACATAGATCATTTGAGTGTACACATGCAAGTAAGAAGTCTGGTAACAGTCAGAATGCTTTGGTGCAAGAAGAATCATTGAAGGAAGATCCGGTAAGGAAAAGTTTGTTCAAGACCAGATGTAGAGTTTCTAAAAAAGTCTAGAAGGTAATGATTGACAGTGGCAGCTTGGAGAATCTAGCATCTAAGGAAATGGTCACAAAATTGTAGTTGAAAAGGTTGGAACATCCGAAGCCCTATTAGATCTCATAAATCAAAGATGAGCATACACTCCTGGTAAGTGAACAATGTTATGTGAATTTTAAGATTAGAAAATACAATGATAAGGTGTTGTGTGATATCATGCCTATGGATTGTTGTCATATTTTTTTGGGTAGACCTTGGCAATATGATAGACATGCTATATATGATGGGAGATTGCATAAGTATACTATTTTGGATGATGGGAAGAGACAAATCTTGTTACCTTTGATGGAAGAACATGTTAGTAATGTTTGCACATCTATGAAAGTTTGTTAAGAATTTAAAGAGAAATGATGTATGTTTTTATGTGATTCCTAACAATTCGAGTAAGAAAAAAAAGGATAGTGTCCCTGAGGAGATTGATAAGTTACTCACTGAGTATAGTGAAATCATTTCTAATAATGTACCTGATGGTTTTCCACCGAAGAGAAGCATTGATCATTGTATGCATCTAATCCATAGAGCTAGTTTACCAAACAAGGGACCTCATCAGTTGACACCTACTGAGAATCAAGAATTGAACCGACAGATTCAAGAGTTGCTAGAGAAAGGTTTGATCAAAGAAAGTTTGAGTCCTTGTGCATTACCTATGGTATTGGCACCTAAGAAGAATGGATAATGGTGAATGTGTACTGATTCCAGAGAAATCAACAAGATAACAGTGAAGTATAGGTTTCCTATACTGAGAATGGATGATTTAATGGATAGATTGACTAGAGCAAAGTATTTTACCAAGATTGATTTGAAAAGCGGGTATCATTAGATTAGAATCAGAGAAGGTGATGAATGGATGACTACTTTCAAGACAAAAGAAGTTTTGTATGAGTGGTTGGTTATGCCCTTTGGTTTAACTAATGCACCGAGTACTTTTATGAGGTTGATGAATGAAGTTTTAAAGAAATTCTTGGGTAAGTTTGTGATTGTATATCTTGATGATATTATGGTATTCAATAAGACCATAGAAGAACATCTGTTGCATGTTAGACAAGTTTTGTAGAGATTGAAAGAAGAAAAGTTGCTGATAAATCTGAAAAAGAGTTCATTCATGAAAGAGGAGATTCTGTATTTGGGATTGTGATTTCAGCTGATGATTTGAAAATGGATCCTAAAAAGGTTGAAGCTATTTTGAATTAGCCTACACCTATGAATTCTAGTGAGGTAAGATGATTTCATGGTTTTGAAAGTTTTTACTGAAAGTTCATTAGGAATTTTAGTTCAATTTGTAATGCTATGACTGAGACCATGAGAGGAGACAAAAGAGAATTCAAGTGGACACATGGAGTTGATAAAATTTTTGAGACTCTGAAGCAGAAGGTTGTTGAATTACCTATTTTGGCATTGCCTGATTTCAATAAGGTATTTCAAGTAGACTGTGATGCACATGGAAGTGCAATCGGAGCTGTGTTGAGTCAAGAACATAAACCTATTTCTTTCTTTAGTGAAAAGTTGAATGAAGCTAGAAGGAAATATTCTATGTATGATCAAGAATTCTATGCTATTGTTCAAGCACTGAAGAAATGGAGATATTATTTGATACCGAGTGAATTTGTGTTGTATACCAATCATAAGGCTTTACAGTATTTGAGTAGTCAGAATAAGTTGAATTAGAGACATATGAAATGGCTTGAGTATTTGTAGAGTTATACATTTGTGATAAAGCATAAGAGTGGAGTCACTAACCGAGTTGATGATGTATTGAGTAGAAGGAGATCTTTGATGACTGAGATGAAAATTGGAATTCTAGGCTTTGATGACATGAGAGATTCTTTGAATTTGATCCTGATTTTTCTGAGCCATGGAGAAAGTGCAGAGCACCTATTCAAGATCAACAAAGTACTAAATGGGATGAATATTTTATTCAAGAAGGTATGTTGTTTAAAGGTATTCAGTTGTGTATACCGAAAGGACCAATGAGAACTAATTTGACAAAGGGGAAACATAGTAGTGGTTTGGCTGGACATTTTGGTGTTGATAAGACATTAAATTTTCTTAAGGAGAAATACTTTTGGCCATAGTTGTATAAAGATATTCAGAAATTTGTGAAAAGTTGAGGAGTTTGTCAAGTTGCAAAAAGAGTTAGTCAGAATAATGGATTGTATACACCAATTCTTGTACCTGAGAAACCTTGGATTGACATTAGTATGGATTTTGTTCTTGGTTTACCGAAGACAGTAAGAGGTAATGATTCTATATTTGTGGTTGTGGATAGATTTTCTAAAATGACACATTTTATATCTTGTAGAAAGACATCAAATGCAGTACATATAGAAGATCTTTTCTTCAAGGAAATTGTTAGATTGCATGGATTACCAAGGAGTACTATCTCTGACCGAGACAGTAAATTTTTTGGAGACTTTTGGAAGACTTTTTGGAGAAAGTTGGGTACTGAGTTGAAATATAGTTCTACATTTCACCCACAAACTAATGGATAGACAAAAGTTGTGAATAGAAGCTTGGGTAATCTTTTGAGATGTTTAATTGGAGACACACCAGGTAAATGGGATTCTATGTTGGGACAAGCAGAATTTGCATACAATAATTTAGTGAATAGGAGTACTGGAAAAACACCTTTTGATATTGTAAATGACATACAACTGAGAGGTATATCTGATTTGAGAGACATTGATTATGACAGAAAGAGAAGTGTTGAAGGAGAAAAATTTGCTGAGTACATGAAGACATTACATGAAGATGTGAAACTAAAACTGGAAAAGAGTAATAAAAAATACAAAGACAAAGCTGATAGATCAAGAAGACATAAGACTTTTGATGTTGGTGATGAAGTGATGGTTCATTTGAAGAAAGGTAGATTTCATGTTGGAACATATGGGAAGCTAAAGATGAAGAAGTTTGGACCATGCAAGATTTTGAGAAATTTTGACAGTGGAAATGCATATGAAGTTGAGTTACCTGATAACATGAATATTTCACCTATATTCAACATTTATGATTTACATGAGTTTCATGAATTTGAAGAAGACATGGTAGTACCGACGAATTATCCTAAGAAGTAGAATGAAGAGGTTGAGCACATTTTTGAACAGAGAATTGGCAGAAGTACAAGAGGAAAATAGTATATGGAATATCTGGTAAAGTGGAAGAATAGACCAATTGAAGACAGTTCATGGATTTCATAGTCTGATTTGGATGCAGCTCAGATCATACCTACTAAATGATTCAGAGAATCATTTTCAAATAACCCCAGGTGTCTGATGCAAGAGCATCTCGAGTCCTCGTCAATCCTGTGTCACCAAAAATAGATTTGAGTTTGTTTGTGTTGTTGGGTTCCTATTTTGACCGAATTGGTTTGGTGTTGCTTGGTTTCCTTATTCGCCAGTGTTGGTTGGTTATCTCTTTGGTGCTTGGTAATTTCCCTAGCGCTCTGTGATGCTTGTCTGGTGCTTGGTTGACTTTTCTTACCGATGAGTTTCTTTTGAGTTTTTGTTGAGGCCGACTTGTGCATTGATTATGGGTCATAGTTTTAATGTTGGTATCCATCATTGGGAAGCGTGTGGTCCTAGATTTGACCGTTCCATCCATTGATTATGGATCTAAAGGCTGACTCAATTCGGTAGCCTCTTGTATAAATGTAGTTGTTTGGTTAGAATTTAGGAGTCAGTTTTTTTGATAGAGTAAGAAGATAGAAGATTAGAGATTGTTTGCAGATCCTCACAAGTTTGAGGCCTTCTGTAATTCATTATAATATCCGGCCAAAATCGGGAAGGCCTTATAGCCTGGCATGTATGAATCATTGTAGTGAATATATGAATGATCCTGCATTGTCGCTCTCCCATTGTGTTGTTGTTGCTTCCATGTGTTGTTGTGCAGAGTGGTTCAGGTTAGGGTGTGCCATTTCTTGGTCCCTCCTACCCCTCTCTTGTGTCATGGATGAAGCTAAGTCTATAATGAAAATCTAGCAACTACCAAATGGTTAGTAAAAACTCTAAGAACAATTCTAAGCATATACTAGCATAATAACTCTAATGCAAAAAGGAATGGATTTTTCTTGAGACAAGGGTCTTATTTATAGGATTTTGGAGGGCTAGGGTGAGGTGGCGTCTATGTGGAATCCACATAGGTGCCACCAAGGAGACACATAAGCCATGCAAAGTCCAAGACTTGCTCACACATGTGTGAGCAACTTGGGATGTGAGAGGTCAATGTGTACTTCAAGTACATGTGTAAGTGTGTGTAAGAGATGTGTAAGTGAAAAAGTCCATTTTCACCATTTTAGAAGGTGTAAGAAGTGTCATCAAAAATGTAAGAGGCCTTGTTTATGCAAGTTTTAGTAATTTTTGAAAAGGCCATTTTTGAAATTTTTTTCACACGTGTGAGCAAATTACTAGGACTAATGGATGTAGGAATCCAAAAATTAGCATAATTAACCATTATTAATTAGTAAGTAGGCTTATTAAATAGAAAGTGATGTGTGTAGGATAGCATCTAGGTTGGATTTAAGATTAAATAAAATAAAATTTAATTTAATCATGGCTTAGTAGAAATAAAGAATGTGAGGGAATTAAATAAATTAAAAATTTATTTAAAATGGGACTATGGAGGGACATGTATTAAATTAATTTTAATACATTATGAAAGGTAGTATTAAAATTTAATTCAAATACTATAATTAGTGAATTTATTTAATTAAATAAATAGATGAATTTAAAAAATATAATTAATTAAAAATTAACTATAATGTTATTTGGGGTCATTAATTAAATTAAATTAAATTAATGTTAAAAGGATGAATTTAGATGTCTACAATAAGGTACTCTTAGAAGAAGGAAAATCATAACTCGTTAGTGCCTCATCTCTAGAGGGAGGATGAGTGGAATAGATAGGAGGGAAAGTGTCATTAAGAGAATTATCACTCATATCAACCTCTTCCACAATAAAATTATGCTCTTGCACAAATGTACTCTCATAGGATAGATTCACATCAAAATAATAATTAACATCATTATCCAATGGTTCATCCCAAAGAGGGAGGCTATTGAAAGGATTTTTAAAATTATGTTCTTGCATCAATATGTCCGCATGATGGATAAAATATTTGGGAGAGGAATCATTGAGATGTTCATAAAGGGGATTGTTGTAAACCCTAAATCCTTTTATCGCATTAATTAAATTTTGACAAAAGGAGAATTTAGGAGGTTTAGAGGAAGACTTAGTAGAGATGAGGTCATCATGAACTTCAACCATCATATCAAAATCTTTTCTACTAAATGGATCATCAAAAGTAGTAAAGCTTTAGACAAGGAAAACAAACATTTTGTAATGAAACAAGCTAATATTATGAAACAAATCATAAAAGAAACTTTAATCTAAAGACACATAACAATGCATGAAAGTAAAATATATTTAGATTTTTATTGTTTTTAACATGTAAATGGAAGAATGAATCTATGAACAATATGCAATTTTTATGTCTTTTTTATTAATAAATATAAAAAAATCAAAACTTAATGCATAAAATGTAATAACAAAATGCATACAAAGGAGATCTAGGCACCAGATCAGAAGTATGTAAGAAGAGTTGTGTTCACAAAAATGTACATTATTAAATGGAAATCAATGTAAATAGGTAGATCACTTCTCCTTTTCAAGATTACACATTCGGAAGGAAGATGCCCCACTAGGCTCAAGAGGAGACTCAAGAACTTGGTGGGATAGTGTCCCTTCACTAAATATGTAATGATGAAAATAAAAATGATATGAAAATGTAACGTAGATGATAAATTAGGCAATCTACTAAAAAATAGAAATAAAAGACCGACACAAACTGACAAAGAGATGAAATGTATAGAAATAGAAACTAGAATGCATATCTAACCTGTGGGTGAAATTTGGGATTAGAATGCAAGAGACATGAAAACAATGGTAGCCATGTACCTAGGACATGATGTAAATGGAAACCCGTACCTAGTGTTTTTGACTGAATTTTCTAAGGATCTTCTAGTAGTTCCTAATCTTTTTAGCTCTTGTCCAACAACTCTATAATTTGTTCCTACACAAAAAAATGGGGAAGAAGTTTGGCTAAATGCATTTGTCTTAGTCAAATCCTTCTTTAGGAATAAAAATTTGAAAATGAAATAAAATTATATAAGGAAAGATGAAATAGAAGCTACATCTGAATTGTAAATTACCTCATGTCTTGATGAGGCAATGTTTCTTTAGATAAATGAAAACCCTTTAAGGGAGAATTCAATCGATCAGGAGATTCATTTTGCAACTGGAAGATAAAGCACAAACATTTACAAAGCCTCTTCACAAAGGAGTATCATACCAATGGGATGAAGCATGTACCCAACACTTTTTTCAAATCAAGGAATATTTGGAAAACCCACAAGTCCTTATGTCCCCTATCCAGGGTAAGCCACTCATTGTGTATATCTCAGCCACTCATACATCACTGTGGGAACTCCTTGCACAACAAGATGATAACAAAAAGGAACACTCCATTTACTACATCAGTAGGACTCTAGTCTCTTATGAAATGAATTACTCAATGATTGTGAAAGCTTGTTTGGCAATGGTATTTGCATCACAAAAATTGAGACATTACATGTTGGCACATCCTGTACAGTTAGTTGTAAAAATTGATCCACTTAAGTATCTCCTAAGTAAAGCCACCTTGACGAGTAGGTTGGCTAAGTGGGTTATGATCCTGAGGGAGTTCGATATTGAATATGTTGAATGAAAGGCTATTAAAGGACAAACAATTGTAGACCAGTTGGCTAAAGCTCCACCACAAGAAGATCAACCTACCAACATGGATTTCTAAGATGGGTCTAGCATGCATATCACCCATCATTCTTGGAAGATGTTCTTCGATGGCTCGTTCACTCAATAGGGTTCGGGAGTAGGTGTGTTGTTCATTAATCCTCAAAGTTACTCTATCCCTAAGGTGTAAAAGATCTATTTTACTTGTACAAATAACATTTCTGAATATGAGACCTTAATAAATGGGATGAAGTTGGCATTGGAATGAAAGAGCTTTGAGATACATATCGACAATGATTCTCAACAAGTGATCAACCAAATTAATGATGTGTACAAAACAAGGGATGATAAACTCATACCTTACAAGAAAATGGTTGATGATTTCAAGAAATATTTCACTTACATCACATTTCAACAAATCCCAAGGATAGAGAACAAAGCCATTGATGCAATTTCTACTTTAGGTTCCTTACCTCAACAAGAAGAGAATTTCTGCTATGAGTTCCTAGTGGAAGAACTCCATTACCCTACCTGTTGGAGCTCAAAAATTAAGTCTATGTTTTTGAGTCCATGTTCAAAACATTTTTCTAAGTGTCGGAATTGTGCCTTTAAAATTCATTGAAAGATGCTTAGTTTGAGTGCATTAAAATGTGGACCCATTGATTTTCATGAGAAGTCACTTGGATAGGGTGTTCATCACCTAGCATTTGACATATGTAATAGGTTTGAGGTCCTAGGTTTTAGTTCTGACATTTTTTTGAAGTGGCTATTTAAAGGTGTTTCCCAAAATCTACATAATGTGTTTCTTGATTTTCACTCAGGAGCCCACTTTGAGGAAGTGCATTTATTGCCTCGTGATTGGTCATAACATGCAAGTTGTTGCATCATGCTATAGGCATGAGATAGAGTTCTCATGCCAATTTAAAGACCCCCATGTGCCCATTTGATAACTTTTCCAGTGTCATTTTAGTTGCAGATTGTTAGAAATCTCTGAGTGTGCCTTGTCCCATTTTTTGAATGACCTAATTTGAGGTCTCATAGTTCATCCCTGGTTCAAGGTCAGGCATAATTGAATGTTGTTCCATAATTTAGACTTGGAAGTGTACTTGCCTGAGGATTTTGAGGTCTCTGCCAATCCATTTAACCACTTTCCCAGGCCAATTCCAAACCCAATTTATACAATTACACTATTTTTCAATTCAGGATGTTCTAATTGGCCGAATTTGAAGATTAATCATTGATAGCCAATTGATCATTCAGTGAAACTAATTAAAGCCTTGTTTTATATATATGATAAAGATCATTCACCCAGGGTTTCAAACTATGAAGGTTCTGTTTAACATGATTGCAAGATTAGACAAAAGGTGTTTAATAATGATGAAAAGTATGGCTAGAACAACTTTGCACAGTAACCATTTTCCAAAATTCATAGCTTTTTGTAAGATGGTTATCTCCAGTTGAGGGTTGTTTTGTTGCATTTATTACATATGAGTCTTCTGCCAGATTCAGTGGCTCGCCTTTAGCTCACCATTTGATATTTTTTTTATCCATCTTCTTCTGAGGTTGTTTACAGTGATTTTGGTTTGTGTTTGTTGGACAATTCTAAACAGGTGATTTCAACTTTTAAAATCTCCTGCCTTGTTTGTCCTTAGGCAAATCCATCTGATAGGGTGATTATATGTACTACAAGGTTTGTATCTACCAAGCTTTAGCTTCCAGTGATTAATTTTGAGCAGTGTTTTAAAAGGGCGATTGGAGGTAATTTATTCAGTTTGTCGATTGGCGAAGTATTAGAAATTGAAGTTTTTAAATGTCCACTTATCCAAATTGGATCTGGTTGAAAGTTCCAGTTGTCTTGGTAATGTTTTTGAAGTCTAGGCTTTTGAATTCAAAAAAATTTTAAGCCGGACTTGTTTGGGGTCCAACTTGCTTCATTATTTTAAAGTAGAACTTTGTCGGCTTCATTACATAGAGTCGTTGGCAATTGATGAGTTCTTAGAAAGTTATAGATGTACCTAATGGAAAAACCTCTACAATGGAATGGAGGGAGGATTCAATAAATACTATGTGCACTTTTCTACCTCACCATTTTGATTATTATACACACCAAGGAGAAGTTGTTATGGTCTTGCATTGTGCATATGTTCTTTCCCCCATACGCATCACTTCTCCCATCCATAATGCTGCTTGTTTTTCTTTTATAGATGCACGTCCCCCTTTCCAAGATACACAAACTTCCTTCAAAGTAGGTGTATATCCTCATTGGTATGTTGCATACACTCTCAGGAAGCTGTGCGCATGTATTCACTGGCTGCAAAGTAATTAAATGAAAGGCAATGCACATATGTTTTGGGGCATGGCTTGCACGCACCAGCAATATATCAGGCCAACGCACCAAGGGAAAGGAGCTCTTGGACCAGGTTAGGAACAAGCATTTGCAGATACAAGTGAGAGTCGAGCAAATGATATACATTTGCATTTTCATGGTACATGCCAAACTTACAGGGACTTCAAGAAGAATCGTAAGCCTGCAATAGAGGCTTTACTAGTTGATGTTTATGTAGAGGTTTCAACTTCATTGGTGAAGCACTACAACTTGAACTTTACAAAAGAGGATGTGGCCTTCCTTTGGGTTCTTTGCAAGAAGCAACCTTAATGGACAAAACTGATCAAGCTGGTGGACTTTTTGATGAACTACAACTGATTTAAGAACCTGAATGAAGAATCTGTGATTAAAGATCACTGAGGAGTTGCTGATTAGATATGTAAGATGATTAAATCAATATTATGTTGCATTGATGTCAACTGTAATACCCCAAAAATGGGCTATAGGTTCATTAACCTCCTACATCTTCAAATTCGAATGAAATTGATCCAAAAGTCCTAACCTAAGGCACATCTGCACATTATCAAATTTTAATTGATTTTATCCTAAATTCTGCATCGAGGAATATTCCTAGTAATATTCCTATTTATCCTAATTATCTTTAATTTAATGATTATTTGGCGATAAATCTTATTTATCCTAAAGTTTGATTAATTGAATATTTTGAATATTTAATTAATCAGATTTAATACTGCCACTTAATTATTTAATTGGATTTAATTAAATTATTCCTAAATTATATTATTTTATTTTAAAAATAAATCAAAAATCTCATGACTAATTGATTAAATTCTTATTTAATTAATTAATGTCAATTGTCAAAATTAATAATATAGTTTTTGAATAAAAGTTTGATTTAATAATTGATTAACCCATAAATCAATTGTTTTAATTCAAAAATTAGTTAAGTTGAGGATAAATCACCTTACTTATTTAATTAATTTATAATTAATTGTGCACATTCAAAGAGCAGTTAAACTCAAAATCATGAAATCAATGCAAGTTGTTAACTTTTGGAAACTCAACATTCTATTTTGAGTTCAAAGCTGATCTAAACTTCTGATTTGAGTTAAAAAGTTGTTCTTGCATAGTTTTGCATGATTTTTGTGAATTCATTATTCCTAATTTCCTGATAACTCAAAAATCAACCTGAGTTCATCAAGAGTGATTTATGGCTTTTCTCATGCACCTCCAAAGCCCTGGATTTCTATAAAAACAAGGCTTAGCTCTTCATTTTCTATCAACACTCAAATTTGCACAATTACTCTGGCAAATTGGTGATTGAAGGATTAAACACTTGCGATAGGTGATTTGTGAGATCTTTCATAGTTGATCATAGTTTTTGCATAGTTTCATATCATAGATTTCATACTCATTCATAGCATTTTTAGATTAAATCTGCATTCAATTTCATTCATCTAGATTAATTTCATACAGTTTCTCATTCTTATTGCATAGAAAATCCAAAAATATAGTGTAATCTGCATTCAGTCTTTCATATTTTGCATTCAAATCTTTCATTTAGGTGTTGCATTGTCACTGGTCTCGGTCTGATCTGAGAGTATCATACTCGCACCTACTAGAAGGTAGTAAATCACCTGGTTAGTTTAGTTTCCATTTCATTGCAGATTTTGATTTTTGCTAACCTCTAATATTTTACTGAAATGGTGCCAAAAATGTGTGTGTGAAGTTTGTACCTAGTTGTAGACACAACACTTCAGTAAAACATTAGAGGTTAGCAAAAACCAAAATCTCCAATGAAATGGAAACTAAACTAACCAGGTGATTTACTGCCTTCTAGTAGGTGTGAGTATGATACTCTTAGATTAGACCGAGACCAGTGGCAATGCAACACCTAAACAAAGGATTTGAATGCAAAATATGAAAGACTATGAATGCAGATTATGCTATATTACTAGATTTTCTATGCAATAATATGAAAAGCTATATGAAATTAATCTAGATGAATGAAATTGAATGCAGATTTAATCTAAAAATGCTATGAATGAGTATGAAATCTATGATATGAAACTATGCAAAAGCTATGATCAACTATGAAAGATCTCACAAATCGCCTGTCGCAAGTGTTTAATCCTTCAATCACCAATTTGCCAAAGTAATTGTGCAAATTCAAGTGTTCTTAGAAAATGAAGAGCTAAGCCTTGTTTTTATAGAAATCTAGGGCTTTGGAGGTGCATGAGAAAAGCCATAAATCACTCTTGATGAACTCAGGTTGATTATTGAGTTATCAGGAAATTAGGAATAATGAATTCACAAAAATCATGCAAAACCATGCAAGAACAACTTTTTAACTCAAATTAGAAGTTTAGCTCAACTTTGAACTCAAAATAGAATGTTGAGTTTCCAAAAGTTAACAACTTGCATTGATTTCATGATTTTGAGTCTAACTGCTCTTTGAATGTGCACAATTAATTATGAATTAATTAAATAAATAAAGTGATTTATCCTCAACTTAACTAATTTTTGAATTAAAACAATTGATTTATGGGTTAATCAATTATTAAATCAAACTTTTATTCAAAAACTATATTATTAATTTTGACAATTGACATTAATTAATTAAATAAGAATTTAATCAATTAGTCATGAGATTTTTGATTTATTGTCAAAATAAAATAATATAATTTAGGAATAATTTAATTAAATCCAATTAAATAGTTAAGTGGTAGTATTAAATCTGATTAATTAAATATTCAGAATATTCAATTAATCAAACTTTAGGATAAATAAGATTTATCGCCAAATAATCATTAAATCAAAGATAATTAGGATAAATATGAATATTGCTAGGAATATTCCCCGATGCAGATTTTAGGATAAAATCAATTAAATTTGATAATGTGTAGATGTGCCTTAGGTTAGGACTTTGATGTCGATTTCATTCGATTTGAAGATGGAGGAGATTAATGAACCTATAGCCCATTTTTGGGGTATTACATCAACTAGCTTGACATTACTTATTTTGTAAGTTAATATACCAAAACATCTGAAGAAAGGTGAAAGAGATGAAGAACGAGAATATCTACATGAGGAAGATATATATGTCAGATGAGGATAAGGAATACACTGAGTAACTTGTTGATGAGTCTATGATTTGATGATATTGACTTTATTATGTTGCATTCATCTATGATGAAGAATAGAGCTGAAAGACACAAAGCAGTGTTGTCGGTAAATGAAGCATCCCAATATACACTAACGGAGTGTAGTGTATACCGAGCACAGAGTTAACCAAGCTTATGTTCACCAACGCATTTCTTTGTTAACCAAGCAGAACAGAAAGGAATTAAATGATTAGTTTAGACAATAAGATTGATGAGCTGGAAAATATATGAAATCGAGGTAACAGATAATGTTTCTTATGAAGATCGCTGGCTAACATAATTCAAGGAAGATCTAATGGAGCAGATTGAAACGTGTTATTGACACATCAGCTGAGGAAGGTTAAAGTGACAAAATCAACAAAGATGATTAAGCGGCAAAATTTGATGGACAAAAAGAAAATGATTTACTCGTCTATATAAGAGACATTGGTTTCATTGTTGAAGAATGATGTAAGAAGAAGATACTGTAGAATTATGGCGTGAACAAGTTTTCATACATTCTGATCATACTGGTTAGTGAGAACCGAGTTGCAGAACAATTATCGAGCTATAGAGAGTAATTACTGACTGACAGTAAGTTGATACATTGTTGAATCTGAAGTGATATATTGATCAGAAAGATTTATGAGCTGAATATTGATCTGTACATCTGCAATTAAGTTGTATCAAAGAAGATCATCTACTCTTACATATTTAACCATTGTACACAATCAAATCTCTTAACCAAGTGGACTATAAAGTCTTATGATGTATCAATCATAGAATGAACATTGTTATCTTGTCAACCCCAGAGTGACTACTGGTTGGATGATAACTTCTAGTCTAAAATCCACTAACAAGCTCACACCTAACAGTGTGTTTGTAAACCTTTAACAAGGTTGGGTCTTCACTGACATCACTTCAGAAGAGTGAACATTTTGGGTTGCCAGTCCCAGGTGGTTTTTCCCTTCATAGGGTTTCCATGTTAAATCTCTTGTGTTATGTGTTGATTTTGATATTTGTTTGTTATCATACTTTGCATATTACATGTTAGATTTGTTCAGTAACTACTATAAGTTTTATACTGACAATCGATAAAAGCACAGACAGTGAAAGTATTTTATGTTTACCGAGTAGCAAAAGTTGAAGAATTAGTTTTGGATTATACATTTTATTTTGGGACATTGGATCACTGATTCACCCCCCTCTTAGTAATTCTAATGCTTTTCAGCCAAACTGAGGCTAGGCATGGAACACATGAACCTACAAAGAAGAGAGAGAAAGAGCTAGAGTTGTTTTCTGAGCGTCTAGAGATTATTTTAAAATCTACAAGGCACACAATTGTTGGAGATGCCCATGATTCAAAGAAACTACCATCTTGGAAAAGCGGGTGGCGATCTCCTTGGAAAGGCAGGAAAACAAATGGATAATTAACACCCAAAGGTGAAGAAGAGTTGTAACAGCTGAGAAAGAGGATTAGAGAAAGATTTCCAGAACTGTTTAATGAAGATTATAATCCTGATGTCTATTCAATAATTGCAACCCAGCTATAGGTTCCCCGAGCCTTGGCTAATGTAGTGGCATTTGGCATGGATCTCTTTGCTAGAAAAGGAATTTCACATGCTAGCAGAATAAGAGTGTATGCTAGTGCGTAAGAAGTCTATAGTGCCAGCATTAAAAAGAAGGGTGTTGCATGAGGCCAGGCTTGTCTTTCCTCTTGCATAAAGACATGTTGATGCCTGCCAATAAACACACCCAAGAGAAATCAAGTACAAGGGTGAGCCAGCATGTTTAAAGGGGGTTGCCTTAGCTAAATAAAGAAATTGCGTGAGGATTAAAAGGAGTGTGAGAAGCCAATGAGCAAAGGGATGTCACGCATTTGTGGTTGTGTGCACACCAAGTGGCAAGTGTGAGAAGCCAGTAGGCCAAAAAAAAATAAGGCTCCCACATCAAATAAAACAAGCGCAATGAGGATGCTAGCCCTACGTAAGACAATTGGAGGCTCACACACAGTATCAAATGTGAGCAGTCAATGAACAAAAGAGATGCCTTGTGTTAAGTTGAAAGGAGGAAGCTTGGCAATCAGGAATAAAGAAATGAAGGGCACGTATAGGCAGAAGGAAGGGAAAAGTGTTGAGGGTGTGCATGTGGGTTTATCCCACATGCACCCCAAAGTGGTTTTTTAAAGAGTTTATATACAAGGGAGCCCAGAGTAAATGTAAATGAAGAAAGAAGAGAGGAAAGGAAAGCCTCTACCCTGTGGGCCTACATAGATGTGCATGCCAGCTAGTATTGTAGACAAAATTTTGAAAAGTCTTTAAAACCTTCAAATGTTTAGTCCCACATTCACCCAGAACTAGGAATTTGAGATATATAAATGAAACAACACTCACATATGAAATTAGAAGAAAGATAAGGAGGCTCTGGATGCGCGCGCCTAGAGGTGCCTCAGGAAGCATGCCAACGGGCCAGAGGCAAGGAAATTTTGTAGACAAGTGAGGGAAACAACTAGACAGAGGAGGAAACATGGCGCCCATTCACATGATCGCGAGACAAAGCTGAAAGTTAGGCAAAAATCAAGCGACCTAGAGAGCACGGTTAATCGCCAGGTCACCGAATGCTGGCGGTTAAGAACCAAAAATTTAGAGATTAAGAGACTACATGGTCGTGTAATCTCGCAATAAGTTGGTGGTTAGTGCTGGCATCTGGAGATTCAGAGACTACATGGTCGCGAGATCTCCAAATCCCTAGTGGTTAGCAAGGAAAATCTAGAGATTCAAAGAATGGGCTCAGTCGCCCAATCGCCAAATTTAACCTGAGGTTAGCGAGTTCATCCAGAGATCAGGAGATTAGTCCATTCACCATTTCTCTGGATACACCCTGAGTTAGTGAAATTATTCAAAGACTCAGAGATTAGTGTATTCACCTGATCGCTAGATAAACCCAGGGTTACCAAAATCATTCAGAGATTCAGAGATCAAGTGCAGTCACCCATTCTCCAGATGTAACCATGGTCAAGGATATAATTAAGAGACTTGGAGAATAGTCTATTCTTCGAATCTCCAGATCCAACTGGGGTTAGAGCAAGAATTCAAAGATCAAGAAAATGAAATTAGTCATGTGTTCTCTGAATCAGAGGTCATGGCCAGGGTTAGTCCAAGAATCCAATCACATCGTGACACTTGTCACTTTCTGGTCAAGTCTAAGGTAAAAGGGTAGATTTAAAATAAAAAGATTTAAAATGTGATGTAGTCCAGACTTAGGAGATAATTCCAAAAATTTAAATGACAGGGCCTATTCAGAGAATTAATGCCTAGAGATTCATTTTTTAACCAAATATAAGCATATAATATGTTTTCAAAAATGACACGAAACAAGGAATGTAATGGTGGCATTAAAAATCAGATTTGATCAAGTAGGTAAGAGCAGTAATGGCCTTTCTAATCTGAGATCTGGATTTGGTGAAGATATTTCTTTCAGACAGGACATATTTGTAAATCCGGCAAAGGGGAATGAATCATATCTTTTGCAGAATCAGATTTCTTGCAACTAGGGTTGCTTTGCAAATATTTTTCTAGACTTTTAAGGAGATAAGATTTCTTGATTGTTGATTTAATTTTCTCAGAAGGGAGGAAGTTGATTTCCCTGGAATGTCTTGCAGAAGGTGTCAGTTATCAAACAAAGAAGATCAAATATCTACTGAGTCATCAAGAATTTTTGTCTTTCCACCCCTTGAAGGGCCTCAGTTGTTTTTTTTGTCTTCTCTATTTTAGGTTTAGGGCTAAAACATCTGAAGCTTGTTGCATCCTTACTCATTAAGGATTCCAAGATGTTTTTAGCTATAAATAGAAGTTGTAGCTTCTTTTTTGAGGTGGATGAATGTAAAAAGAAATCTCTACAGAGCAAACTTTTCATCTCTGTGTCTAATCTTCTAAGCTTCAAATTTTGTATGTATTGAAGCAGGATTATTTCAATAAAATGTAGTGTAGTTTCTCTCATATTATGTTATTGTCTCTTTTTTTTTATGTTCTACTCTTGTATGGTTTTATTTGTAAGGCATATAAAACATACTAGTTACAAGGCAATTTGTCTAATTATTTATGAATTTCTTTCAAGGAAAGGATTAAAATTTCATAAGTAATTTCAGAGAGTAAACATAATTGTTAGGATTTTGATGATAATAGTATAGGGGTGACAGGATATTTTGTAAGGCATTCTATTCAAACTGCATGTAGCTTGCAAGGCATATTATAGTATTCTTATTGAGTTCTTCCTATGGATTTGCATACAATAGCTATTTGCCCAATAGATTAGGCACTGGTTGGATGTTTGTTATGCAGTTATCTTTCAGTCATCAAACACAAAAGTATATCTTTCAAACACCTTTTTGTTATTTAGTTTATGCATACCTATTTTGAAAGGACTGTATTCAAGTAGTACAGTTCACATTGTTGATTCTTTCAAGAGAGAATCAAAGAGGTTAGCCTTCCTTGAGTTAAACTCAGAAAAAGAAGAAGGATGAATATCCTTGTACCATTGTTTTATGTTATTACTTTCATAGTTTCCTATGTCATACTCTATATTAGGATATTCTTAGTTGTTTGTCGAGTAGTGTTTTATTGAATTAAATTGATGCAAAAGTAACATAGCAGTGAGGAATCTAATCCACCATTTAAAGATTACCTGAAACATAGTGAATTATCAAAGGCAATACCTACCTAAGTCCTGTGGAGCTCAAAGAAGAAGGAGGATCTTATCCAATCCTCATCAAATAGACTATTTCTTGTCAAACTTGAGAGTTCATTAAACTAAGAATCAAGCATACATATTTTATCAAGTTTGTCCCTGCAAGAAAAAGCTCTAACAAACTGGCAACTCTGTTGGGGAAGAGAACATAAAAAGAAATAAATCAGTTAAGAATCTCTGGTTACATTACACAAAATCAATATTTTACTACCCAAATTGATTTGGCCCATCCGAGTCACCTAACAAACTGGTGACTCTTATGGGGAATGTGTTTAGAAAATTTATAAATAACGTAGGTACGAGTAGAGCTAGACTCCTGGCCCGCTAATTTATTTATTTAGTGGTTCCCATTAAAGTGTATAAGAGTCAGTTTTAAAATTTTCAAATCATCTCACTAATTTGTGAGTGGCGACTCTAAGTTTTTTGTTTGATCGGTGCATAAAATGATATATTTTCAGTCCTGATAATCAATATATGTACCATTTTGAAGTTTGTTGTGTTGATGGAAAAATATACAGAAAGAGTTCTCAGCAATTAAAGTTTATCATCTTCGAGGAGGTGGTGACTCCATAAAGTTTTCAGCAAAGAAAGTTTTAGATTCAGAGGCTTTCCATTCAACAAAGTTGAGTTTCAACTACAACACTTTCAGGTAGTTTTGATCTTTATGTGTATTTCCATAAGATCAACTTTAAAGTATTTTGTTCCCTATTAAGTGTATTAGCACTAATAAAAAGAGAAGAGTGATATAGAATAGTTTCATTTTTCCATGTTGAATACCTTGTCATGAAACTTTAAATTTATTGTCATAGAGGTTTAAATGTTTTGGTGTACCTCTTGTAAAGCCAGAACAAGATGAATGGTTGCCATCTTGTTTCAAATCAAATGAGTGATCAGCAAATAGGCCAGCCTAAAATGGATGTGCTTTATCAGGTTGGATAGAGTTTTAAGTCGTGATCATGTTCATCGATCCCCCAATCCTTTCCCTATTGATCTCATTGATTTAATTCCAATCTTTGATGATCAGTCTGAATCAGCACTAGGACATGTTCTGGCATTCTTTAGGTTTGTTGTAAAATGTCAAATTTATGATGAAGATGTCAACGTGATGTTTTTTGGGAGATCCCTCAAAGGGGTTGCAGCTGAATGGTATTTAAGTTTACCCCCAAAATACATATCTTCATTAACTAATTTTAAATGGTTGATCCTAAAATAATTTGCTGATGATGATGAATGGAATAGGTTACTAAAGGATCATCATCAAGAAAATAATACAAACAATATTCCAGAGTAGGCCAAGTTTAATCCTGAGAATATTTTTCAGCATTATGAAGCCATGACAGATGAACATTTGGATTGTAGTAGTGATAAAAAACCAGAATCATTATATACAAGGTCTTCCACTTGTTCAGAGATGTTTGAATTTGAAAGTGAAAATTATTTGAGTGAATATTTTGATGAAGATATTGAAGATGAGTTGCTTCCAAATTTGTGTTAACCAATTCATGAAAAGATTCAAGACAACATTTCTCATAACTCCAAAGTTTTCATCAGTAATGATTTTGTACTGAGTGAGGAAGTGTGTTCTTCTGATAATGAAAATGATGAGGATTCTGATATAAATTGTGCAAGTTTTTCTAATCATGAAGATGTAATGCATATAGATGAGTTATGTTCTCCTCTCAACACTGATGAGATCTTTGATTTGTTGATAACTGAATATAATAAGTATACACATCTATCTAATCAGCAAAGGTTAGACCCTATTGATTTTTGTTTTGATAATGAAAATATTGCAGAGGATTTGTATAAGTATGGGTCCTCTGGTGAGAATAATTAGGGTATGAGTTCTTATGGTGATAATGAGTTGATTGCAGATACAAAATCAGATTATGGGGACATGACAGAAAGGTTTTCTTGTGAGCAGCCCTATGCAAGTAGAAATGGTGATATTGTTTTCTTTTGTGCTATTGATACTAACTATGATGCTGACAGTGAGATCAGTGAATGTCAAGATGTTGAAGAGGAGTCTAGGGTTAATAATGTTTCTATTAAGTTTATAGATCTTTCTTTCTATCAGTATAAGAGAACAGTCTTCTTGTCTCAATATAGGAGATATTTGTGCAAACAACAAAAAGATGATTATGATGCAGATGAAAGTTCTTGTAGTGATTACTTTACACAAGAAGATTTGAGACAAGAGCTTTGAGGCCCTGTTTTAAATAGGGAAGATATTTGCAGCATCAACAGTGAAATACAAGAGATGGAATGCGAAGTCAAATGCTTGCTAAGTTACGAGAAAATTTTAGGGTTCTTGGATGCTGAGTTTCAGAGCCACGAGATTGAGTTGGAATGTTTCATTTTTCAGCATGGTAGTGTCAATTATAATACCCAAAAAATGGGCTATAGGTTCATTAACCTCTTACATCATTAAAATCAAATGAAATCGACATCAAAGTCCTAACCAAAGGCACATCTGCGCATCAGTTTATCAAAAATTGATTATCTTAATTCTGCATCGAGGAATATTCCTTGAATATTCCTAATTATCCTAATTATTTTAATTAAATATTATTTGGCGATAAATCTCATTTATCCTAAAGTTGATTAATTGAATATGTTGAATATTTAATTAATTAATTTAATTCTTTCACTTAATTATTTAATTAGATTAAATTATATTTATTCTTAATTTGTATTGTTTAATTTTGGCAATAAATCAAAAATCCTATGAATAATTGATTAAATTCTCATTTAATCAATTAAAGCAAGTTGTCAATTTTTAATAATATAGTTTTGAATAAAAGTTTGATTAAATAATTGATTAAGCCATAAATATGTTAGAATAACTAAGAGGGGGGTTGAATCAGTTATCCACAGTCCCAATTACAAAATGTATCACTTAAAACAAATTCAGCTAAATCTGCAGCTCGGTAAACATAAAATACTAACTATCTGTGTAATTACTGATTACCAGTTAATTGCTCATAGTGATTACCGACCAAATCAAATATGCAACATGTAAATTATGATATCCAAACAATCACCACATAAACACATAACACAAAAGATTTAATGTGGAAACCCTACAAAGGGAAAAACCACCTGGGACCGGTAACCCAAAAAAATTTCACTCTTCTGAAGTGAGCTCGATGAAGAGCCAACCCTGTTAAAAGTTAAAAAACACACTATAAGGTGTGACCTTGTTAGAGGATTTAACACTAACAATTATCGTCCAACCAACATTCACTATGGGGTTGATAGGATAACAATGTACATTCTATGAATGACATATAAGACTTTCAAGTCCACTCGGTTAAGAGATTTTGTCTGTTACAATGGTTAAACTGAAACAGTAGGTGATCTGATTACAATACAACTTGATTTGTAGATATTTAGATCTATACTGAGCCCATTAAAATCCTCTAATCAATATTTCTATTCAGTTCATCAACATTCAATAACTTACTATTCCTTGGTAAAACTCTCTAACTCTCGGTACTGTTTTGCAGTTTGGTTCTTCTTCAACCAGTATGATCAGGCATGCATGAAGCTTGTTCATGTGATATCTCTATAGTATCCTTCTTCTGACATAAGTTTCACTGTGAAACCCTAGTCTCTTAAATAGACAAGTAAACCATTTTCTTTTCATCCATCAAATTTTGCCGCTTAATCTCCTTCATTGATTTTGCCTCTTAAACCTTCCTCGGCTGATGTGTCAGTAACACATTTCAATTCTATCATTTAGATCTTCTTCAATTTTTTTTAGCCATAGATCTTACAACAAACTTTATCTTTCCACCTCGTAATCATACACTTTACAACTCATCAATTCTTGTCAGCTAAACTAATCATTTAATTCTTTTATTCATACTCAATTAACAAAGAAATGTGTTGGTGAACACAAGCTCGGTTGATACTATCGCTCAGTATACACTACACTGGCTCGATGTATACTAGAATGCTTCATTAACTGAACACACTACTTTATAACATTTTGCTTCTATCTTCATAACAGATTAATGCAACATAATCAAGTCAACAATATGAACTCATAGACTCATCAATAAGTTACCAAGAGTATTCCTTATCCTCATCTGTCATATCCATCTTCCTTCATGTAGATATCCTAGTTCTTCATCTTTTCTCCTCCTTTACAGATGTTTAGATATTTGCAACTACCATGATAAGTACTGTCCAGACTAGTTGACATCAATGACAACATAATGATTGATTCAGTTATCCTACATAACAGTTCAGTGCTCAGTGATCTCTAATCACTTGTAGTTCTTCAATTAGGTTCTCAATCATTTTTAGTTCATCAAAATCAATTGTTTTAAATTTAAAATCAGTTAAGTTGAGAATAAATCACTTTATTTTTAAATTAATTCATATTAAATCATGCACAATCTAAAAAGCAGTCAACTTTAAATCAATTTTCAATTTTAATTTGTTAACTTTCCAAACTCAACATCTGATGATGAGTTGCAAAAGTGAACTAAACTCCATTTTGAGATAAAAACTACTTTTGCATGATTTTATGAGTTAATTATTCTTGATTTCTTGTTAACTCAAAGATCAACCTAAGTTTATCAAAAGTGATTTATGGCTTTTCTCAATGCATCCTCAAGCTTTGGATTTCTATAAAATCAAGGATCAGCTCTTCACAATTACATCTCTCGAATTTGCAGAATTACTCTGGCAAAATTACATCTAAAGAATCAAGCACTTGCAACAGGCAGTTTTGTGCGATCTTTCATTATTTTTCATAAGCTTTGCATCCATTTTCATATCAATTCATAGCATTGTTAGACTAACCTGCATATCATTTCCATCCAATTCTAGACTAGTTTCATACAATTTTTATCTGCATTCATCCTACATTTATCTTTGTTAGCATTAAATCCTTCATTTAGGTGTTGCATTCTCACTGATCTCGGTCTAATCTAAGAATACCATACTCGCACCTACTAGAAGGTAGTAAATCGCCTGGTTAGCTTGATTTCATTTATATTGCAGATTTAGATTTTGCTAATCTTTAATATTTTATTGAAGTATTGTGTCCACAGCTAGGTACAATTTTCACACACAGATTTTTGGCGCCCAACGTGGGGCCCTAAAATGGGTTTCCATTAATTTCTAACAACTTCTATCAATTTTCTTTCAAAAATACAATTTTTACTTTATGTCTGTACATTTTTCATACGACATTTGATAGATTATCATACCAGGACCCCCTGTCTATCGGACGACAGATGATAATCTGAAGTGTCGTGCCGACTATATGCGGACTATCGTACGAGTTTTTGAAAAGTTGTTTGCATGTTGACCTACTGTTGTTTCATGCCTAAACTGTCGTATGATCATCAGTCCACTTTTGTATAAGTTTTGGTGCCATAATTTCATTTTTTGATAACAGAATTACAAAAAATAGTCATTTCAAATTTGATTTCAAATTTTGACAGCTAACCCTAACGATTGATATCTATTATTTCTGATCTCTTTGTTCACGGGATTGCTCAACGTAGCCAAAAATTAGGTAAAAATCTACTAAGCGCGTTGCATGGCAATTTAGGTATTCTACTATGATTTGATAACATTTCAATTTGGACATAAAATGAACATCTCACGTGTCTAGCTTGAGTGCCTTTCCAGCTGTCATAAATCACACTTCAATTTTGGGCTATAAAATAAACATAGATTTTCTTTTTGTATATCTCTTACATATAGTAAATAGGCCCTATGAACACTATTTGTGGAGTTCTTGAGCGATTGGGCTTCATTCACTAGCTTTGCATGCGAAGTCCTTCTTGATGATAGATCCCCTTGTAGGTAGGGAAGGATGTTGTTATTATCTCACGTTCTACTTGGTTTGGTCCTCAACTTTGATCGGTACATTCTCTCTTGGTTGCACTTAGAGAGCTTGGTAGACATCGTTGTTGACATCACAAATCTTGGTGAGGTGATTTCAGTCTTAGCATGTCAAAGAATCTATCTGTTGTGTTTGGGTAAAAGCGAAAAGGCTAGAGGATTATGCTCTACTCCCTTTTTGGGTAGTATCAGAAACTTAGATCCTTAAATCTAGACCAACTCCCCATGTGGTATATTTTGTGATTCACCTTTAGAGAGGGTTAACCATAGTGGACATTCCCTTTATTGGGTCAACCACGTGGATGAAACCTCAAGCGGTAATAGCCATTTTCACCGTGCTAGCAACAATTGTTATATAAAAGTCTTTGTGGAAGAAATCTACACGAGTGTGGTCTCTTGTTGGGCTGTCAGATCTCCCTAACAGCTCTTGATTGATTAAATTCTTCGACTATGTCAAAGCCCCAGTGCACCTAGATTGTAGTTCACCCTCTTGAGATCACAAAAGTTGTAGAGTCAGACCATTGCTAAAAACCCTAGCGAGGCCAAATTTTTCATTTTCTAGGACTATGTGCGTTATTGAAATTTTTTTTTTGAGAACATACACAAATAGAATTCCTAGGGATTAGAACAATAAGTCACTTGATTGTTCATGTGCAAGGTTTCCTTGACCCTTGCTCATTGTTTTTAGACATGCTTGAATTCCCTTGCTTGTTGTTTTTCATGCTTGTTATCTACTTGGTTACTAGAAACGAACGAACCCGAGATGAACTATTACACAAATATTCAAACCTGGATAGAAAATTTTGCAAATAATCTGAAACTGAAAAACTAAAAAATTGCAAATCTGAAGCAAAAATCCTTTCTAGAATCAAAAGTCATCCTGTAGTCTCAGAAAGTCATACAAGTTTTCCCAAAAGTCGTACCAGAACCCCTAGATTGTCATACAAGAAGTAGTATATTGTCGTACAAGTTTTATATGAAAAGTCAAGAAAAAACAAACCCTGGTGTCAATTGTCCTACGAGTCTTGTCAACTGTCATGCCAGAGCCAACCCAGACTTGTATGAGCCTAGAGAAACTCATATCAAAATTTTCAAAAGTTGTCAGAAATCCAATTTTTACAGTCTACTTCCAGATTCTGTCAGAAAATTCACTATGTTAGGAACATAGAAGAAAAACTAGAAAGAATCCAATCAGTTTCCAAAAGTGGTCTCTTGAGTTTGATCCAGTCTTCTGATCTTTCGATTTGAATCATGTTCATCTGGTGTCAAAAACCTTGTCAAAATCATCTTCAATTCAGTCTTCAACAAAATGGCTAAGTGTTGTGAGCTCATGTCTGCCATCTTTTGGGTGTCTACCCATACTACTAGGGCACAGTATCCTTCATTTATGTCCAAACTAGTCTTCATTCAATCCAATCTTGACAAGTTGTGTCATTCGATCTTCTTGAATCAAGTCATTCTTTAGTTGTCTTAATCTTACTCTTTTGCTTCACCCAAGGTTAATGGTGGAAACTAGAGCTTCATTACAGAGAAAACAAGGAGAACAACCCAAATTCTCTTCAGTAGCCTCTTCTATGATCACTAAAACCTTTCATCAACCCTACGACACTACTAAATTTGGAGAAGATGCTCTTAGCAATCTATTCTTAAAAGGTGGTTACATCACTCCTCCTGCATCAACTCACACAAGTAATCAACCAACCCCACATCAATCAATCCCTAAAAGTCCTCACAATAGCACTATGTCTCAAGGTGGAGAAAATCAAAACTCCCAAGGCAATCACTCCAATCATGGAAAAGATGCCGAACCAACACCCTTTGAAATTTCCCAATATCAAAATGATGATAACTTCAAGAGAATGATGAAACACTTCTTGAGGGAAGACAGAGAGGCATACTTCCTAGAGTTAGCTCAACAAGGGGCTAAACTTCCTCTGAACTTTAATGTCGAAGATATCATCACACATGAGGAAGAAACTCCTATCACAACCATGATGAAATAGATGCATGCCATGCAAGTCAAGCTCAACAAGCTAGAAAAAGAGAAGGAACCTAAAGAGTTTTCTATGGAGGCTATATGCCCATTTCCATTTGATAAGGACTTTTACATGCCACCATTCCCAAAAAGAATGGAGATACCAAAATATGACAAGTATGATGGAAACTCTGATCCTCAAGATCATGCCAGAGAATTTTTCACTCACTATATGGATTTCATATACGAACCAACCTATCTAATGCATCTTTTCCCTCGATCTCTGGGAGGAGAAGCCATTCATTGGTTCTCTAAAATGCCTCCAAAAATCAAAACCTTTGAGGAGTTAATCAAATTATTTTATCAACAATACTCCTACAACATTCAACATCTGATCACCATGATCAATATCTACAATCTGAAGCAAAACTTAGGAGAACCCTTCTTGACTTTCCTCAAGCGATAGAGGAAGAAATTTTCACTCTATGCTCGACCTATTTCAGAAACTAAAAAACTCAAAATCTTCATCAACAATTTGGTTCTAGAACTCAATTATCCCTTACAAATGCAAAATTATACATCCTTTGATAAAATGGTAGAGAATGCCATCAAAATTGAGAAATTACTTGTGCAAAAGGGAGACATGTCACTTCAAAAGGACAAGTATGATATCCATGCCACATCCAAGGCACCCACTTTCAATCTCACCATGGGTACTCAAGCCATAAAAGCTTCTGAACAAGAGGCATTTGAACCTTCTCAAAAGTTGAAGGACTATAAACCATGGGTTACAACACCTAAGCATGAGTTCACTCCTTTGGGTGAGTCCTTAGAATCCTCCATGAAGACTCTCTTGGTGAACAACATCATATCATTGCTTGAGATAAAAGTATTTGATCCTAAACCTAAACCAAAATGGTGGAAAGAGACCAATTTCTATGACTTCCATCGAAACATGGGTCATAAAACTAATAACTGCATACGCTTGAAACATCTCATACAAGAAAAAATTAATAATGGAGAAATTGTGATTGACAATAATAAGAGCAATAATGATCATACAACATTCATGGAACCATTTCTGAAACATGGTCAAGAAGATTCATCTTCTCAGCCTAACATGGGTGCTAAAGTCAATTACACCTACTCTAGAAACAATGCTATCATAAACATGGTTGAGCCATACCTATCTGAACATTGCAATGTCATCACAATTGTAAGAAAGGATAGAGATAATCAATCAGAAAATGCAGTAACTTGATCACAAGCTCAGGCACATCTACAAGGACAAAACTTGAATTCATCCAATGCCCCTAAGGTGCCTTTCAATCTTTCATCTACTTCTAAACAAAGGGCTACCTCTAAATCATCAAATCCTAAAGACATGAGGCCAACATCACATAGTATTGTCCAACAACTCCAGCATACCAATGCAAAAATATCCATGTTTGAGTTGCTTTGGATATCTCCTGCTCATAGAGCCATTCTGGATAAACCTCTGCTCAGTTCCAATGTTCTTGACAATCTTGATCTAAATAGATTCAAAACTATGGTTGGTCATCTGAAATCCCCCTAGTATATCTCCTTTTCAGAGGAAGATGACAATTCATTGAGTCATCCGCATAACCGGCCCTTGCACATTGAAGTCTTGATCCAAAACCATCATGTCAAACACATGTTGATAGATGGAGGCACTAGTCTAAACATCTATTCTTACAAATTGATCACACAACTAGAATTATCACAAGATGTTATTGATCCTAAAAAGAAGATAACCATAAAAGCATATGAGCAAGAAAGATCTTCCAAGGGAATAATTGTCTTACCTATCAAAATAGGACCTATTATCAAAGACATCACTTGTCAAGTTCTAGATCTTCCATTGGCTTACAACGTTCTTCTAGGAAGACCTTGGATACATGAAATGCAAGCTATTCCATCAACATACCATCAATGTGTGAAGTTTCTTTATGATGGAGTAGAGGTCACGATTCCAACTGATATATCCACATCTTGCAATGCCTTGAAAGAAAGTGTTGACAAACTTGTTCCACATAATAGAGAATCTTTCACTAAACAAATAGATATAGCATCTATATCCAAGATGGAAGACATTGCAAAAGAGGTCAAAATCAAGGACACGGGCATGGGACAATATACCATGGAAGCAGTCTTATCTCTCACATCTCTCCCATTGTCTCCAAAATCTTATGGACAACTGCCAGACAAAGTGAAACCTACTGCTAAAGAATCTGAGGTCATATTTCATGGAAGTTTTGTCATAGAAAAAGTACCCACACAGGAGTTTGAAGAAGATGAAGTTGTGCTTGCATGGCTATACAAAGATGAGTCTCAATCTCAAACCGCTAAAAAATGTGACTCTAAAACACTGAAAATTCCTTCAAAGTCACATGGGCCAAGGAATAAACTGATGACTAAAAAGGGATATCCTAGTAAAGGACCTCTAGGAGTGTGAGGTAAAGGTCTTGTGGCACCCATTGGACATGTTGGCCAACCGCACAAAGATACTATAGGTCTATTCTATCAGAGGAAACCCTTCTATCTAAGGGGAGACTCACCTCATGTGATAGAATAGATAGAACCAGAAGAGAACAACAATGAAGAAGAAGAAACACCTCGATCAAATAGTGATGATTCAGATAGCTCAGAACTCATTCCTTATGAACATTTACCTCAAGAAATACTAGATCTCCTAAAAGATGAAGAAAAACCTAAGGAGAATGTCAATTTAGTAGCTCCACAAGAACCTACTACTAAACAAGAGGAAGGTAAACCTATTGCTATAACTAAAAATTTGGGATGTAGTAGTGACTCTAAAATAGACTCTCATGAGTATGAATTCAAATCGGAATTAGAAGGAAATCCTACTTGGGGGATTTGTCTTGACTTTACACATGTTCTCAGATTTCCCAGGGGTCTAGATGAAGAATCAGCAAATGAATCAAATGAATATGAATGGGGAGTCATTCTAGAAGAGGATGAACTTATCACTGAGAAACACATTGATGTCATTAACCAATATTCACCTAAATCTGACATAAGTCTAGAGCAAAATGATGAACTTAACAAGTCTGATCCACCTATGGCCGAAGTGGAACCCAGTGATGACATTGAGACTATTCGTGAGTTAAACATTTTGAGAAGTAATATCACCTTTGAATTCAAGAGTCAAGTTAGGACCAATGATGACAACGCCATATGTGTGAACATCATTTCCCAATCCTCCCATACCTTGACTATCCAACATCCATAACTTATTGACCAAATGTCTACTGATCCGAGCCAAGATATCTATACCTTTTGAAATGAATATGCCCTTTCTTGCTACCTCAATACAGTGGAACCTATGACAACTTCCATCAGTGAACCTAGCATTAACATGAGAGAGTTGGATATCAAATATCTCAGTCAGAAAAATAAGAATTAAAAAAAAAAAGTTCTAAGGGTGAAAACCACTTTGTGGCAGTCTCGAAACCTAAAATTGTAAAAATAAAAGATGTATCCAAAGGTGAAAACCTCTCTAAGGAGCCTAAGGATGAGATATTTGATGTCCTTCTGAGTCATTTACATGACAGATCTCTAGTACTGATTATCAATCTATCAAATTGGGTAAAATAGAGGAACCACAACTGATTCATGTAGCACAATCTCTATCAGAGGAAGAGAAAAAAGCATTCACCACCTTCCTAACAGAAAATAAAATCAACTTTTCATGGAAGTATTTAAATATGCTAGGATTGGATCCTGATCTTATAATGCACCATATCTCTATAGCTCCAGGAGTGAAACCTGTCAAACAAAAATTGTGCAAGATGCATCCACATGTAGTACTTCTTGTCAAAGTTGAACTTGAAAAATTACTATAAGTTGGATTCATCCGAGTTATCGACTATACTGAATGGATATCAAACATTGTGCCTATTTCCAAACCAAATAAATCTATTAGAGTGTGCATGGATCTCAGAGATGTGAACAAAGCATGTCCTAAGGATGATTTTCCACTACCAAACATCGATATGATAGTGGACATGACTACGGGTTTCAAAATTTATTCTTTAATGGATAGTTTCTCTAGATATAACCAAATCAAAATTACTCTAGAAGATCAAGAGAAAACAACTTTTACATGTTCATGGGGTACCTTTTGTTGGAATGTCATGCCATATGGGCTCAAGAATGCTAGTGCTACATATCAATGAGCTATGACATCTATCTTTCATGACATGATGCATCGAACTATGGAAGACTATGTTGATGAAACCTTGGCTAAATCAATGATAAGATCTGAAAATTTGATTGACTTAAGAAAAATATTGGATAGAATGGAGAAGTTTAGTCTCAAACTGAATCCTAAAAAGTGTGTTTTTGGTGTCACTTCTGGAAATCTCTTAGGCTATATTGTTTCAAAGAAAGGCATTGAGGTTGATCTTGCTAAAGTCAAGTCTATCATGGAGATGTAACCTCCTAAGAATATCAGTCAAATGAGAACTCTACAAGGAAGAGTGCAATCAATCAAATGTTTCATATCTCAGCTAGCAGATGTATCACAACCTTTCACCAAGACATTACATAAGGGTGTGACATTTACATGGAACGAGGAATGTGAAAAGAACTTCAACCATATCAAGCAATATTTATCAAATCCTCCTATTTTGATGCCTCCTATCCAAGGGAAGCCATTGATTCTATATGTCTCCACCCCAGATACATCACTGGGGGCATTACTAGCACAACATGATGATGATAAAAAGGAAAGAGCTATTTATTACATCAACAAAACATTGATAGCATATGAGAAGAACTACTCCATGATTGAGAAAGCATGTCTAGCTATGATCTTTGCATCATATAAAAGTGAGACATTACATGTTAGCTCATACAACACAATTGGTAGCTAAGATAGATCCATTGAAATACTTATTGAGCAAAGCTACCCTCACAGGTAGATTAGCTAAATGGGTGATGCTATTGAGCGAATTTGACATAGAATGTGTTGAGAGAAAAGCTATCAAAGGCCAAGTAATTGCAGATCAACTAGCTGAAGCACCAATGTTTGATGATAAACCATTACAGATGGAATTTCCTGATTCATCTATCATGAACATATCTTCTAGGACTTAGCATCTTTTCTTTGATGGATCTTACACACATAATGGATCTGGAGCAAGCATACTATTCATAACTCCCCAAGGTTACTCAATACCTAAAGCATTTAGACTAAAGTTTCCTTGCACAAACAATATTGTTGAATATGAAGCTCTACTTAATGGAATGAAGATAGCAATTGAGTGGCAAGTGATAGAGTTTCACATTCATGGGGACTCACAGCTAGTCATACACCAAGTCAATGATGTGTACCAGACAAAAGATGAGAAACTTGTTCCATACAAATGCATGGTAGATGACTTAAAGAAATATTTCATATCTATCACATTTGAGAAAATTCCTAGAATGGAGAACAAGGCTACTGATGCTATGGCAACACTATCATCTTTATTATAGCAACCCAAACATGAGCTATGCTACGAGTTCCTAGTGGAAGCACTATCGTTTCCTTCTTATGATTCCCCTGAAATCCGCATGATCTACACTATTGTCGGTCACGATTCATCTAGATACAAAAACCTTTACTCCTACCTTAAATACCAAATCATCCTCAATTCCTTCAACCGACATGAGAAATGTTACCTTATCTGAAATGCATCCTGGTATGTCATCATTGGTAATGATCTGTACAAATAGAGTCTAGATGGTACACTTCTTAGGTGTTTAGAATGAGAAGAGTCTGAAAGTGAATTAGAGGAAGTCCATGAAGGTATATGTGGATCACATTCCAATGGTTTAACACTAGCTCAAAAACTTATTAGGGCTGGGTATTATTGGCCTAAAATGGAGAAAGAGGCTATCAAATTTTCTAAGAGCTGTCAAAAGTGTCAAGTCCATGGTAACTTGATTGATGCACTAGGGAGAGATCTTATTCCCTTTACTACACTATGGCCTTTTCAACAATGGGCATTTGATTTGATTGGAGCCATTTATCTACATTCTTCTAATGGACATGCCCATATCATTACAGCTATAGACTATTTCACAAAATGGGTAGAAGTAGTCCCTTTGACTCAAGCAACCGATAAGAAAATTTCCATGTTCATTCTAAACTACATCATATGTCGGTATGGAATCCCACATTCAATAGTCACAGATAATGGTGGACAATTCAAGAACAAAGACTTAGGTGGTTTATGTGCTAAATTCAAGATAACACAACATTGGTCATCTATCTACTATCCTCAAGGGAATGGACAAGCAGAGGCATCCAACAAGAATCTATTGAAAATTCTACACCGTACAGTTAATAAAATAGGAAGAGACTGGCATCTCATGATCAATCTAGCTCTCTAGGTCTATAGAACAAGTATCAGAATGCCCAGTGGGGCTACTCCTTTCGCTTTAGTTTATGGGTCTGAAGCAGTACTACCTATTGAGGTTGAAATCCCATCACTTAGAATGAGAATGCATGGTCTAGTAACTGATGATGATTACAGAGTGTCTAGGTTACAAAAACTTGAACTACTAGATGAGCATAAACAAGTAGCATATGATCATTTCAGAGTATATTAGAAGTGAATGTCTAGAGGCTACAACAAGAAAGTCAGACACAGAGAATTTCAGGTTGGTGATCTAGTCTTGAGAGAGAATCCTAAAAATCAATCACATAGAGAACGCAAGGGGAAGTTTGAACCCAACTGGCTAGGTCCCTTTGTTATCACTGCTACTTTTGGCTCTGGAGCCTATCAACTCTCAATGATTGAAGGAGAACAGCTCTGAGAACCAATCAACATTCTCCATCTGAAGAAATTCTACACCTAAGGCATTCAGTCTTTTCAAAATATCCTTAAAAAAATCATAAAAATTTGGAAAAAAGTCCTAAAAAAATTGAACATCTTGGTGAAAACCTAGCAATAGGTGCCTTCATGATTCACAAAAAAAAATTTAAAAAATTTAAAAAATTTAAAAAAATTGAAAAAATGAAAAATACAAAAAAATGAAAAAAAGAAAAAGTGCCTTGGTGAAAACTTGGAAACAGACGCCTTGGTAGCAAAAATAGAATCTCTGCCAAGATGGTGAAAACCTGGCAAACAGGTGCCACTTGTTTCAAAACACTTCATCTATCAGTACAATCTTGGTCTTTCCCAACTTTCAGTCCTACTTTAGTTTGTACATATCTCTTGGTTTGTTTCTGCATTCCTGTTTCCAATAAAGTCAATTTGTACACCAATCTGCAAAAGTGTCGGTCTCTTATAAATGTTCAAACTTGGGGGCAATCAATGTCATATCCTATGGTCTCTAGTATACCTCAAACATATCATATCTATTCAAGAGTCCTTTGAAGCTACATCGGAGTCAGTCAGTCAGTCTCCTCTCCAGAAAGGATTTTGCAATCAAACACAAATTGAAAACAATCTATGCTTCATGCTTTTATCTCCTTGTATGATTACTGATTCACATTAAAATTTTTGCATATTTTTTTCCCTCGATCTCTTCAATGATGTCCTTATCGAATTTAGAGAGTGATGACTGGGGACAAAATATTTTCTTTGTCTTCTTCTTGGATGTGAAAATCTAACAACTTTGGAAATTCTGGATCGAAATGGTGTCCATCTGTAACAGCCTCCATCACGTGTTGAATGGCCATGAGTACCTCGACCATTGATACCCAAAAAATTCAAGGAAGTTTGATCTAGCTTACATCTTTTTGAACGATTTCTCAATCCTACTGTGAATGGCTATTATCCAAGGATGTGAACAATAAAGGGTCACTGCAGGTAATTTACATTGGAGACAAGAATGAATTCTACAAACTGTTTGGCATGTTTGTTTTGCAAGGCATATTCAAGTCATCACAACATTTTTGTTTTGATGCTTATACCAATTGCTATATCAAAATGGACATGATATTCAGGTCATCCTGGTGTTTATGCCTTGGTGCTTATATCTAATCCAACATTCTGAAAACAAAATCAATATTCATATATCCATGGTTGTCTAGCCAGTGGGCATTGTATTGACTATGGCGCAAAAATCAATATTCATATATTCATAGTTTCCTAACTAGTGGATGTTGTATTGATTTATCCGATTACCTAATAAAAATTCAATGATGAAAATGATCGACACATGATCAGTGACTAGGTCCTAGGTCTTAGGTTTGCATCTCATTTTGCACTTTGCATGATTGCATTTATCTCACGATTGCCTAAATCAGCTTGACACTCAAACGATTCTTCAAAACTATGCTAAACACATCATAAGGACTAAGTATCGCATGAAGATCTTTTTAACATATCACCAAGCAGGCACTCCTGGCTAATTTTGACGTTCTGAACCCATTTTTGGGATCAAAATCAAAATCTGAGATCATTTACTATGTCAAAATTGTGATTAAAAATTTTTGGACCCAAGACGGCCGACTACTTGCATAATCGACCTTTAATCATCACAGAAATCTAGAATTCAACTTAACTGATTATCTTACATCAAACTATCCAAATTTCAACTTGGTCACCCATGGTCAACTCAAGGTCAAACCTAGTCAAACTTGGTCTCCATGGCCTCTAAATGATGCAGAATGCATTCTCGAACATGTACAACCAATTCTTAAATCAATTAACATGCTTCTAAACCATTCAATGCTGACTTTTCTTGTCAAAATTCAATTTTCATCCCAAAGGAGGCATGGTATTGCATATCAATCAAATCTGTAAATCAAATCTTTCCTCAGTAATCAAGACAAACAACCACGTCTAGTTACTGATTCATCAAAAGACCTCGTTGCTTGGGGCACATCACTTGGGGCATATTAGGTTCATAAAGATCCATATCAATATGGTATCCTAATCTATCTTGTAAACTATATCAGCTTTTCGTAATCATCAGTTCATTAGTGTTATTTCTTTGGTTCTTCGTAACTGAAGGGTTTGGATGTGATACCATTTTGATTTCTTTGGACAATCAGGTCACTCACTTCTTCGTAATCATAAGGTTCAAAATTAGACATTTTGATACTTTTTGTAATCACTGGTTCATTGTTGCTATAGTTGACATCATCACGATTCTTGGTCAACCAGGACCTGAATCATCTTTTTCCAATCTTCCAATCAGTTTCTTTCTCAGAATTGGTTAACCTCTCAAATCAATTTCAAACATCAAAAATAGACTAATCTTTGAACCACTGCACTTCGCACAGTATTTCAAAGAGGGGAAAAATGTAATAACCCAAAAATGGGCTATAGGTTCATTAACCTCTTACATCATCAAAATCAAATGAAATCGACATCAAAGTCCTAACCAAAAGCACATCTGCGCATCAGTTTAACCAAAATTGATTATATTAATTCTACATCGGGGAATATTCCTTGAATATTCCTAATTATCCTAATTATCTTTAATTAAATATTATTTGGTGATAAATCTCATTTATCCTAAAGTTGATTTATTGAATATGTTGAATAATTAATTAATTAATTTAATTCTGCCACTTAATTATTTAATTAGATTTAATTATATTTATTCTTAAGTTATATTATTTAATTTTGACAATAAATTGAAAATCCTATGAATAATTGATTAAATTCTCATTTAATCAATTAAAGCAAGTTGTCAATTTTCAATAATATAGTTTTGAATAAAAGTTTGATTAAATAATTGATTAACCCATAAATCAATTGTTTTAAATTTAAACTCAGTTAAGTTGAGAATAAATCACTTTATTTTTAAATTAATTCATATTAAATCATGCACAATCTGAAAAGCAGTCAACTTTAAATCAATTTTCAATTTCAATTTGTTATCTTTCCAAACTCAACATCTGATGATGAGTTGAAAAAGTGAACTAAACTCTATTTTGAGATAAAAACTACTTTTGCATGATTTTATGAGTTAATTATTCCTGATTTCTTGTTAACTCAAAGATCAACCTGAGTTTATCAAGAGTGATTTATGACTTTTCTCAATGCATCCTCAAGCCCTGGATTTCTATAAAATCAAGGCTTAGCTCTTCACAATTACATCTCTCGGATTTGCACAATTACTCTGGCGAAATTGCATCTGAAGAATCAAGCACTTGCGACAGGTGATTTTGTGAGATCTTTCATTGTTTTTCATAAGCTTTGCATCCATTTTCATATCAATTCATAGCATTGTTAGACTAATATGCATATCATTTCCATCCAATTCTAAACTAGTTTCATACAGTTTTTCATAAAATTGCATAGAAAATACAAAAAGATAGATTAATATGCATTCATCCTACATTCATCTTTTTAGCATTAAATCCTTCGTTTAGGTGTTGCATTGTCACTGATCTCGGTCTAATCTAAAAATACCATACTCACACCTACTAGAAGGCAGTAAATCACCTGGTTAGCTTGGTTTCATTTATATTACAGATTTTGATTTTGCTAACCTCTAATACTTTACTGAAGTGTTGTGTCCACAGCTAGGTACAATTTTCAAACACACATTAATGAAGGTTGTGATGCTTTGATGTCACAAAGTGATCAATATCTATGGCAACCTGATGGTCTAATCTTTTCGGATGATGGTGAGTGTAGTGATCATTTTTCCTATGATATGCTGAAAGTGGATCAAAATATTTTTGACTGGCTAGATGAAACATGTATTTTCAATTTGCCTCCATTGTATGGAGATGAAAATCATTTGTTTGATAGCGGTAAAACTAATTAGAATTTGGGGTTTTGAGCCTTTTTTGTGAATATTGTAAGTTCGTGTATAGTTTCTTTCCTTTCAGTTGTGAGTGCCTTTGCTTTTAGTTAGGGGTTCCCTATTTGGAGTTTTGAAAAGGAGTGTTAAAGTTGATCTTCTTTGGGTGGTATGTTGTACCAAATGTTAGGATAATAAGCAGAAAATGCAAATATTAACAAACAAGAGAGAACACAATAACACAGAATTTAACGTGGTTCACCCAACCCCTGGGCTACGTCCACCAACAGTGAGTTCAATATCTTTATTATTATCTAGCGATTACAATCTGAAACCTGCAACTCAATACCACCATAGGAAGCTACAATAATCCCTCATACAATAAATCTCAAACCCTAAGCCCTTTTACAAGTATTTTTGACATAACAAAATTAGGGCAAAAATACTCTGACTAATAGAAAATAGATGGCCGCAAGGGGCGCTGCCCCTTGACCCCGCCTACGATGCTGCCCCAGGACCCCGCAAGGGGCTCTGCCCCTTGACCCCATGGAAAAGTCTGATTAGGCTCCACATACATAACAATCTCCCACTTGGAGACTAATCAACCAAAACCTGTAGCTCCCACTGGAATAATGAAACCACCTTGGACTCAGCTGTTCTTTTATTCTATTCAATCTAGAAGACCAACCGAAGCTAAACAGGAATTCAGCTTCTCCCTTGTCACTACCTTTGTAAATATATCTATTGGATTATCATCTATATGTATCTTCTCCAACCTTAACTGTCCATCATCCAATACTGACCGAATGAAATGATATCACAACTGTATGTGCTTTGTTTTTTAGTGCAAAGAAAAATTCTTTGCAAGATGAATGGCACTCTGACTATCTGAATACAAATAAATATCTACCTATGGATGTCCCAATTCTTCCATGAATAATTGAAGCCATATCATCTCCTTGGCTACCTCTATAGCAGCAACATACTCTACCTCTGTAGTGGATAAAGCATTCACTTTTTGTAACTGAGAAATCCAACTCACTGTTGTCCCTCCAATAGTAAATACATAACCTGTAGTACTCCATCTGGTATCAATATCTCCTACCAAATCTAAGTCAACATAACCATGAACAGTAGTAGAAGAGCCCCCAAAGTGTAAACACTTATTGGATGTACCTCTCAAATATCTGAGAATCCATTTGACTACATTCCAATGCTCAATCCCAGGGTGACTAGTATACCAGCTAACGACTCCCACTGCATGTGCAATATCTAGCCTAGTACATACCATAGCATACACTAAGCTCCCTACAACTGAAGCATAAGGTATCTTGGACATTCTTGCCTCTTCTTCTGGTGTCTTTGGACACATTTCTTTAGTCAATTTCAAATGACCAGGCAAAGGTGTAGTGACAGCTTTGGCATCCTTCATGTAGAATCTCTGCAACACCTTCTCAACATAATCAGCCTGAGATAGAGTTAATTTTCTGTTCTTCCTATCTCTGCAAATTTTCATGCCAAGGATTTGTTTTGCTACCCCCAAATCCTTCATAGAAAAATATTTTTCTAACTGTTGTTTCAACCCCTTAATATGATCCATGTTAGATCCAACTACAAGCATATCATCAACATATAAACATAGAATAATGTAGCTGTCATTATTTAACCTCTTGAAATAAACACAATGGTTAGAATTACATCGAGTGTATCCATTCTCATGCATAAAAGTATCAAATTTAATATACCATTGCCGAGGTGCTTGCTTTAGGCCATATAAACTTTTCTGCAATTTGCACACTAAACTCTCCTTACCCTTGACCTCATATCCCAGTGGTTGTACCATATATATTTCTTCATTCAAATCACCATGAAGAAAGGTTGTTTTAACATCAAGCTGCTCTAAATGCAAACCTTCAGTAGCCACAATACTTAAAACAGTATGAATAGAAGTCCTTTTAACAACTGGAGAAAAAATCTCATCAAAATCAATACCATGTTTCTGTGCAAATCCTTTTACAACTAATCTGGCTTTAAATTTTTTCTTACCTCCATCTTCTTCTTTCAACATGTAAACCCATTTATTTTGCAAAGCCTATTTTCCTGCAGGTAACTGACATAAATCCCAAGTTTGATTTTTCAGCAAAGAGTCCATTTCATCTATCATTGCAGACTCCCACTGAAGTTTTGTATCCACCTGCATAGCTTCATTATAACATTCAAGTTCACCAGCATCAATTAATAAGATAGAATACAAAGAAGGTGAAAATCTATCTGGAGGTCTACTTAGCCTTGTTGACCGTCTAACATTCACTGGGGTGTGTGGTATTTGTTGTTGATGTTGTTGCGGAGCATAAGGAACTACTAGAACATTATCATTTGGAATATCATCCAGCACTACATAATCATTTTCTTTCTTCTCATGATGTTGCAACAGATCTTTGTACAATACTTTCTCATTGAATATGACATCCCCGCTTCTTACAATTTTATGATTTTCAAAATCCCAAAGCCTATAACCAAATCCATCAATGTCATATCCAATAAATACACATTTCTTTGACTTAGCTTCTAGCTTGGTTCTGTTTTCAAAATCTATAAGTGCAAAAGCTTCACAACCAAAGGTTTTGAGAAAAGAATAACTCACCTTCTTACCACTCCATGCTTCCTCTGGAATACCACAATCCAAAGGAGTAGAGGGGCCTCTATTGATTAAATAAATAGTAGTGTTCACAGCCTCTACCCACATATTTTTGGGCAGCCTAGCATGCAACCTCATACTCCTTGCACACTCCATTATTGTCTTATTCATGCATTCAGCCACTCCATTTTCTTGTGGAGTCCTTGGTACAGTTTTCTATCTACGAATACCAGTAGAGGCACAATAATCTTCAAATTCTTTGCTACAATACTCACCGCCATTATCAAATCTAAGAAATTTTAATCTTTTTTCAGTCTCATTTTCAACCAAGCTTTTCCATTTCTTAAAAGTTTCAAATACATCAGATTTCTATCTAATGAAATATATCCATACTTTCCTAGTTGCATCATCAATGAATGTAACATAATACTAAGAGCCACCAAGGGAAGTTACTTGAGCTGGACCCCATACATCTGTATGCACAAGCTCTAATTTTTCATCTTTCTTTTCCTTCCCACTCTTTACAAAACTGACTCTCTTTTGCTTTCCATACACACAACTTTCACAAAAATCCATATTAACACATTTCAAACCTGGTAGATCTTTCCTTGAATGAAGTAATTTCATACCTTTTTCACTCATGTGCCCAAGTCTGTTATGCCACAGCACTGTTTCAGAATCTCCAGCTACTATCTCTTGTTGTACCTGCTCAACTGCAGCAACTATTCCTGAACATTCATTTTTCTTTGAAACAATTAAAGTAGAGGGAACAGTATGACTTGTACAAAGATATAAGGTGCCTACTTTCACACCTTTTTCTACTACTAAGGAACCTTTTGAAACCTTCCAATTTTTATCATTAAAAGTAACTATGCAACCCTCATCAGCGAGTTGCCCTGCTGAAATTAAATTTCTACTCAACCTTGGAACATGTCTTACCTCTTGTAGTAGCCAATGATTCCCATTGTGCAACTTAATCTTGATTTTCCCTTTTCCAACAATTTGACAGGGTTCATTATCTCCCAAATAAACTAGCCCAAAATCCCCTTGGACATAATCAACAAAATAACCTCTATGGGGTGTAGCATGAAATGAAGCCCCCAAATCTAACACCCATGAATCATCAACATTTTCTAAAGACAAAAGCAAAGAATCCTCTTCGGATTTGTTACTTACCACATTTGCCTCCTTGTTTCCATCATTTTTGTCTCCTTGATCTTTCTTTCGAGACCAACAATCTTTCTTCTTATGACCTGGTTTTCCACAGTACCAGCAATCATTTGGCCCTTTGGATTCAAACCTCTTTCCCTTTGATTTGCCTCTTGATTTCCCATGATTTCCAGAGTTGTTTCCTCTATCTCTTGTTCTGCCTTTGCTTTCTGCATTCAATACACTACCCAATGTGGATGCCCCTAACCTTTTCCTATGAATTTCCTCACTCAATATAACACCAATAACATCATCAAAATTTAAGGTATTTGAACCAGAAACAGAATTATTAACAGCCATTAGCAAGCCATTCCAGCTTTCTGGCAAAGAACACAAAATCAAGAGACCCCTAACCTCATCATCAAAAGTAATTTTAACTAAGGATAGCTGACTTGTAACTATATTAAATTCATTCAAATGATCAGCAACTGATCCACCTTCTACCATTTTCATATTAAATAAACGCTTCATAAGAAATACCTTGTTTGAAGTTGAAGGCTTTTCATACAACTTTGCTAAGGTGTCCATCAGATCTTTAGCTTTCATTGCTCTAGTAATATTGAATGCCACTGATTATGCTAGGCATAAACGAATACTCCCCAGTGCCTTCCTATCCAAAATATCCCAATCTTCCTGAGACATTGCTACCTCTTTCTTGGCTATTCCCTCTAATGGCCGCCATAGATCCTTCTGATAGAGATAGTCCTCCATTTGCATCTTCCATAACTGGAAGTTCTACCCATTAAACTTTTCAACCTTTAGTCTACCCTCATTTTCCATTTCCCCACTTAACCAAGAGACTCTCCCACTAACTCGTGAGACCTACTTTAGAGAATAGATGAAAGAATGAATGAAACAACCTCGCTCTGATACCAATTGTTAGGATAATAAGAAGAAAATGAAAATATTAACAAATAAGAGAGAACACAATAACACATAATTTAACGTAGTTCACCCAATCCTTGGGCTGCATCCACCAACAGCAAGTCCAATATCTTTACTATTATCCAGCGATTAAAATCTGAAACTTGCAACTCAATACCACTGCAGGAAGTTGCAATAATCCCTCATACAATAAATCTCAAACCTTAAGCCCTTTTACAAGTATTTTTGACATAATGAAATTAGGGCAAAAATACTCCGACTAATAGAAAATAGATGGTCGTAAGGGGCGCTGCCCCTTGACCCCATCAGGGGCTCTGCCCCTTGACCTCATGGAAAAGTCTGACTAGGCTCCACATACATAACACCAAATATTTTGGATTCTCTACATGCCCGCAAGGGGCATGCGTCCCCAATTAGAGCCACTATTGGAGCTCAAAAATTCAGTCTATGTTTTTGAGTCCATGTTCAAAAAATTTGTCTAAGTGTCGGAATTGTGCCTTTGAAATTTATTGAAAGATGCCTAGTTTGAGTGCATTAAAATGTGGACCCGTTGTTCTTCATGAGAAGTCACTTGGATAGGTTCATCACCAATCATTTGACATATTTAATAGGTTTGAGGTCCTAGGTTTCCGTTCTGACATGTTTTTGAAGTGGCTATTTAAAGGTGTTTCCCAAAATTTGCATAATGTGTTTTCTAATTATCACTAAGTAACCCACTTTGAGGAAGTGCATTTATTGACCCATGATTGGTCATAACATGTAGGTTGTTACATCATGTTGTAGGCATGAGAGAGAGTATTCATGCCAATTTTCAGCCCCCCATGTGCCCATTTTATAACTTTGCTAGTGTCATTTCATTTGTAGATTGTTAGAAATCTCTGTGTGCCTTGCCCATTTTCTGAATGACCTACTTTGAGGTCTCCTAGTTCACACCCGGTTCAAGGTCAGGAATAATTGAATTTTGTTCCATACTTTAGACCTAGAAGTGTACTTTCTTGAGGATTTTGAGGTCTTTGCCAATCCATTTAACCACTTTCCCAAGCCAATTCCAAACCCGATTTATACAATTCCACTGTTTTTCAGTTCAAGATGTTCTAAGAGGCCGAATTTGAAGATTAATCATTGATAGCCATTTGATCATTTGGTGAAACTAATTAAAGCCTTGTTTTATACATATGATATAGATCATTCACCCAGGGTTTCAGACTATTAAGGTTCTATTTAACATGATTGCAAGATTAGACAAAAGGTGTTTAATAATGATGAAAAGTACGGCTAGAACAACTTTGCAAAGTAACCATTTTCCAAAATTCATAGCTTTTTGTCAGATGGTTATCTCCAGTTGAGGGTTGTTTTGTTGCATTCCTTCAATATGAGTCTTCTGATAGATTCAGTGGCTCGCCTTCAGCTCACCATTTGATATTTTTTTTATCCATCCTCTTCTAAGGTCGTTTGCAGTGATTTTGGCTTGTGTTTGCTGAACAATTCTGAACAGGTGATTTCAACTTTTAAAATATCCTGCCCTATTCATCTTTAGGTGAAGCCATCTAATAGGGTGATTATATGTACTACAAGGTTTTTTTCTTCCAAGCTTCTGCTTCCAGTGATTAGTTTTGATCAGTGTTTTAAAAGGGTGATTGGAGGCAATTTAGTCAGTTTGTTGACTGATGAAGTATTAGAAATTGAAGTTTTTAAATGCCCAGTTATCCAGATTGGATCTGGTTGCAAGTGCCAGTTGTCTTGGTAATGTTTTTGAAGTCCAGGCATTTGAATTCAAAAAAAATTTAAGCCGGACCCGTTTGGGGTCCAACTTGCTTCATTATTTTAAAGTAGAACTTTGTTGGCTTCATTACATAGAGCCATTGGCAGTGTATGAGTTCTTAGAAAGTTATAGATGTACCTAATGGAAAAACCTCTATAATGGAATGGAGGGAGGATTCAATAAATATTATGTGCACTTTTCTACCTCACCATTTTAATTATTATACACACCAAGGAGAACCTTCTATGGTCTTGCATTGCACATACGTTCTTTCCCCTACACACATCACTTCTCCCATCCATAATGCTGCTTGTTTTTCTTTTATAGATGCTCATCCCCCTTTCCAAGATACATGAACTTCCTTCAAACTAGGCATATATCCTCATTGATATGTTTCATACACTCTCAGGAAGCTGTGAGCATGTATTCACTGGCTACAAAGTAATTAAATGAAAGGCAATGCACATATGTTTTGGGGCATGGTGTTACACGCACCAGCAATATATCAACCCCACGTACCAAAGGAAAGGAGCTCTTGGACCAGATCATAAACAAGCATTTGCAGTTACAAGTGAGAGTTGAGAAAATGATATACATTTGCATTTTCATGATACATGCCAAAATTACAAGGACTTCAAGAAGAATCGTAAGCCTGCAATAGAGGCTTTACTAGTTGATGTTTATGCAGAGGTTTCAACTTCATTGGTGAAGCACTACAACTTGAATTTTAAAAAAGAGGACATGGCCTCCCTTCTTATTCTTTGCAAGAAGCATCCTTAATGGACAAAACTAATCAAGCTTGTGGACTTTTCAGCCAAATTGAGGCCAGGCATGGAACACGTACACCTACAAAGAAGAGAGCAAAAGAGCTAGAGTTGTTTTCTAAGCGTCTAGAGATGATTTTAAAATATACAAGGAATACAACTATTAGAGATGCCCATGATTCAAAGCAACTACCATCTTGGATAAGCAGGTGGCGATCTCCTTTGAAAGGTAGGAAAATAAATGGACAATTAACACCTGAAGGTGAAGAAGAGTTGTATCAGCTGGGAAAGAGGATTAGAGAAATATTTCCAGAACTATTTAATGAAGATTATCATCCTAATGTCTATTCAATAACTGCAACCCAACTGTAGGTTCCCCAAGCCTTGGCTAGTGCAGTGGCATTTGGCATGGGTCTCTTTGCTGGAAACAGAATTTCATGTGCTGGCAGAATAAGAGTGTATGCTAGTGTGTAAGAAGTCTGAAGTACCAGCATTAAAAAGAAGGGTGTTGTCTGAGGCCAAGCTTGTCTTTCCCCTTGTTTAAAGGCATGTTGATGCCTACCAATAAACACGCCCAAGAGAAATCAAGTAAAAGGGTGAGCCAACATGTTTAAAGGGGGCTTCCTTAGCTAAATAAAGAAATTATGTGAGGATTAAAAGGAGTGTGAGAAGCCAATGAGAAAAGGGGTGTCACGCATTTGTGGTTGTGTGCACACCAAGTGGCTAGCGTGAGAAGCCAGCAGGCCAAACAAAAATAAGGCTCCCACATCAAATAAAACAAATGCAATGAGGATGCTAGCCGTGCATAAGACAATTGGAGGCTCACGCACAATATGAAATGTGAGCAGTCAATGAACAAAAGAGGTTCCTTGCGTTAAGTTGAAAGGAGGAATCTTGGCAATGAGGAATAAAGAAATGAAGGGCATGTATAGACAGAAGGAAGGGAAAAGTGCTAAGGGTGTGCATGTGGGTGTATCCCACATGCACCCCGAAGTGGTTTTTTAAAGAGTTTATATACAAGGGAGCCCAGAGCAAATGTAAATGAAGAAAGAAGAGAGGGAAGGAAAGCCTCTACCCTGTGCACCTACATAGATGTGCGTGCTAGCTGGCATTATAGACAAAATTTTGAAAAGTCTTTAAAACCTTCAAATGTTTTGTCCCACATTCACATGGAATTGGAAATTTGAGATATATAAATGAAACGACACTCACATATGAAATTAGAATAAAGAATAGGAGGCTCTGCATTTGCACGAGTGGAGGTGCCTAAGGAAGCATGTCGGTGGGCCAGAGACAAGAAATTTTTTTAGATGAGTGATGGCAATAGCTGGATGGAGGAGGACAAGTGGCACCCAGTCGTGTGATTGCAAGACAAAGCCGATGGTTAGGCAAAAATTAAGCGACCTAGAGAATACAGTTAATCACCAAGTCGCCGGATGCTACCGGTTAAGAACCAAAAATCAAAGATTAAGAGACTGCATGGTCACATAATCTTGTAATAAGTTGGTGGTTAGTGCTGGTATCTGGAGATTCGGAGACTACCTAGTCGCTAGATCTCCAAATCCCTGGTAGTTAGCAAGGAAAATCTAGAGACTCAGATAATGGGCTCAGTCACCCAATTGCCAGATTTAACCTAAGGTCATCATGTTGTAGGCATGAGAGAGAGATTTTTCATGCAAATTTTTAGGCCCCCATGTGCCCGTTTGATAACTTTTCCAGTGGCATTTCATTTGCAGATTGTTAGAAATCTCTAAGTGTGCCTTGTCCCATTTTCTGAATGACCTACTTTGAGGTCTCCTAGTTCGCGCCTAGTTCAAGGTCAGACATAATCGAATGTTGTTCCATACTTTAGACTTGGAATTGTACTTTCCTAAGGATTTTGAGGTCTCTACCAATCCATTTAACCACTTTCCTAGGCCAATTCCAAACCCGATTTATACAATTCCACTATTTTTCAGTTCAGGATGTTCTAAGTGGCCGAATTTGAAGATTAATCATTGATAGCCAGTTGATCATTAGGTGAAACTAATTAAAGCCTTGTTTTATACATATGATAGAGATCATTCACCCAAGGTTTTAGACTATGAAGGTTCCCTTTAACATGATTGCAAGATCAAACAAAAGGTGTTTAATAATGATGAAAAGTATAGATAGAACAACTTTGCAAAGTAACCATTTTCCAAAATTCATAGCTTTTTGTCAAATTGTTATCTCTAATTGAGGGTTTTTTTGTTGCATTCCTTGCATATGAATCTTCTACCAAATTTAGTGGCTTGCCTTCAGCTCGCTATTTGATTTTTTTTTATCCATCTTCTTCCGAGGCCATTTGCAATGATTTTGGTTTGTGTTTGCCGGACAATTCTGAACAGGTGATTTCAACTTCTAAAATCTCATGCCCTGTTCATCTTTAGGCAAAGCCATCTGATAAGGTGATTATATGTACTACAAGGTTTGTATCTGCCAAACTTTGGCTTCCAGTGATTAGTTTTGATTAGTGTTTTAAATGGGTGATTTGAGGCAATTTATTCAGTTTGTCGAATGACCAAGTATTAGAGATTGAAGTTTTTAAATACCCGGTTATCAAGATTGGCTCCGGTTGCAAGTGCAAGTCATCTTGGTAATTTTTTTGAAGTCCAAGCATTTGAATTCAAAAAAAATTTAAGCTGGACCCATTTGGGGTCCAGCTTGCTTCATTATTTTAAAGTAGAACTTTGTTGGCTTCATTACATAGAGCCGTTGGCAATTGATGAGTTCTTAGAAAGTTATAGATGTACCTAATGGAAAAACCTCTACAATGGAATGGATGGAGGATTCAATAAATACTATGTGCACTTTTCTACCTCACCATTTTAATTATCATACACACCAAGGAGAAGTTTCTATGGTCTTACATTGCACATATGTTCTTTCCCCCATGCGCATCACTTCTCCCATCCATAATGCTGCTTATTTTTCTTTTATAGATGCCCATCCCCCTTTCCAAGATACACAAACTTCCTTCAAAGTAGGTGTATATCCTCATTTGTATGTGGCATACACTCTCAGGAAGTTGTGCGCATGTATTTACTGGCTGCAAAGTAATTAAATGAAAGGCAATGCACATATGTTTTGAGGCATGGTGCTGCACGCACCGGTAATATATCAGGCCCACACACCAAGGGAAAGGAGCTCTTGGACCAAGTTAGCAACAAGCATTTTCAGTTACAAGTGAGAGTCGAGAAAATGATATACATTTGCATTTTCATGATACATACCAAACTTACAGGGACTTCAAGAAGAACCATAAGCCTGTAATAGAGGCTTTACTAGTTGATGTTTATGTAGATGTTTCAACTTCATTGGTGAAGCACTACAACTTGAATTTTATAAAAGAGGACAAGCCCTCCCTTTGGGTTCTTTGCAAGAAACAGCCTTAATGGACAAAATTGATAAATCTTGTGGACTTTTTAGCCAAACTGAGGCTAGGCCTGGAATATGTGCACCTACAAAGAAGAGAGAAAAAGAGTTAGAGCTATTTTCTAGAGCGTCTGGAGATGCTTTTAAAATCTGCAGGGCACATAGCTATTGGAGATGCCCATTATTGAAAGCAACTACCATCTTGGATAAGCGGGTGGCGATCTCCTTGGAAAGGTAGGAAAACAAATGGACGATTAACACCCGAATGTGAAGAAGAGTTGTATCAGCTGGGAAAGAGGATTAGAGAAAGATTTCCAGACCTATTTAATGAAGATTATCATCCTGATGTCTATTCAATAACTGCAACCCAGCTATAGGTTCCCTGAGCCTCAGCTAGTGTAGTGGAATTTGGCATGGGTCTCTTTTCTGGAAAAGGAATTTCACATGCTGGTAGAATAAGAGTGTATGCTGGTGTGTAAGAAGTCTGCAGTGCTAGCATTAAAAAGAAGGGTGTTGCATGAGGCTAGGCTTGTCTTTCCCCTTGTGTAAAGACATGTTGATGCATGCCAATAAACACACCCAAGATAAATCAAGTACAAGGGTGAGCCATCATGTTTAAAGAGGGTTGCCTTAGCTAAATAAAGAAATTACGTGAGGATTAAAAGGAGTGTGAGAAACCAATGAGAAAAGGGATGTCACACATTTGTGGCTGTGTGCACACCAAGTGGCTAGCATGAGAAGCTAGTAGTCCAAACAAAAATAAGGCTCCCACATCAAATAAAACAAATGCAATGAGGATGCTAGCCCTACCTAAGACAATTGGAGGCTCATGCACATTATGAAATGTGAGTAATCAATGAACAAAAGAGGTGCCTTGCGTTAAGTTGAAAGGAGGAAGCTTGGCAATGAGGAATAAAGAAATGAAGGGCACATATAGGTAGAAGGGAGGGAAAAGTGTTGAGGGTGTGCATGTGGGTTTATCCCACATGCACCCCAAAGTGGTTTTTTAAAGAGTTTATATACAAGGGAGCTCGGAGTAAATGTAAATGAAGAAAGAAGAGAGGCAAGGCAAGCCTCTACCCTATGGGCCCACATAGATGTGTGTGACAACTGGTATTGTAGAAAAAATCTTGAAAAGTCTTTAAAACCTTCAAATGTTTAGTCGGGGACCACATTCGCCCAGAATTGGGAATTTGAGATATATAAATGAAACGACACTCACATATGAAATTAGAAGAAAGAGCAGGAGGCTATGCATGTGCACACATGGAGGTCCCTCGAGAAGCTATCTGATGGGCTAGACACAAGGAAATTTTACAGACGAGTGACGGTGACAGCTGGATGGAGGAGGACATGTGGTGCCCAGTTGCATGGTTGTGAGACAAAGCTAGCGGTTAGGCAAAAATCAAGCAAACTGGAGAACACAGTTAATCGCCAGGTCACCGGACACTGGTGTTTGAGAACCAAAAATTTAGTGATTAAGAGACTGCATGGTCATGTAATCTTGCAATAAGTTGGTAGTTAGTGCTGGCATCCAAAGATTTAGAGACTACGTGGTTGCTAGATCTCTAAATCCCTGGTCATTAGTAAGGAAAATCTAGAGATTCAGAGAATGGGCTTAGTCGCCCAATTGCTAGATTTAACCTGAGGTTAGTGAGTTCATCCAGAGATCAGGAGATTAGTCCATTTGCCAGTTCTCTAGATACACCATGGGTTAGTGAAATTATTGAGAGACTCAGAGATTAGTGTATTCACCTGATCGCTAGATAAACCCAGGGTTACCAAAATCATTCAGAGATTCAGAGATCAAGTGCAGTCACCCATTCTCCAAATGTAACCATGGTCAAGGATATAATTCAGAGACTTGGAGAATAGTCTAGTCACCGAATCTCTAGATCCAAGCGGGGTTAGAGCAAGAATTCAAAGATCAAGAGAATGAAAGTAGTCGCATGTTCTCCGAATCAGAGGTCAAGGCTAGGCTTAGTCCAAGCATCCAATCACATCATGACACTTGTCACTTTCTGGTCAAGTCTGAGGGAAAAGGGCAGATTTAAAATGTGATGTAGTCTGGACTTAGGAGATAATTCCCAAAATTTAAATGACAGGGCCTGTCCAGAGAATTAATGCCTGGAGATTCATTGTTTAACCAAATATAGGCATATAATATGTTTACAAAAATGGCACAAAACAAGGAATGTAATGGCAGTGTTAAAAATCAAATTTGATCAAGTTGGTAAGAGCAGTAATGGCCTTTCTAGTCTGAGATCTGGATTTGGTGAAGATATTTCTTTCAAACATGACAGATTTGTAAATTCGGCAAAGGGGAATGAATTAGATTTCTTGCAACTTGGGTTGCTTTGCAAATATTTTTCTAGACTCTTAAGGAGATAAGATTTATTAATTTTTTATTTAATTTTCTTAGAAGGGAGGAAGCTTATTTCCTGGGAATGTCTTGCAGAAGGTGTCAGTTATCAAACAAAGAAGATCAAATATATGCTGAGTCATCGAGAGTTTTTGTCTTTCCACCGCATGAAGGGCCTCAGTTGTTTTTTTGTCTTCTCTGTTTTAGGTTTAGGGCTAAAACATTTGAAGCTTATTGCATCCTTACTCATTAAGGATTCCAAGATGTTTTTAGCTATAAATAGCAGTTGTAGCTTCTTTTTTGAGGTGGATGAATGTAAAAAAAATCTTTGCAGAGCAGACTTTTCATCTCTGTGTCTAAGCTTCTAAGCTTCAAATTTTGTAGGTATTGAAGCAGGATTATTTCAATAAAATACAGTGCACTTTCTCTCATATTCTATTATTGTCTCTTTGCTTTTATGTTCTACTCTTGTATGGTTTTATTTGTAAGGCATATAAAACATACCAATTGCAAGGCAATTTATCTAATTATTTATGAATTTCTTTCAAGGAAAGGATTAAAGTTTCATAAGTAATTTTAGAGAGTAAACATAATTGTTAGGATTTTGATGATAACAGTATAGGGGTGACAGGGTAGTTTGTAAGGCATCCTATTCAAACTGCATGTAGCTTGCAAGGCATTTTACAGTATTCTTATTGAGTTCTTCCTATGGATTTGCATACAATAGCTATTTGCCAATGGATTAGGCACTGGTTAGATTTTTGTTATGCAATTATCTTTCAATCATCAAACAAAAAAGTATATCATTCAAACACCTTTTTGTTATTTAGTTTATGCATACCTATTTTGAAAGGACTGTATTCAAGTAGTACAATTCACATTTCTGATTCCTTCAAGAGAGAATCAAAGAGGTTAGCCTTCCTTGAGTTAAACTCAAAAAAAGAAGAAGGATGAATATCCTTGTGCCACTATTTTATGTTATTACTTTCATAGTTTCCTATGTCATACTTTTTATTAGGATAGTCTTAACTATTTTTAGAGTAGTGTTTTATTGAAGTAATCTGATGCAAAAGTAACATAACAGTGAGGAACCTAATCCACTATTTAAATATTACTTTTAACATAGTGAATTATCTAAGGCAATACCCGCTTGAGTCCTGTGGAGCTTGAAGAAGAAGAAGGATCATAATTAATCCTCATCAATTAGACTATTTCTTGTCACACTTGAGAGTTCATTAAACTGAGAATCAAGCATACCTATTTTATCAATTTTGTCCCTACAAGAAAAAGCTCTAACACTACCTACAACTCCCATGAATTCCAGATGATCTGTACCATCATAAGACAAGACTATTTCCAATATAGACATTCCTATTCTTTCCTCTGAGACCAAGTTGCCCCTAATAACTTAACCAAAAATGAAAGAAGACACCTTATCCGCAACTCCTCATGGTATGTCATCATCGCTAATGATCTATATAAAAGAGGTTTAGATGAAACTTTTCTTAGGTATCTAGAAAAGGAGGAGTCTAAATGTGCATCAACTGAAGTTCATGCTGACATATGTGGATGTCATTCTAATGGTCTGACCTTAGCTTGCAAGCTACTAAGAGATGGCCACTATTGGCCAGACATGGAAAAAGAGGCAATAAGGTACGCAAGAGCTTGCAAGAAATGCCAACTGCATGGAAATCTCATACATGCTCTAGCAAGGGAGCTGATTCCTTTTATAACACACTAGCCCTTCCAACAATGGATGTTTGATCTCATCAGGAAGATGTATCTGTCCTCCTCAAATGGACACAAATTCATTATAATAGCCATTAAATACTTCACCAAGTGGGTTGAAGCAGTCCCACTTCCTACTGCAACAGGAAAATATGTGGCTATGTTTATTTGGAATTACATTATATTTTGATACAATATTCCTTCCTCCATCATAACTAACAATGGAGGACAATTGAATAACATTGATATCTCTAATCTCTACATCAAATTCAAGATTAAATAACACTATTATTCAATTTACTACCCACAAGGCAACGACCATGATGAAGCCTCAAATAAAAATATGCTTAAAATCTTGCATTGCATTGTCAACAAGTTAGGAAGAGATTGGCACCTACAGCTCAATCCAAAATTATGGGCTTACTGCACCAGCATCAGAATGCCTACTAGGGAAACACCTTTTTCTCTTGTATATGACACATAAGCAATTTTACCCATTGACGTAGAGCTCCCATCTCTGAGGGTTTCTTTGCACTAGTTGATACCAGATGAAGAATATCATGATTGAAAGAGTTAGAACTATTGGATGAATGTCAGCAAGTGGAGTTCGATCATCTCAGTGCATACCAAAAGATAATGTCAAGAGAATATAAAAAATAGGTCCAACCATGAGAACTTTGGGTGGGTGACCTTATGTTGAGAGAGAATCCCCACAACCAGTCACACCAAGAACAAAAGGAGAAGTTTGAGCATAACTAGTTGGGCCCCTTACATTATCATTGCAACATTTGGCTCTGCTTCCTATCATCTCTCTACACTTGAGGGAGAACAACCCTAGGATCCCATCAACACTATCCATCTAAAGAAGTTCTATGATTGATCATCTCTTTATCTAGCAGTGTGTGCATAGATAAAATTCATGAAACAAATCATAAAACATGGAAAAGTCCTTAAAAAATAATCATCTTAGTGATAACCTAGAAAATAGGCACCTTGGTAGAAAAAATAGAAGATCTGCCATGTTAGCCCATTTTCCAATCAATGCAAAAAATCCAGAGAAAATGCTCTTGTCCTACTGCAACACGGTTTTGATCAGGGAAGAAAATATATGATGTGTTGTGGCTTGCGAACTTAGTCAAGGATAGTTTAAGGTATGAACAAGCTTCAGTTAAGATCGTATGTCATTTGGTGTTAAAACCAGTGAGATATTACAGTTTGAAAGTGTATGAGAAATAGGGTTTATCCATGTCCAAGGGTTTCATAAAATTTGTCTAAGTCCATGAAAACCCTAACCAAGTCTATTTCTTCGTTACCTTTTTTCCTAGCCACTTAAGTTCCCTTTTGCACGTGCCTTTTATTTTCCTTTTTTCATGTGATCTCTTAATCCTAGTAGTTAGTTGTTTTTATCCAGCGACCCATCAAACATTGTTTTCTCCTAATCTCTTGATCCTGGTCATTAGTGGCCTATCATTCAGTGATCTAGCAAGCAGTTAAGGATTACTTTAGTCATTGAATCTCCAATTCAAGCGGTCAAGTATGTTAACATTTAGAGATTGAACAAGGGTCGTAGATGTTGATCTAGATTAATGGTTGGTGCTAGTTCTCGTAATAGGACCTAAGTTAAGACAAGTATCTAGCGATTACATGATTGCCTTAGTCGCTCATTCTGTGAATAAAACCAGGATTAAAAGAATTATTGTGAGATTATGAGACTTTCTTCAGTCATGGAATCTCCAAATGATCCTGGGTTAAAGTCAAGGTTAACATGAAGTTTGGTGTGACGGTTATGTCAAAGATTCAGTGATTCAATGACTGAATGATCTCATGTTCTCTTGATCATGGTGGTTAAGTACTAAATAATCAGCAATTTGGAAAGCGATTAAGGTTTTCCTTTGTCACTAAATCTTGTAATGAAGTAGTCAAGCCATGAAACATTTAGAGATTAAACATGGACCATATATGCAGATTAAGATCAACGACTAGTGCTTGATCTCAGAATGGAATTCAGGGTTAAGAAAGTATCTGGCGATCTAGACAATGTCTTCAATCGCGTGTTCTCTAAACCAGACATGAGTTAAGGTCAAGACTTAGAGATTGGGAGATTCCTTCAATCATGTATTCTCCAAACTAGAGATTAGTTAAGTTAAAGTCTTAGAGATTCAACATGGGTCATGCATGCGGATGGGATCAGACGGTGTTCGCCAGATCTCGTGATTAAACCCCAGTTAAGGAAAAGATTAAGCAATCATGAGAATGCCTTTGTCACCCAATCTCTAAACCAAACCCAAGTTAAGTAAAATATGCCAAGATCTAGAGAAGCCTTGATTCACGTGATCTCCAGAGGAATTAGAGTTAAGGGGCTTGTCGTGGTTAGATATAAAGATAGTGTCATGTGTGCTAACATGCTTGCTCCTAATTGGTCGCCGAATGATGATGATGTGTCCAATTGATTTTTAAAAGCTTAATTGATTTTTTTTCAATTAATGAGAACCACCTGATGTGATGGGAAAGATAGAGATCAACGGTCACATTTTAAACTTAATCAGTTAGTTGTTGTTGCTAGAATTTGAACTGATTGAGGGTTTCTGCAATGTTTGATATAGTAACCCATAAATGACAAAGATGAATTAGATTAGATTTGTTCCAAGGATGGTTGCAGGTGAAATTTGATGAGTAAGATGCGGGTAGCCATCCTGATCTAATTTTAGTTCCTGATGTGCCATGCCTATTTAATGCAGAACTGATATTTTAATAGGGTGGCTAGGTTTTGATGTTGTTAGAATTATTTCCATGCACTGTACACGCAAGAGTTTTCCAAGTTGGTTCTAGCATTTAAAGTTGCTTTGTCTGCAGCAAGAAATTAGTGAATTATAGTTGCAGTTAGCCTGTTGGTGAAGCCTAAATAATTGTACAATCAAATTTGATTCAATCCTTCCTGGGTTTCTAGGCTTTCCTATTGGCTTTCATTTCTTGTTGTGGTGGTTGTAGACCTAATTTTGACCTGGATGATCCCAAGCTTGTTGCAATACTATATAAGGATTTCCAAGATCATTTAGTAAGGGTTCTAGGTTCTCTATAATTTTCTCAGAGCTGGTTCCATGAGTGGTTCCTTCTGTAAATATTTATCTCTTCTCTTCGAATAGGGTGTTTCATGTTTCCTTTCTGGTTTTCAAATAAGAATGTAAATTGTAACAAGTCTTTCTTATGTATAAGATTTTAGCATATTCATACTATTTTCAAGTTGTCTCCATTTTCTTCTTAAAACTTATGGGTTAAAGAATTAAGGGTGTTTTGGTCCTTCTATTGTATGTTTGCAATAGAGTTATTTTAAAGAAATAACTAGCTGGGTTTTAGGATTTTCTTTCAGATGTGTATGAGTTGGGATATCAAGGGTATCTTAAACTTGTCTTTCAGTGGATGTTGATCAATGTATTTCTTATTTTTGGGTCTCTTCTAAGGGGAGGGTTAAAGTCCTTTGAATAGGTGATTTCATATCTGAGTACACAAGTGGATATTTCAAGTAGAACTTGATCAATGGTGTATGATTGATGTAAGGTGTCAACATATTAGACTATGTTTTCTTCTTGTTTTATATCTCTTTGTTGCAATGTTCATTTGACTCTATTGCCCATTGGATAAGGTGCTGGTCTATGACAGATTTGGGGTATTTCAAAGATCCATTCCACCCAAAACTTAAATGAAATCATTTTCCCTTTCCATGTTGATAGGAGGATTTAGTAGTAGTTTGTAGTTTTCAAGCTTACTCTATGCAAGAGGATATTGCACAAGATATGATCAAAATTCACTGAGGTACTTGTTACCCAAATGAGTCTAAAAACTATTCCGCAGTTATATATTTGCAGCCCTATTGTATGTCAAAAGAAGTCATGTGTGTGTAGATGAGGTATACCCGCCTGAGTGATGTGGAGCTCAAAGTGAAGAAGGTCTTTGCACCTTGTGCTGTTGGACTTTTCTTGTCCCATTTCTATTGATGGTGCTAATTTTTTGTTCCAAGTTCTTAGTCCCACAATTTGGTCCTCAAGTTCCCACCTAGGAAAGGGGGTTGCAAGAAAAAACACCAACACGCCAAGTAGGTGAAAACCTAGTAAACTGGCACCTCTTGTACTCAAGTGATCCATCTATCAACACACATCTTGTAATCCTTTATTTTCTTTATTTTGCACATATCCTTCAGTCACTTTTGTGACAAATTAGTTATTTCACACGAAACTGCCATGGATTGGAATCGGTCTTTATCTTCATGCTAGGACACTCAAGTCTTGCTAGGGGCAGTTTCCTGTTATGATAGTTGTAATCACCTAAAAATTTTCTAGTAGAACCTAATCCCCAAATATCGATCAAATTACCTCAAATTAAATCATAAATCTCAAAGTCATATTTACTAGACATAATTGTGCAGAGTATCCCTTAAAATCCCCTTTACATAATTTAATCAAAAATCTTATATCGAGCTTATATTATGGTCTAATTTCTAGAGCTTGCATATTTATTTAATTGCTATAACCTCACTTTTATTAAAAGAACACATTCACATGTGTGCACATACTTAATCTTGATTAATTATCAATTAAAAGGGATTTGTGCTTTCAAAATGACTATTTTGTCTTATCTTTCCTAACATCTCTCTTTTGCCTCTTAATCCTCACCGCTCATTTCTACCTAACCTTGCATCTCCTTTTGTCTCTTCATCTCAACCACTCATTCTTTTGCCTCTTAATCTCTACCCTTCATTCTTGAGGAATTTCCTTTAAAAGGAAGCTCTTCCTTGGCTCAAGGGTACATTCTCTTGCATTGTAAAGGTTCCATCTTGATCATTGTTGAAGTCTTAGTCTTAGTTTCTTGCATTCTTTCTTTTTTTCTTTCTTAGAGTAATCTTGTTATTTGAATTCTTAGCTCTTAGTGTTAGGAATGAATGTTGAATATGTCCTATGGGGGAGTATTCAGAGTCATTCTGTAGCAGTTGTACATTGCATTCATGACTATGATTGTCATTGATGTTGATGCAGGAGCATCTCGGGTCATTGGCAATCCTGTGTCACCAAAAACAAGTTTGTGTTTTGCTATGTTTCTTGGTTCCTTCGTTAACCAAGTTGGCTCAGTAGTTTCTTAGTTTCCTTTGTTAACCAAGATTGGTAAGTTAATTCCCTGGTGCTTGGTTATCTTTTCATGGCGCTCGGTTATCCTTGCTTATCGAGTTGTTTGTTTTAGTTTCCTATTGAGGCTGACTTATGCAATTAATTCTAGTCATAGATTTAATGTTGGTATCTATCATTAGGAAGTGTGTGGACCTAGATCTAGTTGTTCCTTATGTTGATGGTGGATCTGAAGGTTGACTTGTTCAGTAGCCTCTTGTATATATTGTAATCTTTTTTTATAGTTTTAGGATATCAATTAGGAGATAAGTTTGATAGGAGATAGAAGTTAGAAGATTGAAGATAGTTTCAGATCCTCGCATGTTGGAGGACTTTTGTACTTGAATTATAATATCTGGCCCTAACTGGGAAGGCCTTACAGCCTAACATGTATGAATCAATTTGATGAAATAATAAGTAGTTGATCTGCATTCTCTCTCTCACTTGTGTGTTATTGCTTCTACATGTGATCTCTACAAGGTGGATCTAGTTAGGATGTGCCTTTGGCCCCTCTCCTCATCCTCCCTTTGCATCAAGTGGTATCAGAGCTAAGGTGAGATCTGGATCTAGGTTTGTGAATCTAGGTTTTAGGGTTCCTTCTTATCAAACCCTAGTTGACTTTTTGTGGGGTAGCAGATTTTGATCTAGCCTGCAATTGTAGAGGGTTTAAAGATGGTTCATGGTAGGTGAGATGTGGATCCAAGATTATTAGACATGTTGAGACAACTTCTTGCTAGATTAGAAGCTATTGAGACAGCCTAGAAAAGAGGAAGACATCTTGAAGATGTTAGTGATGATGAAATTGAGGAAGAACAAGGTGATGTAGAACCTACACCAGCAATGGATCAAGGTAAGGAAAGATTGTTGATGGTTTTAAAAAATCTGAAGTCTACACCACACTTCAATCCTCCTGAGTATAGTGGAAAATTAGATTTGGATGAATTGGTGGACTGGATCACAGAGATGGAAAAGTAAGTTCAATATCAAATCTTCCTGAGGAAAAGAAGGTGTAAATTGCAAGCACAAAGTTGAAGAGTCATGCATCCTTGTGGTGGGAACATCTACAATTGGATAGAAAGAGGAAAGGAAAAGACAAAATTAAGGTATGGAATAAGATGGTGAATAAGTTGAAAGGAAAGTTTTTACCTTGTGATTATTAGATTAACCTAGTTAGGCAAATGCAAAGTTTGAGGTAGAAAGATAGCTCAGTAAAGATTATACTGAGGAATTCTATAGATTAGATATCAGATATGGACATGATGAAGATGATGTGGAAAGAATTACTAGGTACCTGAATGGATTGAGAGTTTCCATCCAAGAAGAAATCAGTTTAGTTAAATTAGAGAAAATTGAATAAGCTTATCAATTTTCCTTGAAAGCTGAGGAGAAATTGAACAAAAGACATGAGAAAAGACAATGAGGTAGAGGTGGTAGATTCCCTAGAGGAAGAGGTAGATCTTATGGTGAAAACAATAGATCTTATTTGGAAAAGACAAATCTGAATAAAGGCAAGACGGAGTGGAAAGGTGAAAGTTCATCGAGAGGAAGAGGAAATATCTACCGAGGTGGTTATAACAGAGGTGGTTTCCAAGGAACTTGTTAAAATTATGGAGAAGAAGGACATAGATCATTTGAGTGTACACATACAAGTAAGAATGTCAGTAGCAGTAGAAATGCTTTGGCGCAAGAAGAGTTGCCGAATGAACCTGAGAAGGAAAAGAACTTGATGGTAAGGAGAGCACCTTGGAGTGAAAGTAATAAGGAAAATCTAGTAAGGAAAAGCTTATTCAAGACCAGATGTAGAGTTTCCAATGAATTATGGAAGATAATCATTGACAGTGGAAGCTCAGAGAACTTGGAATCTGAGGAAATGGTTACAAAGTTTCAGTTGAAAAGGTTGGAACACTTGAAGCCCTATCAAATTTCATGGATCAAAGATGAGCATACAATCTTGGGAATTGAACAATATTATGTGAATTTTAAAATTGTAAAGTACTATGATAAGGTGTTATGTGATATCATGCCTATGGATTGTTGTCATATTTTGTTGGGTAGGCCTTGGCAATATGATAGACATTCTATATATGATGGGAGATTGCATAAACATTCTATTTGGGCTAATGGAAGAAGACAAATCTTGTTACCTATGATTGAAGAACCTGTTAGTAGTGTTTTTACATCTTTGAAAGTTTTCTTGATGGAAGGAAGAAATTTTGATAAGGATTTGAAGAAGAATGATGTATGTTTTTCTATGATTCCTAACAAATCAAATAAGAAAACATAGGATAAAATACTTGAAGAGATTGATAAGTTACTCACTGAGTATAGAGAGATCATTTTTGATAATGTACCTAATGGATTTCCACCAAAGAGAAGCATTGATCATTTCATGGATCTAATCCCTAGAGCTAGTTTACTAAATAAGGCAACACATTGGTTGACACTCGAGAATCAGGAATTGAACCGATAGATTAAAGAATTGTTGCAGAAAGGTTTGATCCAAAAAAGTTTGAGTCCTTGTGTAGTACCAGTTGTATTGGCACCTAAGAAGAATGGAGAATGGTGAATGTGTACTAATTCTAGATAAATCAACAAGATAACAGTGAAATATAGGTTTCCTATACCGAGAATGGATGACATAATGGACAATTTGACTAGATAAAAGTATTTTACCAAAATTGATTTGAAAAGTGGGTATCATGAAATCAAAATTAGAGAAGGTGATGAGTGGAAGACTTTTGTTAATACAAAAGAAGGTTTGTATGAATGGTTGGTTATGCCTTTTGGTTTAACAAATGCATCGAGTACTTTTATGAGATTGATGAATGAAGTTTTGAAGAAATTCTTAGGTAAATTTGTGATTGTATACCTAGATGATATTCTCATATTCAGTAAGACTAGACAAGAGAATTTGTTTCATATTAAACAAGTATTGTAGAGGTTGAAAGAACAAAAGTTACTGATAAATTTGAAAAAGTGTTCTTTCATGAAAGAGGAGATTGTGTATGTGGGATTTGTAATTTCAGCTGATGGTTTGAAAATGGATCCTGAAAAGGTTGAAGCTATTTTGAATTGGCCTACACCTAAGAATGCTAGTGAGGTAATATCATTTCATGGTTTGGAAAGTTTTTACTGAAAGTTCATTAGGAATTTCAGTTCAATTTGTAATGCTATGACTGATACTATGAGAGGAGATAAAAGGGAATTCAAGTGGACACATGGAGATGATAGAAGTTTTGATATTCTAAAGCATAAGGTTGTTGAATTACCTATGTTAGCATTGCTTGATTTCAATAAGGTATTTCAAGTGGAATGTGATGCAAGTGGAAGTGCAATAGGAGCTGTGTTGAGTCAAGAAGGTAAACTTGTTGCTTTCTTTAGTGAAAAGTTGAATGATGCAAAAATGAAATATTTTGTGTATGATCAAGAATTCTATGCTATTGTTCAAGCCCTTAAGAAATGGAGATATTATTTGATACAGAGTGAATTTTTGTTGTATAGCGATCATAAAGCTTTACAGTATTTGGGAAGTCAGAATAAGTTGAATTAGAGACATATGAATTGGGTTGAATATTTGCACAATTATACATTTGTGATAAAGCATAAGAGTGGAGTCACTAATCAAGTTGTTGATGCATTGAGTAGTAGAAGATCTTTGATGATTGAGATGAAAATTGAAGTTCTTGGTTTTGATGACATGAGAGATTCATATGAATTTGATCCTGATTTTTCTGAGCCGTGGAGAAAGTGCAGAGCACCTACTCAAGATCAACCAAGTACTAAATGGGAAGACTATTTCATTCAAGGAGGTAAGTTGTTTAAAGGTATTCAGTTGTGTATACCAAGAGGATCAATGAGAATTAATTTGATAAAGGAGAAACATAGTAGTGGTTTGGTTGGACACTTTGGTGTTGACAAGACTTTGAATTTTCTTAAGTAGAAATACTTTTGGTCGTAGTTGTATAAGGATGTTCAGAAATTTTTGAAAAATTGTGGAATTTGTCAAGTTGCAAAAGGAGTAATTCAAAATACTGGATTGTATACACTTATTTATGTTCCTGAGAAACCTTGGATTGATATTAGTATGGATTTTGTTCTTGGCTTACCGAAGACAGTGAGAGGTAATGATTCTATATTTGTTGTTATGGATAGATTTTATAAAATGGCACATTTTATACCTTGTAGAAATACATCAGATGCAGTACATATAGCAGATCTTTTCTTTAAGGAAATTGTTAGATTACATGGATTACCGAGGAGTATCATCTCTGACCGAGACAGTAAATTTGTTGGATACTTTTGGAAGACCCTTTGGAGAAAGTTTGGCACCGAGTTGAAATATAGTTCTACATTTCACCCACATATTGATGGACAAATAGAAGTTGTGAATAGAAGCTTGGGTAATATTTTGAGATGTTTAGTAGGAGACACACCGAGTAATTGGGATTCTTTGTTGGCACAAGCAGAGTTTGCATACAATAATTTAGTGAATAGGAGTACTGGAAAAACACCTTTTGAGATTGTAAATGGCATACAACTAAGAGGTATATTAGATTTGAGGGATATTGCTGATGAAGAAAAGAGAAGTGCTGAAGGAGTAAAGTTTGTTGAGTTCATGAAGATATTGCATGAAGATGTGAAACATAAGCTGGAGAAAAGTAATCAGAAATACAAAGATAGAGCTGATAGATCTAGAAGACATAAGACTTTGGAAGTCGGTGATGAAGTAATGGTTCATTTGAAGAAAGGAAGATTTCCTGTTGGAACATATGGGAAGTTGAAAATGAAGAAGTTTGGTCCTTGTAATTTTTGGAGGAAATTTGACAATGAAAATGCTTATGAGATTCATTTACCTGATGACATGGATGAAGAAATGACTGTACTGAATGATTATCCTAAGAAATAGATAGAAGAAGTTGAGTAGATTTTGGAACAAAGAATTGGCAGAAGTACAAGAGGAAAATAGTATATGGAATATTTGGTAAAATGGAAGAATAGACCGATTGAAGATAGTTCATGGATTTCACAATCTGAGTTGGATTCAACTTGGGTTGTACCTATTGCATGATTCAGAGAATCATTTCAAATAACCCTAGGTGTCTGATGCAAGAGCATCTCAAGTCCTTGGCAATCTTGTGTCACCAAAAATAAGTCTATGTTTTCCTGTGTTGCTCGATTCCTTCGTTAACTGAGTTGGCTCAGTAGTTGCTCAATTTCCTTTGTTAACTGAGATTGGTCAGTTAATTCCCTAATGCTCGGTTATCTTTTCCTGGTGCTCAGTTATCCTTGCTTATCGAGTTTTTTTTTAGTTTTCTATTGAGGCCGACTTGTGCAATTAATTATGGTCATATATTTAATGTTGGTTTCTATCATTGGTAAGCATGTGGACCTAGATCTGGTCATTCCTTCTGTTGATGGTGGATTTGAAGGCCAACTTGTTTGGTAGCCTCTTGTATATATTATAATCTTTGGTTGTATTTTTAGGACATCAATCAGCAAGCCATACACCATGGTGTACCCTCCATGACATTTACAGAAGCCTTTTGTAAAGGATCCAGGATAACTTTGTCATTATTTCCTTTTTCAATAGGGACAATAGGTTTTCCATCCTTCCATTGGGTGTTGTAAGGGTAATTTTGTAGCCTATTCTTCCTACTAAAGTTATTATTGAAGTGAGTCTTTTCTGCAGTAGAAACCTTATCATTTCTATTTTAGGTTCTTTCAAGTCTTTTAGTGCATTTAGCACTTTATCCAACTTTTCCTCTTCCTGCTTCTTATTTCCAACATCTCTTTCAATATCCCTTTTATATTTTTTGTCTCTGAACAACTTATGATCATCTCTTTTCCCACCCAATTTTCCAGATATTTTCATATTGTTCTCAATGTTGACAGCAATTCTAAAGGCATCCCTCAGAGTTCTAGGTTCTTTGTCTCTCATTAAGTATCTCATCTTGCCATCAAAATCATTGAAGTATTTGGTCAGATAGACATTGTCATCTAATCTCATAACTTGAAACAACTTATGCATACCCTTCTGAAATCTCATGTTGAACTCAGTTGTAGACTCATTTTGATTCTTCCTTATGGTGTTAAATTCATTTAGCATGAAACTAGCATTAGGCCTATCACCATATTGCTCCTTGAAGCATTTTTCAAAAGCATCCCATGTGTCAATACAATGGTCGGGGAGTCTTTTGAACAAGTCTCTAGCATCTTCCACCAAAGACTAAACAAATAGTTTCATGACTACATCCTCATGCTCAATTTCATAGTCATTTAGCATATCAACAAATAACCTAAGGTGTTCTTCACAACTCATGGCATTATTACCAGAAAATTTGGTTACCTTATCTCTTATATCAATTGGGAAAGCATTTGGGTAACCCTTCTACCCTTCTAATTGCATAGGTCTTCTTTGAAAACTTAAACCAATGTTTCCACTGGGACTAGCATTTATAGCTATACTTACACCTACTTGTGCACTTGACTGTTGTTTAGGGTCAGCATTTAACTTGGTAGATGAGGTAGAAAGTGGATTATGAGTAATAACATTACCAAGTGGAACAGTATTAGAAGTTGTAGATGGCATACCTATTTTAGTGGTAGATGGTCCAAGAGTGTTTGCAGATGAAGCCTTCAAGAACTGGATCTTCCTTCTTGTTTCTGCAATAGAGGCTTCAACTTTAGCCTTCTCCAATTCCCTCTCTAGATCATCTTTTAACTTCTTGTTCTTCTCCATCTCTATATCTTCACTTGAAATAGTTGGTGGGACTTTCAGTCTTGCCACAGGATCATTTATTTGAATCCCAACCATCTTTTTCTTTCCCTTTTCATTAGCAACAGAAGTAGGTCTTGTAGTTTCATTTTCATTTTTATCTTTAGGCTGAGAAGCATAACTTTGGACCTGTCTAATCACAAGGCCCTCTTTTTCAAATGCATGGTCTTGCAGTAGACACTCTTTCTCACTTCTCAAAGTATCAAGATCACCAAAAATTTCATGCTGCAAAGATTTAGGAGTAGAAGCAAGTATTTTGTTTCTCTCATTTAGCTCATTAATCTTTCAAAGTAGAGACTCTCTTTCTATCAATACATTCATTTTCTCAGCCTCTCTTTCTTTCTGTAATCTTTTGTATATTGTATCTTGCTCTTCTAATTTTAATCTCAATGCATCCAAATAATTTGGGTTCATCATAACATCTTCAGAGCTTGATGAGACATCCATATCAGTGAGACTTTGATATGGGAAATGTACCCATCTTGGTTCCATGGGTTGCCTTCTCAAAATGTCCTCATCTGGATGCAAATTAGGCCCAAAGTCCCTTTCTCTTTCCTACACATTCTAATCTACAGGTAATGAGACTTTATCTTGAAATAATACATCTGGAGTATCATAAAAATTATCTCAAGAGTAGCCACTATCAGATTTAGAGCTTTTGTATAGTGATTCATCCTCATTAGGATATGTATGTTGTGCCCTATTTCTAGCATTATTTTGTTCTCTTACAGGGGCACTAGTAGATTCCCCATCTCTTTTAATCCATCTTTTCTTTCCTAATCTGGGAAACTCTTCTAGGGTAACCTCTAGATGCTTCTTGAAAAAAGCCCTAGTATTTCTTCTTTTGTCCATGGTTTGTAACTTGTAAACACTGGTTCTAACCCTTTGAGTCACCACCCACTTTTAATGGGAAATCTTGAGAAACAAATCTTGAGAAGCTTATATTGTTACATCCCCAACAGAGTCACCATTTTGTTGGTTCCTTTTCTTTCTACTTGCAGATTTACAATATGATTTACAAACAAATGTCTCTGACTCTTCTAACCCACTCCAAATCTGACAAGAAAAAGGGTCAATTAACAAGGACTAGGATATTAGTCCTTGTACACTTTGAGCTTTAATGCTTAGGCGGGTATACCTTGGATTCACTTCTTAAAGGAATCAGCAAATATTAAGCATTAATGTCCTTGACACATTGATTTAAAGATTTGATCATTTATAGGTTGATTGATGATGAAGAACTACTTCCTGAGAAGAGATCAGTGTCTTATCCTAGGACACATAATCAAATGCAATATACCTCAATAGAAAACTTAACTCAAACACACTCAAATCTAGAATAAGTGTTTTGCATATTATTCCTCTCACTCTCAAACTTGGACATCAGATTCTCACTAAACCATGAACTCTCTAAGTCTATCCTTAAGAATTTAATCCTTCCTTGAAGGAACTCAAGAACAAACTTCACAATTTACTTTGTAAACCATATATTAACCTACTTTGCAATATTAACATATAATAATCCAAGATCAAAACAAGAAGACATTCACAAATCTGAGATGGAATCCAAGTGTATTCTCATTAAAATCTTTAGTATCAATACATTGAAAAATAACAAAATGCTAGAACCAAACCCTAAATCCAAGCTCCCTCTATTTAATTACCAATTTCACCATCCTTTGAAAAATACGTCAAACTACTATATATATTCACTAGTTATCTTGGGATCCCTAAAAGGATGCAACAAGCTTTGGATAGCTAGGACAAAGCTAGGGTTTTCAACCACTTTACCAACCAGATAATCAAGAAATTACTATAGAAATGACATGCCACCCAGCACAAGGCCATCAAGATCAAACCAATCATCAACCTGAGCAACACTCTAGCTAGGTACCTCACAAGGATAGAGAAATCATCATTAAAAACCCCATTGATTCAGGCTACACAAAGATGGCATGAATTTCATATCAAATTTTCCTCGGCACAAGCACCTCAGGACACAAAATCAGCACACGATGGCCACCATGATCATACTCATAAATTTTCATCTGCAACCGAGATGAAACATGACCAAATCTGATTTGGCTTTATGGCTTTTCGGCTTACTATCTCAAACCCTACAGAAAACCCTAAATAGAATTTTAAATTTTGAAAAACAACAGTTACCACCAGGTTTAAAACATGACCGTCGATCAAATCTCTTCTTGGCACATCAAACGGTTCATGTTTAAATCCGCCTAGGTGGACTAAAATTTTTTCCACGTAAACCTCTAGCCAATAGAAATATTTCATTAAAACCATGTGTGAAATTGTGGCACCTTAAGAATCTTACTCAGTAGGACAGGTGTCAAATGGTCGCAAAAGCGCAAACATTAATTGGCAAGCAACTTTCCTTTGTGGCATCACGACCACCGTTGATCTTCCCCAAATACACCAGAACTTTACCTATTAACAAAATTGTAACCCCACAGCTATGTGACATCATCTTGGACACGCGTCACCCTATCGCATAAGTGTAAAGGCTAAATAGTGAGCACATCCTCTTCGCAACTATGTGACAATCGTTAGATTAACATACATCTGGCGTCCCTTTAACACATTGAAACTCTCAGCCCCACTGACAACCTCCATGTCACCATCCTTTTCGACCAATAAAAATCAAACATATATGCAACACCTGGCATCGGGCCCACCATATCATCTGTCCTTACCCATTGGAAGATCAGACGGTTATCGCATAAGCATGATGAATATCTTTCTAACACTTTTTCTTTGTGGCATCACGACCACCATTCGATCAACCTGGAAGATGCCAGACAATTAAGACTTAAGTAACCGGGTTCAACTGACAATTAAGGACAGGTGGCGATCGGTCACAAAAGCACAAGAGGAAAAGCTAACATCAAGAAGGCTTTGTGGACATGCGACAACCACAAGATTAAATAGATCCAATGGCAGAGAAAAAACCTGGGGAAAGCCTAAATTTTTGAGAAATTTATTTTTTGAAAGGGAACCCAATCACTTCCTAACCGCTAACACATAGGTTGACCCCTTAACTTAAAATAAAGGCACATGTGTTTAATTAGGTCTTAAGTGTTCAAAAAGGCAATGAAGAAATAGACTTGGCTAGGGTTTTTGGACTCAAACAATTTTTAGAAACCCTAGGACATGGATAAAACCTATTTCTCATACCTTAAAAATGTTATATTTCTCTGGTTTTTTTAATTGAGTACATGCAATCTTGACTGAAACTTGATGACACCCTATCCTATCCATGGTTCAACGCACAAGTCATAAAACATTGTGTATCTTCTTCTTTGATCAAAACAAGATTGCAACAAGGCAAGGCAAGTTTCACAAGATTTTTGCAAGATAAAACCATTTTCTTAAGATTTTTGCAATGACAAGAAAATGGCCTAACAAGACCAACATGATTGGATGCTTGTGCAGTGGGCCTTCTGACATTGTTTTCTTGTCAGAATCAACTCACCTCATCATTTTCTTGACATCTTCAACTTTTTCATCAAAAGTCAACTCTGATCAACCTTGGTCAAACTTGGTCAACCAGACCTCAAAATCACTCCAAATCACTTCTAAAGCTTCTTGAATCTTCTGTAATATGTTCTAAGTTCTTTTAGACCTTTGATTTTATCTATATCTGCAACCTATTTCTCTCAATCATCTTTACGATGTGTCATCTTTCAATTTTCGCTCCCGAGGGGCCAGGATGATTGCATCATTGAATCACTAAATCAATTCTCGAATCAATCTAATCTAAATAAAAAGTTCTCATTGCTTGGGGCATTTCATCAATTGGGGCATGTTCATTTTTTCATACGTCATGATCAAAATTGGATGTTCCATGATCTTGAATCACTAGGGGCATCTTTTTGCCTTACATCTTGTCATCACACTATTAGGTATCTGAGCAATCTAACTCGGATCCTTGAGGATAAATCTTCATCCTAAAGATGGTTCTCTAAATCGCACTACTAGGTATCAGGGAAATCTAACCTCGATCCCTAAAATTCAAGCTTCGTTCTGAAGATGGCTCTCAAAAGCTCTTTCCGACCGATATCTTGGCAATCTAACCTAGATTTTGGAAGACTAAGCTTCGTTCTAGAGATAGTCTTAAAATTTGCATCAATTATCATTCAATAGATGGGTATTGGGGCAATCTAACCCTGACTCCTAAAGATTGAGCCTCGTTCTAGGGATAGTCTTACAAAAAGTGGTAATCTGACTGATGTCTTCGCAATCTAGCCTAGACTTCGAAGAATCAAGCTTCGTTCTGGAGATGGTTCTACAACTCAATCTGATCATTGTCTTGGCAATCTAACTTGGACTTCTGAGGGTTAAGATTCATTCTGAATATAATCCTGAAACTCTCATCAATTGGCACATCAAACTATTCTTTGAATCAATGCGCTTCTCGTACATCAATTCAAAGAGGGGAAAAATGTAATACCCCAAAATTGGCATCTTGTAATCCTAACCAATTTTGTTGCATTTAGGCTCATTCTATAAAATTTCTAAATCATCGAAGTCCTATTGTACTAGGCAATCATGTCTTCCTAATTAACTCTACTTGACTTAATGTCAAATGCAGAAGACCCTAAATTTGCATTAATCAAATGCTATATTTAATTCCTAAATATTGACTATAATTGGCTAAATAAACCCTATGATTGATTAATTTAATTATAAAGTCCTAGCACTTTAATTAAATTAAATTCATCCTCTTTAGCTAAATTAAATAAAAATGAATTAAATAATATTTGGTTTTTGAATAAATATCCTCATTTCAATAATTAAATTAAATTATTCAAATAATTGAGAAATTACACTCATGAGGTCATATTTCATTTATTTAATCAAATTTTCTCTCCAAAATCCTCTCTTCAGTTCAAAAATGGAAACTTTGAGTTAACTGGAAATTCAAAAGTGCAACAAATCAGTTAACTACTCCACTCACTCAAAAGGCAAACAATTGACTGTCTCTCTACAGGAAACTTGCTATTCTGAATTGGACTCTCCTTCAATCTCTACCATTCATCCCATTCAATCTCGACCATCGATTGATTCTAAGATTCTATAAAAGAACTCTCATTTCTCATTCATGGGGATGCAACTTTTGAGTAACGAAGTGATGTCACATTATAATCTCAAGTTGTTTACATTCAAAAGGTTTAGTTAATTTCATTTTACATGTTATTTTAATGTCATTTCTAGCTTAATATCATGCCTAGATTAATATCATTCTTATCTTTTTAAATTAGTTTGCTCACATTGTTCTTAGATTAACTTCATTTCTCACTATTCTAGATTAATTGTATTCTCATTCTAGAGTAATTGCATTTTACTTTCTAGCTTAAATCCTCCATTGTAGTGCTAGTCTATGGTTATTGGACTCTCGATTCTGAGAGCTATTCATAACCCTACCTAGATAGGAGGCAACAGGTCGAATCATCCAGACATGCGAGATGAATGACTTTATATTCATTCTCATATGTGACTGATGAGACATGACTATGTTGAAGTGTATGGCTAAGTTAGAGGCCCATATTTAGCATATACAATTCTCTCTCTCTCTCTCTCTCTCTCTCTCTCTCTCTCTCTCTCTCTCTCTCTCTCTCTCTCTCTCTCTGAGTGGATCATGATTCTTTATTTAGGTCTGTATACACTAAAAGTGACTTCCATTAATTAATTAAATATTTATTATTTAATTAATATTGACTTGATGAATTAATTAAATATTTATTATTTAATTAATATTCATTTCCTCTATTTATTAAATAAATTATTCAATTTATTTGATAAATTCACTATAGTTTATTCTCCTATCCTAAGTCTTCTAAATAGTCTTATTGAAGTGATTTAATCTATTACACAATCACTAAATATGACTAAGTCCCCTAGTCCACCTCATCCACCTAGTCACCTAACACATCACCTTGGCTAAAATAATTAATTATTATTAATTATTAATAAATTATTATCATCACCCACACATGTCCTATTTTTAAGGGCTATGTAGCCTCATAAGACTTGGTCTCATGACCACATGTCTTCCCCTACACTAAGTCAAGAAGCCAATCCTATTCCTGAGGAGCTTCTCAAGCCACCTCAAAGAGTTCAAGGTGACTCATGGGACACTTGTACCAAGAGTCCTCATGAGGAAAAAGTCCTTCCTTCTTCCTCTAATTGGTCTTTGTGAGACACTTGACATGTGTCTTTCTCTTCCACCTTCTTCTCTTCCATTTCAATGTAGGAGGAACATCCTCCCTATTCTTCCTCTCAAATTCCAACTACATCCCCCTTTCTCTCAACCACTTCAACCAAGTCAATCATAGCCCTAGGATCTTCCACCTTTCAATCTCCACCCTTGGATTGTGCCACCTAGGCTTGATTCCTCCAAAAATATACAAAAGGAGCCTGATTTCCCCTTTGTGAGCTAATAGGCAATAGTGATTTCGAGCATACAAGTGTAGTGCCTCCCTCATTTACCCCTTTTGTGTGAATATTCTTATGGTGTGGTTTTGATTGTCATTCTCAAAGGGTAAGGTCATGTAGGTCCCCATGTGAGGGAGAATCTACTAGGAGGATTGTTTTGGAGCGTGTATCGATGTACTACGTGAACTAGGAGCCGTATGATATGGTCTTGAATCGCATTCCAGAGACCCTTAGAGTAGGGATGAGTCATACCAGGTGTTTAAGAGATTCTACCTTGGTATTATCTTTCTGCATAATAGACTCAGTAATTAGAAATTTATGTTGTTTCATCATGATTTGTGTCCTGGTGGATAGAGGTTTGATTACCATTGTGATGTACTCTTTTCATGTTACTTATACACTCAAATCCTAGGATGCTCCGTGTTTAAAATAAGAATTAATTGAATTCAATGGATATTTGTCATAATACTATCAAGTGCATGTTTTATAGAAAGTGTATTGGAATAAGGTAGTTTAAATAATAAAAGGGTGAAATATGTATATATTCTAATGTAGTTAAATATTGTTTCATGTGTGTATGTAATCTCTAGAAGAAATGTAATAAGGAAGGTGCGAGGGTACCACTACTGAATGTTGAAATGTTTCTTTTTGGATATGAATGTTTACTTAAAGGACCATTTGAATTTATTTTATGTTGAGACATATAGTAATAGAAAAGTGATTATTAGTTCCTGATGTTGAATGGGAGATTTCACATAGAACGCTTGATGTTATAATAATGCAAGAAAAGTGAATCATTTGAAATGTAGCTTGTAAATAATTTAGGACTTTTTTTCACGCTGGATTATTAGGTCTTGACTTATGGTATTGATGAATTATTTAATTTCGAATATTATGTCATAATTTCATGTTTGTACAAGAAGAGTTTATGTGAGATAATCATGGTTAATAAATTAGGTTAATTGATATAATTATGTTAATGAAATAGCTTGATTTGAAATTTAGAAATGTATTATTGGAAGTAGGCGATTTTTCTTGTGGTAAAGTGAGGATGCAGTTGGACTATATGATGTACTAGATTTTGATTATGTGACAATGATATAGGACTTTTACTTTCATGATATTTATTAGGTCAAGAGCATAGCAATTGTTAAATCTTTGATTTAAGTATGATACTTTAATGTTGTAATTAGGTTAGGAAAATTTATGAGAAAAGATCATGATTATTATGCAGGTGAATTAGCATGTATCATTTTATTCTTGACTTTATATGCTTTAGAAATACTATGTTGAAAATGATGAGAATTATTAGGAAATGCAGTTAGAAATTTATGACATTAAGAATGTGATTTTAGATGTATTTTATTTACATATATATATGTTATTGACATTTCATGAGCTACTAATATTTTGTCAAGTGTGCAAGTAAGACCATGGATATATCGGGGGAAATCAAAGATGGATATTTGTAAAATCATGTTAAGCCAAGGTTATCTCCAAGGGGAGAAATTAACCTCATTGTAAAGTGTAATTTTTGTAAAGTGATGTATGAGTGTAATTATTGAATTATGTTTATTTTACTTAATTATTTAGTCTACTTGGCATGCCATGTGTATTGTGTGTAATGTGATTTATTTGTGGTGTCAATTGACACATGTCATGTGAGTTGGCATGCCCAAGTGTTTAATGTGAGTGAGTGGTCTCTATTTTTAAGGGCCGTGAGTGGGAATCTCTTTCATTTTCGGATTCAATCTTTGAGTGGTCTTTTGAGTGGCTTTTAATGACCATTTATGTTAGTGGAGGTTAAAAATAGGCTACCCCATAGTGGTGCCATATGTTGGGGGTCAAATTTTGACTATTGTGATGGTTTTTTACTATTTTTGCCCTTCCAAAAGATGTTATTTTGAAAAGTGACGAAATTGGAAGAGCCACTCTTCATTTGAATTTTGAATTTGAATTTTCCCTCTTTTGTTTTGAAAGGTTGAGGGTTTGTCTTCTTAAGGAGATGGAGGGAAAATTGTTGGCATTGCCCACTCTCCAATTTTGGAGACTTGTGAGAATTGTGAAAATTTGTTCTTGTTTTCTTGAAGGATTTGGGTGTTGCATAGGAAAGGAGGAGATTTGTTGGAAAGCTCATCTCAACCCTCTTTCCATAAGCTTGGATCAAAGTTGGGTCATGATTTCACTTGTTCTTAATGCTATGTACATTTTACTTCCTATTCTATGTTGTATGAATGCTAGTTATTTATGTTAAGTTTATGGCTTCTTGTCTTTGCATGTATGTGTATCTTCCTTCTTTGTTGTATTTCTTTCTTTGGGGTGTGCAAGGCCAAGCTCACCCTTGGGAGGGAAGAGAGACTTGATGGGTGAAGGGAATAAGTTGGGACTAGTCTTCTAGTGTAGAGTCCTTCCTCTAGGAGGAAAGGGATAAGGCATGGATGTATGGGCATCCATGTGTCATCTATGTGTATACTTTGGGGGCCATAAGGGTGTTGTTGTGGTGATGAGTATGAGAAAGGTGGATGGTTGTTTATATGGCCTTGTGAAGGCATTTTGAGCAGATTTTAGAGCCTTGTTGAAGGCTGGTTTTCTATTGTACTTTGGCATTCTCCTAGTTGAGTAGCTTCCACCTTCACCCCTACTATGGGTCCAAGGTGACTCATGTTTTGACAGCCTTGGGAAAGGGAATTTGATGTTTTTTTGTGTTTTTTTATGTGTATATGTATGCATGTTAAACCCCTATCCATCTTTGTTTTCCCCTAGCTCGAGGGTGGCCATGAAATGGCCTAAGGTTGGGAGGTGAGCCTCCATGGTCTGTTTGTTTGTTTTGTAGATTTTGAAATACTTATCTTGCTGATTTTCGTGGAGCTTGATGGGGATTTGGATACATCCTTTGCATGTTAATCTAGTTGTTTGGCTTGGAGCCCTTTGTGAAAGTTGTTTTATCAAGGCTATGTTAGAAATCCTAGCATATGAGGTGCTTGTAAAATATAGTAGGTAAATGTAATTTCTTCCATTTATTGAATTAAAATGTTTCATGAGAAAGATGCTTGATTTATTTTCCCTTATATGGAAAAGTTGTGTAAATATTGAAGTATTGAGATTGATGAATTAAATTTACATGCTATGTTGATGTATTTTTTGATACTTGCAAAGGAAGAAAATATATCTATAACTCCATGGTTTGTTTTCAAAGATTTTCTTATATATATATATATATATATATATATATATATATATATATATATATATATATATATATATCTATTTTTTTTAAGCATATCAAAAGAAAGTTTACTATTTTCATTTTGGAGAAAGTCTTCAACTAATAAAAGTTCAATAGTATTAATGCAATTCACTTGAAGAGATTAGATTTAATTCTGTCAAAATTGGTAGCATATAAACGTATCTAGGATTAATCTTACTTATATTGTGGATACAAAAGAAAGAAAATTAAGTACATGTAGATGAAGTAGTTATATATTTGCAATTTCTCTTCTGAATAACTCATTAAGTCTAATTAAAATTAATTAAGTTATGTTTAAAAGATTAATAATGTTTAGTGTGGTTCTTAAACTTATATATATTATTATTATTATAAATATATCAAGTTAGACATATATATTTATAATAATTATATAAATGTAATTTTTAGTTTTATCTATTCACATGTACAGATTTAATTTTGATACTTCACATATATTTAAATATATATATTATTGGATACTATCCCCCAGTATGAAATTAAGCATATTTATAGAGAAGGGAATACAAATGCGGATCAGCTAGCTAATCAAGGAGCAAATGGTGAAACGGTATAGGAGCAATTCTACTAGAATTAGTCAGTCTACACCTCCCCCTCATAACATAATCATCTTTCAATCTAACTGTATAATATGGAAATGAATACCAATAACCTAGAACATTATTATACACCCTTTGTTTTTATTTGAAGGTTTTAAATAGCTAATTCTAAGATCTGTAGATTGTTGAAACTAGACATTTAACATTAATAAAATAAGTTTGTTTCCCTAAGTATGAATACATGTTAGCTAAATAGAATTATGAATTTCATATGGTTTTGATCAGGTACACTGAGATATATTCCTATTTTCCCTTTTTCACCAATCTTTGGATATAGGACATGGTAGTCAAAACAGATAGTTAGAATTAGTATTCCACCTTAACTAGACACCACTACATACAAAAATATAATATCCTTTTATTGTAACAAGCCAATCTTGGCTCTAACTATTGACTCTAAATATCACACGTATTTTTCCCCTGTTTAGAGTTATTCCTAGTTATGATTGACACAAGCCCTTCCAATCAATCGGAGTTTTCAGACAGCACTAGCCTTGGTTTCTATGAGAATTGGAACTTTCATTTGTAGGCCAGTATAATTCTTATTGAAACCAGACCTTTGTTTAGAGGTATGAGTAATCAGCCTCTCTTAGAAGACCCTTTTAAAAATAAGAGTTGCATCTCTTTTATATACTGGCACGATTTCTTAATTTATTATATGGAGTACTATAGAGGAATTCCAAGATAAGTCCCAGGCACCCCATCCTAGTTTAGCCTTACACAAACCCCTAAGAAATTTCTAATATATATAATTTATCTCCTCTGGGCACTAAGCAGCTTTAAACTTCAAGGTAGCCATGAGGATAAGTATAGAGGCAGATAGAGGGAGTGTAAACATAGAGGGTTGTACTTGTCTCCCTTAGCATTGATTTTAAATCGTATGTACAAAATCAATAACAACATAGGTAAAAGAAGATATGGCCATAACCATAGTGGATTATCCTAGACTCACTAAGATAAAACTACTCTACCCTTCACCCTTTGCATCTTGGATATCTATATACATATAGTTAGCTAGAACATATATAAGAATTTAATCTAAGCTTCACCGCATTTTTTGCTCCAATTACCTACTAATGTAATAGGTAGATTTGGCTTAACAATCGTAGCTATTCATACATATATTTATAAAGGCCATTACGAGATATACTTACTCTATTAGATAGGTATCCTGCTACCAATACTCCTGATATCTATAAGAATTTGACCTTCTCTTAGTAGAATGGTCTAAACCAGTCAAGCTTCGATCTTTGAAACTAGTTTTTCTTTTGAGATCAGGCAGACCAGTCCTTTTCAATTGTAGGAATTTTTTAGAGTTATATCCCCTCTGTATAGTAGACATAGCACTAAAATCTTATTACGTTAGGTCACATATGGACTATTTTTAAAGGAGTAATCTGTAGTCTCAGTTTCAACTTATCTTATCTTAAACTAGGAGATCTTCTCCATTATCAGCTATATATAGGAATCCTCTAATCAGTCCTCTAATCACTAAGCCTAACTAACACATATAGTGTAACTATAGGCTATGTCTCATACGGGACTACTCCAGTAAATAATAGATATCCCAACGCACATAGAGTGGTCTAGTAATTATGACAAATTTTTGGCAGACACCGAAGCATTATAAATCAAATCATTAATTTTCAAATACAATGACTCCCCCATGGAATTATTAGATAATGACCTAAACCCTCAATATCAGGCAATTCTCATGATAAGAGTAACAAGAGATGTAATTTTACAATGATCACCATTTAAAGACTAAATGCTATAGACTATCTACAATATTTCGATTATTTAGAAGGACTACCGACAATGATGAAATGATAGATAGTGTAGGAATTGTTCAATCATGGAGAAGCACTAATTTTTAGTTCATCTTCAAAGAGGCAAGTATAGAAATTACAAATTCACTAATCTTTAGTTTGTCTTCAAACTCATCTCCTGTAAGATTCAACATTCTAAAGCTAGGGAAATGAAACTTATAACTCTGTGGGATCCCTTCGCAATCATTATAGGACATCCTCCCTGCATAGGTAAACAATATGTCCCATCCTAGTAATAATCTTTGCTTATTAGCTTTTTAACCCTATACATTCTCACCAGACTCCTTGTGATTGATTTAATGACCACTCCCAAGTCGAGTTCATATGCCTCTAATGATGCCTTTAGTAATTTTTACCATTCAATTATATCCATAAGCACTGATATAGACTAGCTATTCAGGTCCTAGTATAGATGCAAGCTACAAACTTAATGATAATCATCATTATCTATTAAAGGTAAAATTTGTTGCCTATAAAACATAATTGGCTACTTTAACTTATCAAGAAATAAACACTCCTTCTAGAGATCAAGTATTCAGAGAATAATTAATAGGTCACCATGTGATAGAAGTAGAAATTTGTCATGATAAATCTCAGGTAATTGATCATTAGAACACAAGTTATGATGATGAATAGAGGTACAGAAAGTTAATCATGACAACTACTCCATGAACAGACCCCCCTCGCAATCTTCTATATAGCAGCCCTTAGCATAACTCAAATTTATCTCCTACACAAATTACACCAAATCCCAGGTTCTATCCAAATCATGGAATCAAGACTGCTCACCTTTTACACCAAAGGAAACAAAGTGATGGCTTTTAGAGGACACATCATGCCTGAGCGGTGGAACTAGGTTTTGAACCCCTTGCCAGACTCGTCTAGAAGGGCAATAGAGAAGGCTATGGGTGATCAATACTTCGATAATGAGTATAGATTCTGAACCAATGGAGAGATTATTGGGCAATTCATCGCAATCTCAACTTTCACAAGCAAGACTAAAGAAGATATAATTCAAATAGCAAGGGAAATCTTCATTGAAGAACATCTTGAAGGTTTGGAAAAAATGGTAAACTGCGTGGATAACCAGCTCACAATCCCATACCCAGAGACTACGATGAAAATAGAGATTTCTAAGATAGATGAAATCCCCCAATCCCAACGTATACCCATGCTGACATTCAAAGATGAAAAGAGGTTCGATACTCACTGGCTGGAGATGGTGAGAAACTTGGACTTTCTCTTTAATGAGATCCTGTCTGAGGAGATGGACAAGAAGTGGCTCCTTAACTACTGGCAGAATGAGGGCTTCAATATCCCAAAAGACATAGACCAAGTCGAGCCAGCAAACCTTCATATTATGGCCCCAGAGGTATCAAGGTGCACTCGACACTCAAAAAAGGAGGTAGCTAAAGTGGAATGTATTGTCGTGATGGTAAAGAATGAGAATATCTAGACCTGTGGCCCAATCCAAAAAGATGGAGACAATTGATCAAGAGTACCTAATATCTCTTTTTATGGAGGATAGTATTTACTATTAGCTGAAAAACGTATGTAAATTTTACTAAGATACATTAGTCTCAGCTCAAACCATAAACTATGTTAATATAGTTTATATGTTTCAGTTTCTTCTGATTATGTACACAAACTTATGGTTAAACTCATGGATAAATAGTAATGTGATATAGCTTGTAGTAAATTTAGCCCTACATGTATGGAAAGGCTTCTATTTTGATAACTGGTTCACTCTCGGTTATTTTTTTATCATGCATATAGAATAAGGCTAGAAGGTTATTATCCTGATTAATGTTCTAAGCACTTTCCCCTCAGTCAATTAACAGCAGTTTAATCTATAATGTAGTGGTGAGGGATCTCATCTCCCAGTTAAATTGGATTTAGTAAAGAGCTCCAGGACCCCTGGAATGATTTCTGATTTCCAATTATGCAGGTGTTATACGAAGAGGATGGCTCCAAAGAATGGAGGCAACATTGAGCAGATAGTAGGAAGAATATATATGGCCCTGCATTTAATGTTGTCAATGTTTTCTCTCTTGCTAATTACCATAGATAATATTTCAATGTTAGGAACCTGCAGGTATCGAATTAGCTTAGAAGATAGCCCAAAACAATCAATGTATTTCGGTAAGTGAACAACGTCCTTTGTTTTAAAAAAATAGAAATATAAAAGCTCGGGTATTAGTAACTATTTCTAGTAGGATCACTTCCCAAGCAAGTAGGGTTTTCTTATACAATTCTCTGCATTGCTACGAAGCTTTATAGAGGAAGAATTCCAATAGAAGGAAGAAACTTTATAGTGTTATTTTAGTATAATAACGCCCCTCGCTAGAAGACTGAGTAACATTTAGGGAATGAGAACAGTTGCAAGCACTCAACAGTCAGGCTAGTGGAAGATTAAACATATAAATACTCTATGTCACTATAACTTTCCCTTATCGACCTTGCATAAATGGAGTAGTATAGGCTGATATGGATACTCCTATTAACCTCACCTATAATAGAGGTTAGCTGGCCCTGGAAGGTAGGATTATGCCTAAATATATTAAAAAGACGTTAAGTAATAAGCATCCCCTCTATATCGGAGCTATACTCTGAATCTTGGGACTAGAATTTATCAATCTAGAGGAAAATTCTAGGGTCCTATCCAGTATCTCCTTGATGTTTGTAGTTGTTATTTCTTATTGGGGTCTCCAAGAACCAGCATTAAGGAGACTCTGTCACAAAATCTTTAAACATAGATTTTTTAGAAACTTTGACAAAGCCCTTCTGTATATCAAAGGGGATCCCAATCCTAGAAGCTTGGACAAGGCACTCTCCCACATCCCCCCACCAATTATTATAACTCAGAACTTAGAAGCCTTCAAAACAAGAAAGGACATAGTTATTAGAAACATTACCTTCCAGTTAAATCATTTACATCTCCAAAAGCCTGAGAAGAGAAGCTGGTTCTACGATTACTAGAACTCTGATGAAGTCGGAATCACAGACATGGAAAGCTTTGCAGAATCTGGTGATGAATCTCTCATTAACATATGGTTAAACAAAGGGAAGTATCATGATAAGGAAATAATACTACCATCTCATGAAGGAAAGAAGGCCAAAGAAAGGATAAAGTAGTTTTCACTAAAATAAATAATCTCTAAATTTTGTGCTGAAAGCTGGTATTAGTATAGATAAAGATAGGCTTTCATGATAGATATAACAAATTCTGGTCAGGAACTTATGATGATAACATCTATTGTTGAATTCTTGTTTGGAAATTAATGTATGGCATCAATTGATATTTGATAGAGGGTAACTTTCTTTGTATATTGTTGTATTTCAGTCTTTAAAATGGTAGAATCTCTCCGTTTACTTAAAGATTTTAGGCTCTCATGGGATACCTGTATTACTGCCAAAGAGATAAATTGAATCAGTTTATAAATTTGTCACTTTTTAGAAATTTACTGATGAATAATTCTTAAGTCAAGGAAATCAAAAGGAGATGCTTGTTAAAACAAGATTGAGAGGACTTATAAGCATAACAAAGGACTTAAGAAAAATGACCCAAACAGAAGCAAGGATAATATAGACAACGGGATTGATTTTCTAACCATATGGATTAGCTTGTTGTAGCAAATAGTGGTTTTTTTTGTAGGAAAGTTGAAGTTAGGAAAAAGTACAAAAGAACATCATGTCATCAATACATCGAAATACCCAAGCAACAGATACCAGGCGAGATCCTAGTAAAAGGAAAATCAAAGTTATAAATAAAAGATTGCATACTGCAATCGATGTAAATTCATTGTTTGTAATATTGATACTGGACCATGGTCCCGGGCTAGACTGGAGGTTTTCTTCTCCATTTTTTCCTACCAGTGCCCGCACAAAATGGAAAACTTTGTACTTAAATTTATTTTATTAATAAAACTTTTGGCTTAGGCCTTTTACCGATCAATATATATATATATATATATATATATATATATATATATATATATATATATATTTCCATATTTATCTCACTAATAACCATCGCATGGAAAACCAAATTTATTACTCATCGTATGGACTGTTAACCTAATATTTTATATCTGTATACATATTATTATATATACACATATACCGAAGCATATATGTGCATATATAATACTATATGTAATCATCGCTGTGTAGAAACCTTTCTAACCATCGAAGACTTTCTATCAAAAAACCTTGCAATAAGGAAATTGCAATGATCAAATCTATCGAAAGTATCAATAATGCTTTGGTCATTATCACACACCGAATGTTTAAGCAGACAAAATAATTGTTTCGGTGTATTCTCCCACCACAAAACCCTAACGGAGTTCGTGCCGCGTAGCAGACCCTTCCACGAGCAGTGACAGTCACTAGGGCCACTGCTATCAGTGGCCTGTGCACGGCTCCTTTCCATGCCAGCCGAGTGTTGCACGAGACCCCTACCTTCGATCTCGCAGTGCCCCTTGTTTCGCTTAATGCCCATCTTTGATGTGTGGCTATCCTCCCCGCATGTGCATCGGCTCGGGGTTAGCGGAAGTTTTAAACAAAAAAAATAGGAAAAGAAATGCTTTATTTTCATATCGTGAACCATGCGTATGGACATTCCATTTTAGGGTTTTGGTTGTCTTCTTATTCTATTTTATTAAATTCATTAAACTTCTTCTCCACTTTTAATTCTTTTAATATTAATTCCTTAATATTAATTATTTGCCTTTTGATAGTTCCCTATCATTTTGGGATGTGATTTGATTTTTTTTTATATTAAAAGCGCTATCTAGATATTTTATGTCTAGGTTATTATTTTACTGTGTAAATATTGAATCCTTTTTATATTTTAATTATCTATTTAATTTTAGCTAGTGCTGATGAACTTTTACCAATGCATCGTCATTTTGACTATCTTAATTATTAAATTAAAGGGGCCCTTAATGAATTTATCATACTGATATTTTCTTGAGGTCATTACTTCTGTTAGGGGGTTAATTAGATCTTTATCCTTAGGGGTTATCTAATTGATAACCACCCCTAATGAATATTATTAAATTACTAATTGTGACTTTATTATAGTGTTTTAGTTAACTATGTGTCATTTTAATTCCTTTATAAATTAATTAAATTAGGAAAGTTTATTATTATTAAATTGACTTTGAATTCTATATTTGATTTAATATGAATGTAATTACTTCTATTTCGAATTTATGAATTATTGTTTATTTCTTGTTGAACCTTATTTTTATATTATATGTGAAGCACTATTTTACTATATAATTTAATTTAGTATCATTTTAATTATCAAAATGGATAACCCTATGGGAGTTAATTTATACCATTTTATTTTATTGTTGAGATTTGAGTTAATGGGGCTTGTATTATTATGTTTTAATTTTATTGGACATTTAATTATTGATTTATTAAGGATTAGTTGTAATTCAATGCCTATTTGCATTCTCTTGAATATTAAATTATTAAGGAGATTGATAAACTTATAATCCCCAGGTGGGACCTAGGTAAGTTATTACTTCCTTATAACAATTACTTCAATTGATATTTATATCATTATTTAAATATTTAAAATCTCTAAGTGGGATTAATAATTATGTATTTATATCTTTAAATATAATTTAACCTAAGGGGATTTCAATTTTGATTCACTTATTTATATTAATTAATATATGTCCAAGACCTTGTGTACCCTTGTATGCAACCTAGATGTTAGTGTTTTAAAAAAAAAAAATTGTCGTGTGTGTTTTGCCCTAAATTTTGGGCATGACAACAAGCATTCAATCATCCAAAAACATCAAAAGTCATCAAGCATTTTCATATCATTTCATCCATTAGTTTGCATAATCAAGCTTAGGCCATTTTGCATATAGTCACTCAAATCTCCACACTTTGAAAGCATCTTGGGAAGGAGCTTCATTTAGAAATCTGAGAGCTCAACACCTTCAAGAAATCAAGGCTAGGATGACAATGGAGACAAGCTACAATGGGTGAGTGAAGGTAAATTTTTTTTAATTCTTCATTTGATCATTTTGTAACCTTCATTGGGTAGCATTTAGATTGTTATTTTAACTTAGATTAGTTAATATTTCATTTAAAATAGTTTACATCTAAATTTGCATACAAGGTCCAATTTATACATTTAATGTTTATCTCTTATCTGGATGAGATCGTGCTATGTGTGACCTATGCATTTAATGTTTATCTCTTATCCAATTGGGTCCATTCTATGTTTTGGTGTTGATGCTTATGGCACGAGACCTTAATGCATTGTTTTGTAGTTTTGGCCAACTTGTAACTTAATTGTAATATACTTTTGTCATGGACAACCTTGTTATAAACTCCAATGATCTATCTTGTATATAAGAATGGTGTGTTCCTTAGCAAATGGTATAATTTTTATTAATGTGAAGAGAAAGGTTGTGGAGATCTATATGTAGAGTTTTAGAAAAGTAGAGTTAAGGTTGTTGTTATATAGTGACATAGAAGAAAATGAAGTAGCAGTGTGTTGCTGAGGTTGATAGTGTTTTGCAAACCAGCTACACTATCAAGATAATTTCTCTTTATCTTTTGTGGAGAGTTCAATGTACCTTGGACAATATGTAGTGGGTGCACAAGTTCATTATGTATCTTTTACTTTGGTAGTGATCCTAAGTATGTAAGTCCAAAGGAGTGATATCCCATATATTCTCTTTCTCTGTTGGTAGTGAGCCTTTTGGAGTAGTGAGGTCCTACAATCATTCTAATTAGAGTATATATTTTAGTGATTCATCTCTGTGTGAAATTTCTCATCATGGTTTTTCCTAGTTTGAGTTTTCCATGTATAAAAATATTGGTGTTCACGTGTTGATGTTTTAGTTCTTCATTTTCTTAATGTTTTTATATAGTGTAAATTTAATTTAGTTGAGTACTCAAGCATTATTTTAATTTATGTTGATTCAGCCCCCTCCCCCCCCCAACATCATGAGTGTGTTCAACAATTGGTATCAAACCAAGGTTCCTCTTGAAGAATCATTATCACTTGAGGTTGAACTTGAGTGTTGAACTCCATGTTTGAAGAAGATCTGATTGAAAAAAGTGATTGGGATGAAGATAGCAATATGGATCCTCAATTGAAGTCTAATTTGGCTGATTTGAATATAACCAGATCAAATTTTATAAAGGCTAACAATACATTTATGTTTCAAAGAGAACTCTAGAGGATGAAAAGAAGGAAATATAATATATCTATGATAAGTTGAATTGCATGATTGATGAATGCTCAAGACTCAAAATAGAACTAAAAGAATCCAAGGGACAAATTGAAAAAGGGTTAAAACTGAAAGATGAATATGAAGTACTTAACATAGAGCTTGATGAGAAGAACATGGAATGTGCAATTTTGTAAATTGAAGTTGAAAAACTCAAAATGAGACTTAGATGATTAAAAGGTGGAAAGGATAATGTGGAATCTTCATTGTTGAAGAACTTTGAAGAAAGAAAGAATAATTTTTAAAAAACCAGTGGAAGATAAAAAGGATTTGATTGAGCATGTGTAGGAAAAAGACAAAAAGAACCTAATGGATTAGAGACATTCTCCTATTCAATCCAGGTATTCATCTTTGAAGGAAGTTTATTTTTCTTGTAATAAAGTAGGGTACAAAGCTAATGAATGTACAAGTTAGAAAAGGAGTGATGTTTTTAATGGAAGATTCTATCATTGCAATAAATTAGAGCATCAAGTTGTTCAATGTATAAATAGAGTAAATTTTAATAACTACAATAGAATCGATACAAATAGAATTTTGCTAATAACTTTAATGGATATTTCTATGGTTACAATAAATATGGTCAAAAAATAGTTGAATATATAAAATATCATAAAGAATGGAACTGATAAAGTAAAGAACAATGCTCTAGTTTTTTATAACTGTGACTGGACAAGACATATTGTAAAATTTTGCAAACGTATGAGAGAAAAGCATGATCATATGATGGTTACAAAAAACTCGGAAGGAAGAAAAATAACATATTTTTTGAAGGACACAAAAGGTGCTTCTAAAGGTGGTCTAAAATCCATTCTACATGTTGTTCCCTCTTTTGATAAATGACTTAGATAGTAAGGTTTGAGGGGTATTTTTCATGCAAATATTTTCCCCCCCTCTAGGTTGGATGGTGAGATTCTCCTCGGTATGAAAGTAAATCTTGAAGGATTTTTTAGAGGAAAGATTCTTATTTGTGGTTTGGAAAGATTCTTATAGTGTAGTATCTTTTTGGTGTTGTACGAAATAATATATATTTGGTCGTTTACAATCATATGATCAATTAATATTTGGAGACTTCGAGAGTGAAAGGATAAATCAAATAAGTGAAAAGGAGAATGTAAAATGGAGATGGGAAATATGATAAATGTAAGTGATGTACCTAGATCTATTCATAATAAGAATTTATTTGTTATGTCTAGTAAGGATTGAGTTGGTGCATTTTCTAATATTGATGAAAGGGTTCTTTACAAGGAATATATTTTCCAATATATTTATGTTAATTTGGAAGAGTATGATCATGGAAAATTGAGGAAATTCAAAGAAGATCATCTAGTCGAAGGTTTCAATTAAAAAATGTTTATGTTGGGCTAGTATACAAGGGTTTGGATGCATGGAGTAATTTTTTGATAAGTGAAGATGATTGCATTGTATAAATTGGTTTGAGTATAATACATGGACAATATATCTAGTTAGATATGCCTTATCAATTAATTACAAAATATTTTCTAATGGTTGTGACAGGCCTTTGCACTTCTGGCGATGTTTTGGTGCTAAAATTAGCTACTAATGCATAGGTAAATAAATTAACTAGTATTGTGTCTAATGGTAGGACCCTAATAATTGACACAATTAAGGATTTGGGGGTCAGATACGCTACAATGTGAATATAAATCAAAATATTTTACAGGAAAAAAGAGGCTCGTGTGCAGCTACAGAAGTTCATGCTTCTTATTAAATGCTTAAGGAGAATGTAAATTATGATCTTTGTGATACTCTGAGGAGACAATTATTTGAAAAATTGAGGCTAAAAAAGGATGAACATTATCCATTGTGGTATGGTTTCTTAATTTTCTATCTAATTTTATACTTTCTAAAATCTTTGCTAAAGTTTCAAAATGAAGAGTGGAGAAATTCAATATAACTGTTGGGTCACATATTAAGATTTACTTGAATAGTTTGGATGTAGAATATTCTTTAATATGAGGTAAAGGATAAATTGTGTTTGAGGAATCAGATTCCTCCTAAGTTTATTTATTGTTATAAGAATGATGTTGTCTTCTTCATTGATAAGGATTTAAGCTACATAGAAGATGTGCCTAAAATTGTTTGGGTAAATAAATTTTTCAATGAGGTTACTAAGGATGATTGTGTGAGAATCAATGAAATATTGATTAAACTTACAAAGGATGTTGATGATGCAAGAGTAGAGGTTGTGGAAAAATATTTTTTTGCTTCTAGTGAAAGAAAAGGTAAGGGTAAAAGGATAAGGATGATTCCAGTAGAGGCTTTGTCCTCTAGTATACTAGAGAAGAGAGTAAGAAGAATGCATCCAAAGAGATCCTTTACTCTGATAACTATTTGTAAAGAAAATAACAAGAGCGAGGAAATGAAAGTAGTCCAAGAGAGATAGATAAAGAAGATGATGTTACCATGAGAAAAACAAGAACTAGGAGAAAGCACCCAAAATCCAATCCATGGAGACAAGAATATTTTGAAAGATGAAAAGAAAAGAAAAATCCCTTGTGATATTATGAATGAGGCCATAGCCTAGAGAGAGAGAGAGAGATCTCATTACAATAACTTCATCACTTGAAATGAGAGAGGAGCATCTCTTAAATAGAGATAAGGAGATGAGTTACTATGTGACTCCCAAATCTATGAATTCTACCACTCATAATAGTTGTGTTTCAAGTGTCTCAATCCTCTTAAGGAGGATAAACTAAAAAGATAAATTACATAAAATGAGTTGTCCTCCAACTTGGACGAGAGGAAAAATTACATGTAGGGATTCCATAGGAATAGCCTAATTATAATTAATAAATACAAGTAAAGATTAATATTCTAACACCCCCCTTTAATCTTTACTTGGGGAATTTACAAAAAGGGGTATAAAACCCAATTTTACAAAAATATGCAACTTGATCTTCAGCTTCATGGTACAAAGGTACATTTGAGTGAGTTCAAGTGGAGAGATATCCATATCTTCAAGTAGTCATCTTGAGTTATAAGGCATGTGTAGATGAATTGATTCCTTAATTGTCCCTTGATGAGTCACCTAAATCAAGAAAAAATAGAACAAGAAACAAAGAAACTATCCACAATTACAATAGCATATGATATTCAAGTTAGTATATCCTTTGAAACTTTTACATTAGAAAATATTTTAAAGAAAATCTTATAGTTTAAAATAAGGTAGGGATAAATGCATGAGATTTCATCAAAAGTGCAATGGAGCTAACATGATATCAAGATAAACCAAATGTTCAAAGTCCAAAAAAAATAACAAGAGAGGAATAAGAAACATAATCAATGCTCTCATAAAAGAAGCATACTAATGCACAAATGGCCACATACAAGGCCAACTAATAAGTCATGCATCAACACTGCATCAATCACATGGATATAGATAGTCCACTAATGAGTCATCCCACTACAAGCTGGGAATGGATAGCTAATCCACAACCTACATGACCCACGATCTAAGCAATGAAGAATTCAAAACATTATCACATTAGTTGATTTGAAAAGGAATATGAGAGAGACAATGATAAATCAATAGAACATATGACTCAAACACAAAATCAACCCATGATTTGAGTTTCCAAGCATGTTAACCGACATGAACCATAAAAAAAGGATTATGAGTGATAAAACATATTGCCTTTAAATATATATAATAAATCCAACAAAGTGCAACAAGGATTTCAAGAGAGACCTCCTCACCATGAGGAAAAGATCAAGATGAGCCAAAGCATCTGAAACAAAATGGAGGGAAACTCAATGAATAACATCCTCTTTGTGAGGAACAAAATGGAGGGAAACTCCATATATGGTAAGTGTACACCAGCTCTAGGATGGAGGGATACTCCACAGGTCCCTTCGAAGCATAAGGAAACTATGTTAACCTTGAAAATTGGACTCCTTATGCAACTTACAAAAAAATGCAATAAAATACATGTCAATAATAGTATAAAACCATAAAATACCAACATGTACATATAAAGTGATGTTGTAAAAGCATAAAATTGCAACTATGTGAAAATCAAGAGATCATATATAAACAAATTGATAGAAAATGATGCTAATTAATGAATAATGAAGGTAATTGAATAAAACGTCTATAAGTTCCTTGAACAAACTTAAGCTAGATGCATTGATAAGTGCAAGAGCACTGAGTAACATTATAGATATCAGTTATAATCTCCATTGAACATAAACATAAGTATGACTTCTTTAACAAGAGAGGAAACATAGTTACTTCCTTGGAAACAAACTTTTATTCGAGAATTTTCAATCGTAAAGGAATATTAAATAGATAATGTTATTTTGAATTAAATGAATAATATAGGTAAGAAATTTGGGTCAAAACATCAATTTTGAACACTATCAGTTTGGAAACAGTAAATAATATATGAAAACATATAATGTATTGAAGTTTAATTGAATGTTAAACAAGAGGATAAGCGAGAAGCTTAAAAAATTAAAACTTTTGCTAAACTTTAAAATAACTTTATTAAAAGAAGAAATACAGAGATAATATAATGCCAAAGGGAGAGAAATGAGAATGGAACACAATGTTAATCAACCTTTGAATTGATTTTCCAATCATGTCTACACTCATGTACCAAAATCAAGGAACCATTAAGGATATAAGAGACTTAAGTCAATATAATGAGAAGCGTTAACAATTTGATCTTTGCTTCCTCATTATGAGGAAAACAATGGAACAAGATAATAAATATCAACAAAAGTAAGTGCACTCATAATACTAGAACAAATCAATTAAAGACATTATTTCCTTTGGATGAATCATTTGCCACATACCTTTTTGCTTCTTAAAATTAACAATGTGTTTCAAAAAACCTGAACAAGATATCATTGACACAAGTAGCTAGAGAACATAGATTGCCCTCTTCTATTGAAAACATAAATTTCTCCCTTTGTGAGTAATAATTCCAATTTTGGAAGAAAAAAAATGAGATTTATATAGCTAAGAAAAGATACAAACTTAGTTTCTAAAAAATTTGAAAATTGAAAAAAAAAAGTAGACATAATTGTATAAAGTAAAAATTAAATGATGTAAATGTTCTAAGGAAATAAGAACAAGTTAAAAACAATAATAATTGAATGTCAATGAATGCCATTTAACTTAATGTTAATTATGATTTGAATAGCTTAAATTAAACATTAATTTTTTGTTAATTGGAGCAATAAATGATTAAAAGATATTATAATTTGAATGAATATATAAACAGAATGAGAATCACTGATTAATTTGAGCTCTAAAAAGATTGAAATGATGGTAAATTTGAAATTTAAGCTTTATATGTTATAAAAATGTTATGAAGAAACTTATAAGCAATTGATTTGAATTATTATTTAAAAAGAAACAATAGATAATTAAATTATTTTTATGAAAAATATTTAAAATAACGGATTAAAGTAATGTTATTAATAAAAAAGCAATGAATTTTACTTTTATTTTAAATAACAAAACAAAGTGTGATTATAATATAACAAAATAATGTGATTTTAAATAATGTATTGAAAGTAGTCAATTTATCTTTAAAAAATAGTCAAACTAAAATTCAAACACACAACTAAACTAAGCTAGTATTGATTATATGCTAAGAATGACAGAGAATATCAAAGTGGTTCGCACAAGGCAAAGAAGAATGCAATGATTAGGCTTGACTGGAAATAGAGAGATAGTTGGCTGACCAAAGAACAAAGATGCTCATGCAAGGTAACTCATGCAAGGAGGAGAGTTGGTAGCTACAAGGTAACTCACACAAGGGAAGAAAAAGAAATAACAAAAGTATGAAAAAAATAGCAAGAAAAAATAGAGAACTAATACTCAAGAAAAGCTCACACAAAGGGTAGAAGAATAACCCATAGCAAGGAAAAAGTAGAAGGTTGGCTTATGCAAGAAAAAATACCAGAGATAAAGGAGAAAAGAATGATTGTCACAGAAAATACAGTCCTGGTGCATGGGACATTTCTCAAAGGTCAGTCATTGGATTTGTCTCAATTTTGGATATGTTGTTACAAACCAAGTTGGTAAGGTTTTGACTGGAGAGATCTTTCTAAAGAGTCTGGGTTAAAAATTTATGAGTGACTAAGCATGGTACTATCATAAGTTAAACAGTGACCAAACAAGATCAACCATGCAAAGAAAAAGTAAATGACTATAGTTTAACCAAGCAAAGAAAATGTTACGTTGAGATAAAAACCAAAGATTAATGTTAGAAAAATAGAGATAATGGAGAAAATAATAGAGATATGTCTGCAAAACAAATGAAATAAACTTGCATACATAGAGATAATAAGAATAAATCTGAGATATTATCTTTGAATCCAATAATAAAGAATGATTAATACATAGTAAAAATGATTAGTATATAACTTGTAAGAAATGTGAGAGAAAAAAAGATAAACCTTGTGGTTTCCCGACAGAGGTTATCAAAATGAAATGCAAATTGAAATGGGTTTGGCGGTAAACCAGCTAAACCAAAAAAAATTCAAACACAACTCTCTGGTGGCAAGACAAGCAAAGAGGGTTAGAGAATACAATAACTAAATAAAATATCTGCCATAGAAAGGTTAGTAAATGAATCTCAAGCTTCTCTCTCAAACAAGAGTCTCCAATAATATGTGCTCCAAAGAATGGTAACCTTCAACACTACACTCAAACAAAGATTAGCAACCCAAGTGCTGAAACCATGTAAAGAAAATAACAAGAGCGAGGAAATGAGAGTAGTCCAAGAGAGATAGATAACGGAGATGATTTTACCATGAGAAAAACAAGAAATAGGAGCAAGCACCCAAAATCTAATCCATGGAGACAAGAAGATTTTGAAAGGGAAAAGCAAAGAAAAACCCCTTGTGATATTATGAATGAGGACATAATGAGAGAGAGAGAGAGAGAGAGAGAGAGAGAGACTCATTACAATAACTTTATCACTTGAAATGAGAGAGGAGCATCTCTTAAATAGAGATGAGGAGAGGAGTTACTATGTAACTCCAAGTCTATATATGAATGCCACCATTCATAATAGGTCTGTGCCAAGTGTTTCAATCCTCTTAAGGAGGATAAACTAAGAAGAGAAATTATATAAAATGAGTTGTCCTCCCACTTGGACTAGAGGGAAAACTACATGTAGGGATTCCATAGGAATCTCCTAATTACAATTGATAAATACAAGTAAAGATTACTCTTCTAACACTATTTATAGTGACAATGAATAAAAATAGAAAGCTATTGATGAACTAAAGGGATTGCAAGTTCTAATGTACAGGTTGCTACTAGTGAGGAGAATACATCTTCTCCTATCTCATCAAATGGTGGCAATATGCTAGTTGAAAATATTCTTACTATGCTAAGTCAATCTGGAGAACTAGAGACTTTTTGATGTAATTAAATATTACTAATTACACTTTACTTACATTTACTTAGGATAATACATTTTCATATTAGTTATCATTGAGACACCTAGGAGTTTGCATTTCATTTTAGCACATGGTTAGGAGAAATTCCACTTTACATGGTGATAGTTTTCATCTCATACCTCTTTGTGTGTGAGATCCACCTTTAGTGCTCTTATCACATTATCATCCTCTCATTGTTGCACATACTTTGATTTACAATGGAGGATGATCCACCTTTGGTGGAATTGTGATTCCACCTAGTGTGGTTGATAGCTTATCATCTCCTTATCATGTAGTCTTATCACATTGCATATATATTCAAGCACTCCTACTTTGTATTTATGCATTATATTTGATTATTGATCATTATTGAATTATTCATTTGATCATATCATCTTGTCTCTCTTGTGCTATCTCTTGAGATTCTACATCTTTGATCATATTCTTTTCCTTAGGAAAATTATTACATGGTATTAGAGCCATAAAATATCTCATTGCATAGCCATTGGAGGACTCTTTGCTTCAACTTTTGGAGGGCCACGATTTAGATCTAGAGGAATAGAAGCTTGTGGGAGCATCTAGAGAAAGATCTGACCTTGCCATTGTGTCTAGGTGGCCATTTCCATAAATTTTGACTATAAACTTGCATACCTTGGGCAAAAGTCAAATTTGAGGCAAAAAAAATTTGCAAATTGGACTTGGGCAGTCTGATCTATGGACGGTACAAATTTTTGGATTTATTTTAAAAAAATTTAACTTTTTTTAGATTTGGGCAATTTTTTGTATTTTATGCAAAATTTTGGGGTTATTTTTGAGGTCCCCACCCCTGGTTTTTGTCAAAACAGGATTGTAGACCTGTTTGTCAATGGAGTCGTACAAAAACCCAAGTCACAACACTGAGCAAATCAGGTTGTCACATCCCGACCCACCCTCACCAAGGTTTCTGATAGCTTACAAAAATCCCTATAACTCCTTTGTATTAACCTTTGTGGATTGACTCATATCAAGAGCTCAGTTTCACCCACTGCATGCATGTGGGATTAAACTAGTGCATAATTTCAAAAAAAATTGGGCTCAAAATGGATCGAAGCCAACTCGACACAGCTAGCTGAGCACACGACTTAAGTCACCAGTTTTGACTCACCGTGACCAGGTCAGATCGACATTTGAGATGAGGAGATTGCAACCCCCAGCCAGGCTCGACCCACACCAGAATGAGAGTGGCTCACCGTACCTATCGGGAAGAGCTCTTTGAAGTAATCGGTGGGTGTTGGGAGTTTTTAAGCCTCCCTCACACCGCATCATGGTGAATTTGGGATAAATATCCCACATCCACTACCCACTCCACCGCCACTGTGCCACTGTGCCACCTATCCCGCGGCCCACCACCACCCATCCTCCACCTTTGGTCCATGCAAGCGAACACATGGACTCCACGATAGGAGCCCAACAACCAATCATGATAAGCCATGTGGCAGCCCATGAATAAATAGGTAAATTTATTTATTTTTTTGCATTTTTGGCCTTTTTATTGTGTTAAATTTGATGCCCATTTGGACGTCACAGGGGGATTTTTTCTTTTGATTTGATGGTTGTTTAGCTGCCAAATTTAATCTCATGCATGCGTCATCTTTTCATGAAGTTAAAATTGGCGATTGTTTGACCGTCATACCTAGGCAATTTTGCACTGCAGTGAGAGTCGTTTGACTGTCAAATTTAAGATAGTGGTTTGTTGATGTCATTAGGTTTCAAAAATTTGTAGCCCTCACCATTTGTAGTTTTGATTTTGCAGTCCGACTTTGGGAGGCCATAACTTGGTCATCCGGACTCCAAATTGAGTGCGATTTTATTTTTTGGCTAAAATTTCCTGAACTTTTCAGTGGTGGTGTTATTTTCTAGTTTTGGTCAATGAATTTGACATAGATTGTATATTTTGGTGATTGCACATGTTTGATCCCTATTTTTGCAACTTCAGAGGCTCTATTCAGGCTCATACAGACACATTTTCAGGTGCCTTTTTTTTTGAAAGTGTATAATTTTTTGAGTACTTTCCAAATTTTCTATTTGATTGTAGACTTATTTGGTAAAAAAATATCACTTTCAGATCTAGGTCCTTTTTGGCCTTGTATGATCATTTTAATACTTAGGATTTGATTTGATTCTGATCTATATTGATTTGAGTCTTCTTTGGCCTCATTGAGGTGGTTGTAAACAACAAAATCAGAAGTCCACTTTGGCCCCTTTTGGCAAGTGGCAATTGTACATGCACTACATATAAAGTGCTAAAAGCATCATTTTGGGAGGGGGTGGGGGGATTCTTTGATTGAGTGAATTTGAGGGGTTTCTTGTGTTCTTATGTCTCTCTCTCTTGTTGTCTTTCAATTTTGCATCATGGGTTCACCTAAATGTCCATTGTTAACTTCACACAACTATGCTACATGGAAAGATAAATTATGGAGTAAACTAAAGGAAAAGGGTTTAAATATTTATTTAAATGGTAAAATTAAAGAACCTATAGGTCCTAATGTGGATGATAATGCAAAACATGATTGGGAAATTAAAGACACTATGGTTTTAGGAATTATAAGGCATTGGGTTCATGAAGATGTTTTCTTCCATATTTTTAGCTTTAAGGATTCCAAGGGTGCTTGGGAAAAACTTGAAGAATTGTATGGTAAGGTGGATGAGGAAAAGGGATACACAATTGAGGATGATCTACTTGTCTTGGATCTTAGGAATTTTGACACGATTCAAGACTATGTCAACAGAGCCAATGAGTTGAGAACACTACTTAAGGATTGTGGTAATCCCATGAAGGATGAAAGGTTGATTCATCACATCTTGAAGAGGCTAGCTTTAGAATATGCAGATTTTGTATCGAGTTACAATACACACAAGTTGACCATGGAGAGTCCCTTCACTAAGCCTTCATTTGATGCATTTGTAGAAATGTTGATGTTGGAATAATCAAAGTTGATGGATATGGAAATTCTCAAGTCTTCAAAGTCTATGGCATTGGTGGCTAATAACAAGAACCAAAGAAATCAAGGTGGAAAAATTTTCAACAACGACAATAAGAAGTGGAAGCCAAAATCACAATAAGAGATACAAAAATCTTCCTCCTCACAACAAGGTGATTCTTCTTCCAACAAGAAGGATAAACTATTTTGTGCATATTGCAAGAAACCGAACCTTGATGAGCATCATTGAAAGACTAAGAGAATTGATGAGTTGGAAAAATTACTCAAGAAGAAAAAAATTCAATGTGCCAAATGCTTCCAAGGATTTATCTCCATCCACTACAAAGGGAAAAGGAAAGCATTTATGGAAAGTTCAATTTCTTTAGAGGATTGGATTCTTAACTTGGGTGCCACACATCATATGGGTGCTTCAAAGGGGAAATTTTCTTTATTGGACCCATCTAATCTACCTCACATCTTTGTAGGGAATGATACACAAGTGGAAGTTGAAGGAAAATGGAGAGTTCAAGGATGTTCTCTATGTTCCTAACCTTAGCACCAATCTCCTTTCAATTTACCAAATCACTAACTATGGAGGTGGAAATAAAGTTGAGTTCAATCCGGATTTAGTCATGGTGAGAAATATTAAGGATGATTCATTGGTTTCATTGGGGAAAGCTAATCATTACACAAGGCTCTATTCTTTCTCCCACTTTGTGCCTAAGTTTCCTTCACTTGCCTTGTTGACTCATACTCCATCACAAAGTAAATTATGGCATGAGCGGTTTGGAAATCTTGATTTCTACTCTCTTCTATTGGAAATTTGGCTATACTAATGTATATGACTTGATATAGTGTTGTCATTATGGAAACAAAGTCATATAGCAGTTTGGAGTCAGCGCACTTGATGAGAAGATCATAAATCGGTTAAGTGTTGAAGACTGGACAGTGTACAGAGTTCCTGTAGCTCAGAGCATTAGTGCAAGTGCGTACGATAGAATTATGGTGTGCACCCTAGAATTTAAGTTGGTTAGACTATATTCATGCTTATTCTATGAGCACATGATCAGATTTGCAAGTATGAGAAAGATACAGTCAGTTGAAGTTGCACAGCCAGTGTGTGCCAGTGAAGAACAAAGTAAGCAACCGATAGTTATCATTTTGAGTTGTGACTATATTATAATATTATAAAGGCTATGCACCTATTGTAATTAGGTTTCCAACATGTATACTTGTTTGATTGTAAACACGCTCAAGCCAATTCATTTGGAAGCGTTGTATGTAATAGGTTTAAGGGCTGACCTAGTTGTTTATTTTGTATGCACGTATAAATATAAGATGCACCCATTGTATTCAGTATGGAAGTTGATAGAAAATTGTGATAAGTAGAGAAGAAGTTTGTGAAGAGTCTATAAGATGTATTAGATCTTTGCAAGAGGTCAAAGCATTAGAGAATCAAAGGAACTAATCTGACAAGCAGTGTCATAGTGACAGTTCATCCTGTAGATATAGTGTGTATCTGATATCAGAAGGTTGTAGCCTTCACTACTTGAGCAATGAGCTCTAGGATAGTGCATCCTCTCCCCTAATAGGGACTATTGTAAAAGACTCCTAACAGGGTCCGACCCTTAACAAGGTCTACTATACTTAATGCATTGTAAAGAAACTCCTAACAGGGTTAAGGATCTTCTAACAAGGATCACAAAACACTAGTGCAAAATATTAGTGGGTGTCAATTCCCACTGGGGTTTTTACCTATTTGGGTTTTCTCATAACCATATTGGTGTCTTGTGTTTATTTCATGTTTCATGTTTCATGTTTATGTGAATGTTTAAATCAGTACTTAAGCATTTAAGTTCAGTATAAAGATTAAAGTTAAAAGATAAAATACAGTGAACACTGATTCACCCCCCCCCCCTCTCAGTGTTCCCATTCCTAACAATTGGTATCAGAGCTCTAGTCCTCAACAAAAAATTTTAACCACTTGAGGAGATCATGGACAAAGTAGAAATGAAACATTTGAAAAGAAATCTTGAAGCTGCTCTTGAAGATTTGGACAAGTCTGAAAGAGAAACTGAAGAACTAAGGGATAAACTCAGTGATGCTCAATTAGTCATCAAAAGGCTAAGGAAAGATTTGAAAGAATGCTCTTCCAGTGATCTAGGGAAAATGGTCAAGAAGCTAAATGAAGAAAATAAATCCTTAAAAGAACAACTTGAAGAGTTTGATGATAAGATGACTAACAATCAGGAAGTCTATGATGAATAGGTCAAAGAGAACCTTCAACTGAATGAAGAATTGAGGCAAGAAAACATGGAAATCTTAGAACTAAGAAACAACAAGGAAAGCTTGAAATCCAAATTGAAAGAGGATAAGAATCATATTGACAAATTACACACCAGTTTTGATTTGATAGAATCTCAGTTGTATGCAAGAAGAGCCAAAGGAGACACTAGCTGTATTGGATATAATGAAGCACAAAATTAGATTGACAACATGTGAGCAAGAAAGGATACACAAAAAGACTCTATTGATATTGAGAAGACTAAAGATCAAACCAAAGATAATGGTGAACCACCTAAGAATGACCGCAAGCTAGTAGACCACACTTGTTTTGCATGTAACAAGCATGGACACATAGCAAGGAACTGTACAAAGGTAAGACCTTTTAATGGTTACTATTATTCATGAAATAAATTTGGTCATAAAGCTATGAATTTCAAGACTAGTAAGAAGAAAAGGATTCAGCATGATCAAAGAAATCAGAATCAGACAAATGTAAGAAGTTCTCAGAATGTTACATGTTAGCTATGTAACTATAATGCTCACTCAGCTAGACAATGTAAAATGGTGACTCATGTCAATGTGCCAAGTAATATAAGGCATCCAGTCATTTGTCACTCTTGTAACAAGGCTATACATATCTCAAAGTTCTGTAGATCAAGGACGCAAGGTTAGGAAAGCCCTAAAAAGGCCAATGAACCAGTTTTGGATCCTGAAGGAGAATTCAAGTTTGTCAAAGCCTTAGAGGATGCAAGCTTGATTTGGTCAGAGAAGAAGAAGGACAAGACTGATGAGTATGTATTGGATGCATCCACAGTGGACGCACCCTCTACATCTGGATGAATGGCCCTCAAGGTCATAGGGGGAGATAATTTAGCTCTAGACCCCTGCGTGGCTGGTATACTCACTCTCAGAGTATGCGCCTTTGGACTTAAGCTTTTGGAGACTAGAGAAACCTTTATGCAAGAGCGCACTAGTTGATTCTTTGCAGAATGAAAGATAGAAATTTCTAAGTGACAGCATGGTTTACGCAACAAGCATTAATGGTGGAATTTTCACTTTAAGTACACAGAAAGTTGTTTGATTACTCATTGCATTCAAATTCAGAGTGATTGAAGAGAAGAAAGAGCCTTAGAAGTTATTGTGAAGACTTGGAGATTGATCTATTAGTGATTAGCAGCACAATTGATTGGTTGTAGAAACCCTAGCTCGCCGTGCTGATTCAGAAGTCTTTGAATTATCCTAGTGAACACATGGAAAGTGATAAATCAAGTAAGTGATGGCCACTCCCATAGTATTTGATGTTGCAGAAAAGAATAGATATATATTTAAGAAGCATCCATTTAAGTCTACCTTAGATGATTTAGAGGGAGCATTCTCCCACACGCCTATGGGTGTTATGCATGTCGAGGACATTAGGGCTTACATCTACTGCAAGAAAGAACTAGTAGGGTTGGATAGGTTAAGGGCACACATGGATACCATGTTGAAACCAGATAAAAAATTCATGGATGAATATGTTAAGTGGAATGATCACCCTATAGTTGAGTATGCTGCGACATATGAATTTTATGAGACTAAATGGATTAAGATACTATTGAGCAGAATTCATGATGATTTATTCTAGATAGGTGATGTGCTAGTAAGAATCACCAATGACCTAATACATGAGATGACAGGCCTTTCTAGGATAGGTGTCATCCTTCCTGTGGGCAAGGATGTCAGGAAAATTGTTGAGTAAACATGGAAATCAAGGAGTGATAGGTGTGGGATGACAATTGAGCCTATTGAGAAAGCAAACATCAAATTGATGTCTATGATACTTGGATACAGGTTTCATCACACCAATAGGGTGAATAGTGTGTCTGCGGGCATAATTCTAGTAGCCATCAGACTTATGAAGGAAGATGGGGAGTTCAACTTGTGTGAGATCTTGCGCACATAGTTGATTGATAACATCAAGGCCATCAAGCATGACAAGACCAAGATATTCAGGTTTGGGTTTTTGATCATTTACATGTATCTACATATAGTTGGGAAAGTATCAGATTTGTATTTGGACAAGTCCATTCCAACCATGCCACAGATATCTTACAAGGAAACCACTAAAAGTACTTTGAGAGATTACATAACATTGGAGTTGAAGACCTTCAGGGTCAAGATGCAAATGAGGTACAGAATTCCAGAAAACATAGTGGAGAAATACAAGGATACTATTTGTTTTATGGTTGAAATAGATACAACTTGTATGGAAGTTGTTGAGCCAAGAACTAAGTGGATTCATCCACTTGGTTATGAGGTAGAGGAATAGGTCCTTGAAGCATATGCATAGGTTCTACTATCAACCCCCAAAGATCCTAATGAACCTAGATGGGGAACCTATGAGGAGAAGACAAGAGAAATAGATGCCAAGCTAAACAATGTAGTAACAAAAAGAAAGGTTGCTAAAGTCACATCAGAGATCTTGAGAATACATGGTGTGTCTCAAGAAGATCTTGACAAAGCAAAAGAACAAAAGATTACTTTGGAACTAAAGAGCGTAGATGCAGCAAAGGCATAATCACTTGATCCCAAGTTGAAGAAGGTAAAGATAGAGAAATTAGATGAATAGAAGGATATAACTGATGATACTCCTAATGCACCCAAGGAAACCATTGACCTTACTACTCCTCTTGACTATAAGGCAATGCCAAAGAGAAAGAAAGAAATCAGCACTAGTCATCCATCCTCGTGAGCAACAAGAAGTAGAAAGAACACTCAAGCACCTCCTGAAGTAAGTTTCAAACCTAGTCTCGGTGTGCTAAGTGCCAGAATAATTGATGAGGGAAGAATTGATCAAGTAAAGAAGTTTTATGATAAATATAGTGAAATAGACAAATCAAAGATTCATCATGATCATGAAGCACATGATCAAGTTCAAAAGGATAGTCTTGGAACTAAAAACAATGATCCCTGACAATGTATGGAATATCCTACAATTCCTAAAGAGACAAGCTATTGAAGAAGATCTGCGGATAAGGGAAAAGATCTTAGATGAAACTCTTCCTATATGTGAGCTAGAAGAAAAGAATTTTTTGTTAGATCTAGTGAAGCCTCACCTCAGAACCAAGACAAGAACTCTGAATATAATGGATAAAAACTATGAATTAGTTTCCAAAGAGACAGAGAAAGCCTTTGAGAAGGTTTTTATGAACAAAAACATGTATCCACCTACTACGCCCATAGCACATGTACCCACAATGGTTACCAAAGGGTTAGAGACCATCAAGGTACAATCTATAGGTCCTCAAGATTCAGCGCCTGCAGTGGAAGCACAAACAAAGTTAGATAAGTCTGCGCCCATGATGGGGTCACTCAAGGACAACACCATTTTCATTGATAATGTGGAGATAGCCAAGGCGGCCACTGACACTAGGTTGGACAAGTTTGAGGAAGCTTTTGTGAGCACACAAGAAGCTAAAATTTTATGTAGCAACACACCTCCCATTCATCAAGAAGAGGTATTGATTGAAAATATAACATGTGAGAAAGAAGAAGAAAAGATGGAAGAAAAAGAACAAGAAAAAGAAGAAGAAAAGAAAGAAACATAAAAATAAAAGAATAATAAACCATCAGTTGAACTAGCCAAGGTGAAACAAGAAGTGATGGATAGCACTCCCATCACTCCCTCTGCAGCATTGTTGTCAAGTTTGACACCTGACACATCCAGTTTGGACTCATGGAGAGAAGAAGACCTGATTAAGTTTAGTGTCTTAGCTATGGAGAAGGAAAAAGAAAATCAAGTGATGAGGAATCCCCTCCTAGTAGAATTAGTAAACATTCTAAACAATTTATTGCCAGAGGACAAGAAAGTGTCAAAGATACACTCAGTTGATGATGTGAGTACAATCATCTCACAATTCAAAAGCAATTTCTCAAGCCTTGAAGAATTTGCATCCCTAGTTGCAGAAGAAAAGTATCTAAAGAAAAGATTGAATGAATTGGTGAAAAACTTTGCACTTGACCTAAGCTCACCCAAGGCTGGTCAAGTATCTCTAAAAGAATTTTCTAATCAAGGAAGAAGAATCATTGCAGAATACATGGATCAAGACAAGCTTACTGATGCTCATTTCAAGAAAATAAAAGAGGCAGAAGCTATGATTGAGCAAGTGAAGAGTTTAGTGAAAGACAAAACCACAGATGTGAACATGTGCAATAATGTCTACCAAGGATAGTTAGACAAAATTGAGAAGGCGGAAAAAGAGATGACAAAGTTAAGGGCTAGATAGACTCAGTTGAGGAATGCTCTTGCACCCTCATTAGACATTCTAAATCAAAGCATCAAACAGATTGATGCCACCATGATAACCTATGATCAAGGTCCTTCCATAGATTTGAAGAAGATGGAGAAGCTTCAGTATGCATTATGTGCCCATCTCCAGCTAGTAAACTCTTTGATCACATTTTGGAAGAAGGAGATCTAGAACCTAAAGATTGCATATCTGAATGTTTTCCCTCAGTAAGTATGTATAGATATAGTTTTTGTAACACATTTTTCATTAATGTCAAAGGTGGAGTTGTTTATAGAATATGGATCATAATATGTATAGGGAGATATAAGTATATGTATAGAAGACAAAAAAAATTTGTATTAAGGACAGTTAGCAACTTGGCCATACTCCTTTTTTGCCATCAATGACAAAGGGGGAGATTGTTGGAAAGCTGGCTACACTAATGTATATGACTTGATAGAGTGTTTTCATTATGTCAAAAAAGTCATATAGTAGTTTGGAGTCAGCGCACTTGATGAGAAGATCAGAAATTGGTTAAGTGTTGAAGACTGGACAGTGTACAGAGTTCCTACAGCTTGGAGCATCAGCACACATGCGTATGGTAGAATTATGGTGTGCACCCTGGAAGTTAAGTTGGTTATACTATATTCATGCTTAGTCTATGAGCGCATGATCAGATATGCAAGTATGAGAAAGATACAGTCAGTTGAAGTTGCACAGTCAGTGTGTGCCAGTGAAGAACAGAGTAAGCAACCGATAGTTATCATTTTGAGCTGCGACTATATTCTAATATTGTAAAGGATATCCATCTATTGTAATTAGGTTTCCGACATGTATACTTTTTTGATTGTAAACACGCTTAAGCCAATTCATTTGGAAGTATTGTATGTAATAGGTTTAAGGGCAGACCTAGTTGTTTATTTTGTATGGGCGTATAAATAGAAGATGCGCCCATTGTATTTGGTATGGAAGTTTATAGAAAGTTGTGATAAGAAGAGAAAAAGTTTTTGAAGAGTCTATAAGATGTATTAGAGCTTTGCAAGAGGTCAAAGCATTAGCACATCAAAGGAACTAATTTGACAAGCAGTGTCATAGTGACAATTCATCCTATAGATATAGTGTGTATCTGAGATCATAAGGTTGTAGCCTTCACCACTTGAGCAGTGAGCTCTAGGATAGTGCACCCTCTCCCCTAAAAGAGACTATTGTAAAAGACTCCTAACAAGGTCTGACCCTTAACAAGGTCTACTATACTTAATGCATTGTAAAGCAACTCCTAACGGGGTTAAGGATCTTCTAACAAGGATCACAAAACACTAGTGCAGAATATTAGTGGGTGTCAATTCCCACAAGGGTTTTTACCTATTTGGGTTTCCCCGTAACCATATTGGTGTCTTGTGTTTATTTCATGTTTCATGTTTATGTGAATGTTTAAATCAGTACTTAAGCATTTAAGTTCAGTATAAAGATTAAAGTTAAAAGATAAAATACAGTGAACACTGATTCACCCCCCCCCCCCCCCCCCCCACCTCTCAGTGTTCCCATTCCTAACATCTTCAGTAGCTTATCTCAAAGAATATGGTCAAAGGTCTATCTACAATCAAATTTTCCAAGGGTGAATGTTCAACTTGTTCAATGGATATGCATCTTGATGAGAATTTTGAAAAAGGAAAGTCTTGGAGAGCATCAGTTGTTCTTGAGTTGTTTCATAGTATACTAGCAAGACCCTTTCTAGTGACATTACTCAACAAGGGTCTCTATGTCCTCACTTTCATTGATGAATTTTACTGGTACACATGGGTCTACTTTCTTGGTCATAAGAATGAAGTGTTTGATAATTTTATAACCTTCAAGAGTCACGTTGAATAGAAATCAAGTAAAGCCATCAAAGTTCTTCATGTGGACAATAAAAGAGGATATGTGAACTCAATACTTAGAGAATTTTGTGAACTTGAGGGTATTGATCTTCAGAATCTAGTTCCATTTAGTCCACAAAAAACAAGAGTGGTAGAAATGAAGATTAGAACTCTTAATGAAATGGCAAGTTGCATGATTGATGCCAAGTCTCTTGATCCATCACTTGTGGTAAAAGCTATAAGTTTTTCCAATCACATCCTTAATAGATCTCCTCATAATGCCTTAGATGGAATGACTCCTTTTGAGGCATGGTGTAGAATAAAACCAGTTGTGAAACACTCCAGCATATTTGATTGTCCAGCATGGGAAAACATATCTTCAAAGAAATGCAAGGCACCTCTACCAAGGCCTTGTACATTCATTGGATATGAAGAAAGTGTTAATGCATATAGACTTATGGATCCTGAAACTCACAAGATATTCATTGAGAGAAATTTTCACTTTGAGGAAAGTTCACCTAGCTTATCATCTACCTCTCCATACTTTAGACATTGTGGAAACTAATAGTGACAGCAGTGAAAGTGATTTAGATGGTTAATCTACCTCAACATCTACATGCATGATTACACCTTTTCTTGGTAAAATTAAGGTTGAGGATACTCCTTCATCATCTTCCACTAGTCCTCATTGGGTTAGAAAGACTCTTGATTCAGCAGATTCACTTGTGGGGGATCCTTCAGACAGTCGCAGGACAAGGTCACAACAGCAACACATTCCACATGCATGCATTACAATAGTGATAGGTCCACATGATTTAGCACAACAGGGTACACCTTATCTTCCAGTTCCAGTAGAAGGGGATGACTACTTGATAGACATTGTAGGTTTGTTTGTGGAGTCCTACATTGTCGATATGGGAGACATCATAGATAATTGTATCATCTTAAAATGGAAGCCCTTTCATGTTAAGAATTTTTAGCCCTCCTTAGGGGGTTTTTTGGGCCAACATCATGTTTTCCTCCATTTTCTACCCCTTTTCCATCTTTTGTGCCTATTTAGGGATCTGATTAGGCCTCCCTAGGCACTATTTTCCCCACCTAGCATATTTTCCAGGGGTTTTAAACCCTTGGGTCAAGGTCAACCTCTAACTTGACCTAGGTTAGGGTCGACCTTGATCCTGACCTAGGTTAGGGTCAACCTTGACCCTGACCCAGGTCCCCCTTTTCATCAGAAAGTTTTCTGGATGTGGGGGGAAACTCAAAAGTTTATTTTTTCACTTCCGGGTCGGCTTTTTTGGGTTTCAAAGTGGTGACTCTTAAAATATATTTAATTTAGGTCCACTCCTAGGGGTATAGGCCTAATGGGAATTTATTTCTCATATGTCAACCTCTCTAGAAGTTTGTGCCCTAGACTAGTATATAAGGAGGCCTTCTCTCATTCAGACATGAAGAAAAAAGGAGCAAGCAAGGAAAATAAGAACAAGAAGGTGTAGAAAGAAAGCATTAAATAAATCATCTATATTCAATCATTCAAGTATTCAAGTTCTCCATTGAAGATCAAGGATTCAAGCATTCAAGCCTTTGAAGGGATTTGGTTCAAGCATTCAAGATTCATCATTCAAAACCCTAGATCTATCCATCATGGTGGTGTGATCTTCCTTCAAGATCCTTTGTTCATCTTCAAGATCTATTCATTCTTCCTTCAAGGTGGATTCCAAGCATACAATCATGGAGGTTTTGGTTTACATTTATGGTTTTTAATGTTGAGTCCAAGCTTTCATATTAACATACCTATTTACATTTCAAATACAATTGCATATCTATTGAATATCATAGCTTCATTGTTAGATCTACTTCTACTACTTTCTAGCATTCTCCATTTCAATTCTATTTCAAGGTTAATTCCAAAACCAGGGTTTGACCAAGGAAAACCCCTCATCCAAACAAAAAAAACCATTTTTCTCCTAGGTGCAGGTATGAAACAACAAATTACATAACATATTTGGATACCCTTTTCGACAAACTTTTAGGATCTGTGAATAGAATTTCCATCACAGCAATGCAGGTCAAGGTCAACATAAAGGGGTCAAGGTTGATCTGACTCAGAAAATAAAAATATTTTTGGGTTTTCTCCATCTCTGTGTTTTCGTTCTAGATCCAATTGTAGAATTTCTAGAAACTCAGTCCAAACACCAAAAAATAGCAATTTCTAGATCTGCTACATTACAAGATAAGTATTTCATTTTATCCTAATCTTTCTTATTTATTGCTTTACTTTATAATTAAGAAATTAGACCCCTTTTCCCTCTTTATCCATAATCAATTGCTTCCTCTTTTCATTGATCATCTCCTTTCAGTTAATCAATTGGGATCTCCTTGTCTTGGATTATGAGGTAATATATGTCCACAATATTTTCCACTACAAACACACATTCATAGATATAAAAATATATATACTTGAAATATATTTTTATATCTTACAATAATATACATCTTCTCTTTGATGGGAAAGATACCTCTTTAGTATTTGTGAGGGAACACTTTGACCCTCATGTCCATTCTCTACATGATCAGTCTTTCAAGGTTGATGTGATTGTGGATCCTTATGTACATCAATTTTTGGAGGTCTCTTTATCATTAGAGAAGACACTTGGCTCTTTGGGAAATGTTCTACATCCATCCTTGTTTGATCCTAACTTGTTCTTTTCAAAAATATTGGAAGGCGCAACCTTCTGTATTGACATAGGGACATTTGAGAAATTTTCAGATACATCATTCATCTTGAGGTTTCTTCTGACAGACTGGGGAGACATCTCATCTGCACCTATGGTATTATTTCATCGTAAGTGGAGGAACATTGTTCGACATTCATGGACTAGCTTCTACATCCATCCTGGAGAAGCTATCACTGATGGGCATTGAACATTGAGGGGGGGCTGCCATGTATATCTTCTTCTACTACTCTCTTATGGAGGGGACTTTTTCCTCATATTGGGTTTTGTCCTTCTCATACTTCTCTATTGTATATACATGATGTATTATAATGGGGGGGGGGGGGGGGGTCTTGATTAATCTATCCATCCATGCATCTTTTTTTTCATCTCTCTTTTTGGGGGAGGGTTTTTCCCATGATTTTTTCCCTCTTTCTCCACTTTATGAGAGATTGCATTGCTCTTGCATATTGTACATGGGTACCTAACATGGCATAGTAGCCAGGACCCATCTTGGATTCTCATCTAGGATTGTGAGGTTAAGTGCATTCCCCTAAGTTACACTTAAGGGGGGTGTTGATCTAATTAAATATTACTAATTACACTTTACTTAAGTTTACTTAGGATAATGCATTTTCATATTAGTTTTCATTGAGACACCTAGGAGTTTGCAATTCATTTTAGCACATGGTTAGGAGAAATTTCACTTTACATGGTGATAGTTGTCATCTCATACCTCTTTGTGTGTGAGATCCACCTTTAGTGCTCTTATCACATTATTTTCCTCTCATTGTTGCATATGTTGCACATACTTTGATGTACAATAGAGGATGATCCACCTTTGGTGGACATTTGATTCCACCTAGTGTGGTTTATATCTTATCATCTCCTTATCATGTAGTCTTATCACATTACCTATATATTCAGGCACTCCTACTTTGTATTTATGCATTCTATTTGATTATTGATCATTATTAAATTATTCATTTGATCATATCATCTTGTCTCTCTTGTGCTATCTTTTGAGCTTCTAGATCTTGGCATTTTATTCTTTGCTTTAGGCAAATTTTTACAAGACTATTGGAAGTATGTGTTGTCACAAAATTTTGCACCCTTATTTAGGTGATGGTTAGTGACCTAAAAAACCTTTTGAAACATGGAAATAATCTCTCAATGTGGGACTTAATCAATGAGATTGAATCACTAGAGAAGGTTGGCTTCCTTTACAATTAGGATGTATCTATGAACTGTTGACTTGAAAGAAAAAGGGAAGATGGATAACAAGAATGAAAGGAGGTGATGCACCAAGTTGAATGTTTTGATTTCCTCTTGCCTATGTATGCACATTATTTCAACAAAACCATACAAATACACTATCCCAAAACATTTAATCAAGCTAAAACCAATTATGAAGGCATAAAACTAAATTCAAACCTACAAGGAATACATTCATTCACTGAGAAGGTTTGATCAATCACAAATTGCACAACATAAAAATATTAAGGTGATGAAATACATGAAAATATATAGGTAAGAAATAGGATTTACACAAATATTTTCACTTGAAATAGGTACAAAAATCTCATTAAAATCATGAAAGGTCATTTATAATTATATAGGAAAAATCTATATCTACAAGTGAAACTACGAAGATCCTTAAAAAAATATACAAGATTTCCTTTTAAAGAGTAGACATAACTTTGGTTGAGCATCATGGTTCAAACCCCTACTTGGGCTGAGTTACAAAAAAACATAACAAACCAAAATAAATTTGATCCCTACAAGTTGAAAACATAAACGTGACAGAAAGGGCCAAACAATAAATAACCCTTCAATAAAAGGAATGGTCATTTATCTATAGGTACTCGATGATTACTATGATGAAATGTAGAAGAAACTCTCAAATCAAGGCTATCTACAAGCATAATGGCTATGAAACAATTGGGTGAATCTTCTTGAGACCATACTGTAGTAATGGCATCATTTGAATCTATTGACAAGGGCAAAAAAGTTGTTGAGAGTAGCTAAAAGAGTAAATATGACCGACCCTTATTTATTCCTCATTGGAACAATCTCATCTGATGAATCCCTATGTTTTTTGGTGCCAAAGCAACTCCATCAATTATCATTATCAGTTCCCCTGACAACTAACCGCCTTTGCTAAATATAGAAATCGTATTGTAAAAAGAATTGATAATTGGGGAAGTGCTCAAGAAGCTACACCAATGACAACTTGCATCAATCGATACAAAAGATCATCAGTAAGATCCTCACCAATGAAACACAGCAACGTAGCATATACCATCAGGTGGCATGTTTTGGTCATCTCCAATAGTATAAGTTTCTTTGATGATAAAACTCATCGGTGTAACTCACCCATGACTCTCTTGATGCATCTGTCATCTACCTCTGCAAACAATCCCATCAAAAAAACACTTGACTATGCAACTTATCAACATAGAATACTCTATCAGAACTATTAGAGTAATAATTTATTTTATTTATTAATTAAATCATGTTGATTTAATTACTAAGTCACTTATTATCTCTTTATTACTTAAGCTAAACTTTGGCATATAATAATTAATTGTTATAATGCAACTTAGGTTTCTCCACTCTTTTGTGGTTTCATTTCTCTTTTATAAGGATTCATAACAAATTGTAACACAGATTATTCATTATAGAATTGCAACTTTTGTTTTTGCACATCAAGGAATGGATCCTCTCTTGTGGATCAATGCGTTCAAGCCTCTATAGCTTCTTGCTTCTCTCTCTCTTTCTATGACGGGTGTTTTTATGTAGGTGTTTTTGGGATTTTTGGCTTGTTTTATCATCAACTCCAACAGGGTATCAGAGCTTCATACCTATTTTCCCCTGTCCTCTTCCTAAAAGATTTAGCCTTGTTCTTCAAATCTACAATTTTCAAAGGATTTTATATTGGATCTTGGGGGACCTCTTTTTCTGGTCACTTTGGACTCAAACAGATCTCACCATTGCATTTAGAGCACCCAAGAACCCTAATTTCCATATAAAATTTGTCAAATTTGGACAAGTTGGCCTCTGAGGCAAAATTGTTTTTGCATGTCAAGTCGTATGACCTTGGCACACAATCCAAGGCAATATTTTTTATTTTTACAGGCCTGCTAATGGCCACTTCTAGTGGACAACTAATGATCACCACCAATGACGCCCACCAATTTTACCGCCAACAACATCGCTAGCAAATTCTATTGTGGTAGTCATCACGATACCTGTCGTGGTCATCGATGACATTTCATGTCGTGGTAATAGCCACGATTCCCACTGTGGTGACCACAGGGACTAGCAGTCACCGCCCATGCAACCCCCCTTTCACGTAACTAGGGTCACATGGGGACCAGCCCCCAGTCACTAGGGCCTAGGACCTAGCCCCCTGGTCACCTAGATGACTAGGGGATAAATTTTCAACCCCCTGGCTATTTTTTGCGATGACAGCCATTTGACTGTTAATTTTAAGCTCATAAAGTGTTGATGTTAGCATGCATCAACACTTTCAGACACTTTTTTGGGCCCTCTAGAGCACGTGTTGGTGATTTTCTCATAACTTGAGCATAGGGTGTCAAAATTGGGAAAACAAGATATCATTGGAAAGCTTGTTCAGAGGCAGATATTTCTAGCATTTTGTATGTTGTATTTTTTTTCTCCATTTTTTGCACTAGGAGTTCAAAGGCAGACCTTTTTTTCTTTTCTAGAGCCATATCTTGCGCATCCGGACTCCATTTTTGGAAAATGAACTATCATTGGAAAGCTTGTTCCACGATCTTTCCAGTGTTGTGATGCATTCTTCCATATTATTCTCCAATCATATTTAATTCTATTTTTTGTATTTTTGCACTCAAGTGAATATCTTGGATATTTCAGGTCCTAAGATCTCTTGCTTTTGTGGAATGACTCTTCTTTGGTTGTTCATTTGTTTCAGTAGCCTTTTCTCTTCTTTGAGTAGTGTATACTTCACTTTTGTAGCATTGTTTTATGCACACGCTCTAATATAAAGTGTCATTCTATTGCATGTATGGGATCTTTCACATGTCTGTTCTCTTTGTACTCACACTCAATTGTAAAGTGCCATGGGGGGTTTGATGTTTGCCTTTTTTTCCATCTACCTTTGTCATGTGAGCATTCCTCCAATGACATTAGCCTCAAGTATCTCTATTTGTGTTTTTACTCTCTTTGTACCTTCAATGTTCCTAGTTCTTCATCATGTAGTTCATATTAGATGTTTTTTTAGTGTACTTATCCTTAATCCCTTGTCAGCATTATGGGGGGATTCTACTGATTGTTCTTCTACTTCCTTGGTTTGATAGTGTGAGCTATGTATTCAGTATTTGTTCCTATGTAGTAGGTGGATGCAGTGGCTAGGTACCTATGCATTCTGGTGAGATGGATCATTTACCATATGGACGCTCTTTATTTCCTTCTTTTGAAGGCACTCTTCCATCTTTGATTGATCAGCTCTTCAGGCTTTGGTGTTTTTATGCCATCTGTATCTTGGACTTCAGTTGTTTGCCTTTGTTTTCCTCCTGATTCGAGTAGTGTCATTTGAGGGCACTCGTGAAGATTACAGTTTTCTCTACCCAATCATGTTCTATTTCAGTGGAGGATCTTTAGATTAGCAGTTACTTCTTGATAGCATTTTTAGCTTCTTGCTTTAGTGATGTTGTACATGTTGACCATTGTTCCTATTTTCTGGAACATTCCCTAGTTTTGGAGGCTTCTTTAGTCCTTCATACTAGTCTTCATTTCTTTTTGGAGTAGAGTTTTTACCATGTGTTTTTCTCTATTTATCCTCTTTTACAGAAACTCTCTTTTGTACTTGGGTACCTAGTCAAGCCTTTTGTTGTTGGGACCCATTTGCTTTCAGTAGTTCTTTCTAGGTTTTTTAGCTTCTCCCAAACTTTATCTTAAGGGGGGTGTTAGAGTAATAATTTATTCTACTTATTAATTAAATCATGTTGATTTAATTACTAAGTCACTTATTATCTCTTTATTACTTAAGCTAAACTTTGGTACATAAAAATTAATTACTTTATTAATTGTTATAATGTAATCTAGGTTTCTCCACCCTTTTATGGTTTCATTTCTCCTTTATAAGGATTGATCTCCTTTGTTTTCATAACAGATTGTAACACAAATTATTCATTATTGAATTGCAACTTTTATTTTTGCACATCAAGGAATGGATCTTCTCTCATGGATCAATGCATTCAGGCCTCTGTAGCTTCTTTCTTCTCTCTCTTTCTGTGACGGGGGTTTGCATGTAGGTGTTCTTGGGCGCTGTGGGTTTTTTTATCATCAAATCCAACAAGAACAAAGGATTTTGTCTCCTCTAGTCACCAATAACACCATCGATTGGTGAGACTTTCACTAATGAATCTTAGGAAGGTCATTTCGGCAAGACCCAAAGATGTCTTGTTGAAACATTTCGTTATCATTTCTTTCAAACCGTGTATCAGCAAGACCTACACCAATGAAATTTATTAGCATAGCTAACACTATTAGAAGGCATGCTTTTCTTATTCCTGATTGTCAAGAACACCTCTATTGAAAATAATCTCGCTAATGAATCTCATCAGATGAACATGTAGCCAACTATGTTGAAATCCAACCCTGAAGCTCGATGAATAATCTTCTTGAGATTTTGGTGAGACCATAGACAAGTCTCACCGAAATCTAGCTTTTGGTCCCATTGAAGCATTGCATGCCTATTTTGATGTAGCATGAGGAATTCTAAACTGAAATGCTTGTTTTGAAGAATTCCAAATGATTATCATTGTCATTTGTTAAATTAGAACCTTGTGAAGAAAGACCGATCTGAGGATTTGATGGTGAGAAAAAATTATCAATGGTATGTTCCTTAATGTTCCTCCTATGCTCAAGAGGTTATTATAGAAGGGTTGGAAAAATATGTAAAACATAAAAAGTAGTACTAAATGATCACTTTGATGTGTGTTTGAAGGAACTTATTGAGGTTGTGAGAGAAAAGATGCATATTGATGTTTCTATCTCTAAAGAGGAAGATGCTCTAGAAGAAAATTTGATTAACAAAATAATTGGAATGCAGAAAGGGTCTACTAGATTTGATACAAGAAATGGAGTAGTTTAAAAGACATCAAATTTATAGATGCTTTGTACTATTTTGGTGTGAATTGACCAAAGGCCACAAAAAGTTTCAAAAAGGAAATGGACTCATTTGAGTCCCAGTTAACTAGTGATGTTGTGACAAAATTCAACGTCTTCAGAGATCTTTCTAGAGGAGAAAGAAATGGAATAAAGGATTTATCGTTACAATTAGATATAAAGAAGAGAAAGAGAGATGAATATATTAGAATTTTTTGTGATTTTAGAGAAGTTGTTGAAACAAAACTTTTTTTTATGATGAAAATACATGAGGGTGCCAAATATTTTGAAAGAGGTATAGGAAATATTACAATGTCTTTTGGTGATTTTTTGAACAAGATGATTGAAATTGAATGTCATAATAGGCTATTAGTTTCTACTACAGATGATTGGAAGCTGATTGTGGAGATTGAAGAAGAGGCTCAAAGAAATCTAGCCAAAGAATATTTAATTTCTCAATCATATGATTTTTCATTTTTGTAAGGAGAAGATTGATGATAAAAGTTTTTGAACTTTTTCTCTCTAGTCTTTATCCTTGATGGAAAAGTGGGAGAAAGATAAGAAAATGTTCAAGATTATTTTAGTTATCACAGTTAGGTGGAATTAAGATTAATATATTAATGAAACATTTTTGGTGGATGTTTGGCATCAATGACAAAGGGGGAGATTGTTAGAAATATTTGTTTATGACCATTTTATTTTTTGGTTGTCCTTGATGTCAAACATTTTGGTCTAGGGGTGTCAAAAGTTTCTTCTCTAACATTGTGGGCTGAAGGTAGTTTCTAAGGACAAGATCTAGTATAAGAAGATAGTGTTTATTAGTTCTTCAGTTTTATATTCTTATATCCAGAAGTCAGTGTGGTTTGGATGTATATGTTTCAATGATAAAGATATACAGTTGCAGATGAGAGTGATACAATTGTATTTTTTGGAAGGCTTCTGATCCAGAAATAAAGGTTGAAGATATGCAATATATTTTGTATTTCTTTCTGGTCTTGGTCTTGGTTGTGGTATTTCTTGGTGATCCAAGAATAGTTCCTAATGATCCAAAAATAGTTCTACCCAATGTTGTAGTTATGATAAAATTTTGTTCTAGTTTTATAAAACATGTTGTGATGGTGTCTGGACTGGACTATTGGAAAGTAATATTGTTCTTGACATGGTGTGTGGATCTCACCATGGTTTGTGGAGGTTTGGATACTGATAGAAAGTAATGTGGTTCTTTGGGCAGTTTGTTACTACACATTTGAGATGGTTATGGAATTCAATCCTGTAACTGTAGATCAGGCATTGGGCTATGTGAAGCATGTTTGTGGTCCCCTCTCTCTCCTAGAGTGGATCATGCTTCTTGCTTTAGGTTTGGGTTATACATTTAATATTTGTCTCTTATCTAGATGGGGTTTTTCTATGTGTGAACTATGCATTTAATATTTATCTCTTATCTGATTGGGTCTATTTATGTTTTTATCTTGATGCTTCTGGCATGGGACCTTATTGCATTTTATTATTGTCATGTCCAACTTGTAACTCAATTGTAATATACTTTTGGCATGGATGAGGGTATGTGCAAGATCATGAGGGGCCAAAAAGTGGTGATGTGAAAAATATTCACTTTTCACTCATCCAAAAGCACATGAAAATGCTTGTTGACTTTTTAGTAGGCCTGGGTGTCAGTACACCTGGGAAAACTTGACACCAAAGCACAATCCTAATCGGGTACCCAAAAATATCGGGTACCTAAAACCTGTGGCATAAATCAAAACCTACGGGCTATGTTTCTCATTTCTCTCATTATTTTTAGGTTTGTAAAATGGCTCTATATATCTGATACTCTATTTTTTGGGGTATTTGATTTCCCCAACAACAAATTCAACTCTGCAATATATATGGTAAGTAAATTCTTTGTATATTTTTATTATTTTATTTCATTTTGATGCTAAATGTAGGTTTTTTGGTTGAAATAGGGTTTTGTATTTATTTTTGTAATAATATATGAAATCAAATTGAAATTTAGATTTTTTTTTTATTTAATTAGGCATGGCTGACAACAATGAAGAAAATAACCCTCCCGCACCAAATAATGATCCCCAAAACAATCCCCCGTCTCAAAACCCTCGATCTTTAGAAGATTTGATACAAGATAATTTGAACACAATACAAGGTTTCCAAAACACATATCATAATATACCTACATTAGGTCCCATGCTTGCCACCCTAAATACTATTGTTGAAGACATTGACACACTCACGCAGCAACATAATGTTTCTCTTCATTGGCGTTATGATATGCACCTCCAATTTGATGGCAGGCTTGACCATGATGGGATTGTGACCCTTAATATAACTAAGGAAGATATAGCCTCCCTTTTTGTGAATCTTAAAACTGAATTGCAAGTTGACCCCAAAAAGTCCAAATTATCAATAAAATGGTGCACAAATGAAGCAATGTGCACACACTTTTGAGATCACTGGTGGATGGTTTTTGATAAACCACCCCATAGCAATTTGGAGCTCCCTTTCTATTTCATAAAAAAATTGTATGCTGAGTTTGTGCTTGGTCACAATGTTAATTATTTTAGCATGAGGCCCAACATGGGCATAGCCGGAGGAGCTCCTCAGACTAGACCATTTTCCCAATGCAAAAAGGCCACTACCTTCATCCCCCCCATTGATGTCGCACCCCCTCCTCTAGTGCAACATCTTGATATCATTGCAGAGGCTACCTCACAAACTATTACGACCCTTCATTTGCTGAGTGATCAGTTGATCACGCATACTAGGTCAGTGTTGCCTCCTGGTGTGGATGATGTTGGCACATCGACATCTCACCAGAGTTCACATGTATGTGAGACCCATATTTGCATTATATGCAAGAATATGTGCCTCAGACCGCTTACTGATGGTGATACATATCAGTATGTTATTGATGAGGAGGATATAGGAGATGAAATTGTAGAGGCTGTAACACCTAATGGAGCATCTACATCTCATGAGAGTGCTCAAGAGGTGTATGCAGAGCCATGGACTCATGTTGATATGGTAAGAGTAAACATTATAAATAAACTTGTCACATGACTTATTTAATTTAAAAATAATTTATTTATTTAGATTAGTTTTAATGATTGCATGCACTTATGTATATATATTTTTTCCATTTATGTTCAGTCGATGATAGAGGAGGAGTTGAGACAGATGGATGACTCCACACTTTTGGCCATTTCATTTGGCCTTGATGCCTATACAGTATATTATAAATTATGTACCCATTAGTTTTTTTTATATCATTTGGTGTACATGCTTAAATCTCTATCAATTAGAGCAATAAAATTCATACATTTACTAATATATTGTCATCTTATTGTACTCTTGCAGGCTATAGTTGATGTCATTGGGGGGCACAAGGGGTTTCCTTCATCAGGTGTCGACAAAGGAAAGGTAATTAATTGTTTAAGATTAATTATTCATGCATATGTATGCCACTTGTGTGTAGTAATAAATATTTTACTTGCACTTTATTGTATAGGGTGTGGCTCTTGATGATGTCCCGACATGGGTTTGGGAGCCTAGGCTAATAGGCATCTCGATTCGGAGTGATAGCCCAATTGTATGTAGACTTTTACATATTGTTATTTGTATTTTGTAACCAGGGTTGTTATGATGAAGTACATTTATATATAATTGACAATCTTTTTACTCTCATAGGTTACTCCTAGTGTGAGGGAGGGCCCACAAGAATCTTTCATATCTTTATTGACCCAACCCACTATTCCAGAGGAGGGATCAGCAGATGTAAGTTTTAATTTTAGTTCAATCAATTTGTAATTTTATAATGCTATCATCATTGTTTGTAGATTTATTACTCTATGTTTCACCACTCTACTAATCTCATTATTGCAAATATATATATTTATAGGTCGGAGTTGGTATTGTTGGCATGGTCCCTTCGCTACCAAAGACTTATGCTAGGACACCTGATCATGGTAGGTGACTGAGAGGCTAGGTACAGATATTTGTATTCAGTTATAATTTTAATTAAATTAGTGTTTGAATTATGAATTATATATGTGTGTGTGTACAAATCATATAAACTAAGCAATCTAACTTGGGTTTGAACTCATTTTTTATGCAGGATCAATCAGAGCCAAACACTTCTTCAAATAGGCTACATTTTGATGATCCCCCTATGGCATAGGATGTAGTTTTAGTTTTGTGGTCATTTAGAGATGCCACTTGGCACATTTTGAGATGGCATATATGCCACATTGTAAACCTTGAAATATTGATTTTGTAGACATTTTGAAATGGCATGTGCCATATTTGTACATGGAGATACTTTTGATACATTTGATACTTTATATAGAACATGTTCATTTTTATGTTATATTTGTGTTATCTTTTGTATACATATTTATTATTCATTTTTATGGAATTGAATGGTGAAGTTATATCTTGACTATGATTATCATTATGATTTAAATTATATCTTGTTGAAGTTACATTTGTTTTTCTTTACTCTGGAATACCCTGTTCATGGAGCTTATTATGCTTGAGGTTTAACTTCTATAGATTTCCTATGTTCTTATGTTTCATACCATTATACATCCCACCCAAAGGGACAATCGATCTCTTCAGATTTACAAACCACCTTTGTAAATGTTAACTTCCTCAATCAAAACACAACTGGACTCGCGTATAAAAACCACAATTTTGCATTTAAGGCATACTCCAGTGATAGCCCACATCTTCCAACTACCCAAAAAATCAATCTTTTTAATTCTTTGGACAACCCAACTCCATTACCATACACATCACATGTTCTATGTCCTCAAAGCCACACATGCACATCTTATAACATCCCAAACTTCTCGACCAGCTATATATCTTTTCCATATACATCCTAACCCCAGCATGCAAAACCATGAACCATATTTCTTGATTACCATTAAACTTCACCTAACATAACATTTTATATCTCCATCTACTACATTACAAAGACAAGTGTTGATATTATAGTCTATATACCCACTCTACTACGTCACAGATCCCACGGCCCTTAACCCAACTTGTAATCCCACTTGAGCCACTTAGTACTACATTGTTTTAATACTATGTATATACTCACTGTGTATATAACTCATCATATTGGGGTTTACTAAATCCATAGAGAAATGTAGCACTTATGTTGTTAGGTCACTTAGGTCGAGCGTGGTCGCGAGTGTTCTAGTGACTCTGTGGGCAGAAAAGGATTGTTCTTGGCATTTACCTAGCCAACCAGAGCTGATGGAGTAGATGGTTTGATGCCAGGACAGACAATTTGAAAGATACACTGCTGAGCTACTTTCAACTGACCCTCATTGCAAGTTTTGGCATCGACTGAGATCGCCTTACCAAATACAAATGAAGTTGAATCACCCAAAACTGAGAGAGGTTATTGTAGACCTCAGAATCATGATCTCGTAGCCCCTAACAATTTTTCAATACCTCTCACGAGGTTTGAGATACGAGCCTCAGAAGATCACTGCTGAATCATGCTTAGTGCACCTTAGGGTCACTTGGGTCGAGCGTGGTCGTGAGTGTTCCATTGACTCTGTGGTTGGAATGGGGTTGTCACTGGTGTTTACCTAGCCAACCAGAGCTGATGGAGCAGACGGTTTGATGCTAGGAAAAATGGTTTGAAAGATACACTGCTGAGCTACTTTCAACTGACCCTCACTGCAAGTTTTGGCATCGACTGAGATCACCTTGACAAATGCAAACAAAGTCAAATCACCCAAAATTGAGAGAGGTTATTGTAGACCTTCAAAACATGATTCTGTAGCCCCTGATGGTTTGTTAATACCTCTCATGAGGTCTGAGATATGAGCCTCGAAAGATCACTGCCTAATCATGCTTAGTGCACCTTGGGGTCACTTGGGTCAAGCGTGGTCGCAAGCATTCCAATGACTTCGAGGATAGAATGGGGTTGTCACTGACATTTACCCAGCCAACTAGAGCCAATGGAGTAGATGGTTTGATGTCAGGATAGACGGTTTGAAAGATACACTATTGACCTACTTTTAACTGACCCTCACTGCAAGTTTTGGCATCAACTGAGATCACCTTGCCAAATGCAAATGAAGTCGAATCACCCAAAATTGAGAGAGGTTATTGTAGACCTCAAAAACATGATCTTGTTGCCCCTAATGGTTTTTTTATACCTCTCATGAGGTCCAAGATACAAGCCTCAAAAGATCATTGCCCAATCATGCTTAGTGCACCTTGGGGTCACTTGGGTCTAGCGTGGTCATGAACGTTCCAGTGACTCCGTGGGTGGAACAGAGTTGTCATTAGCATTTAAAATGTCATGAAAGTGAACCACCAAATTATAGTCCACACCATTTTCAGTAACAAAAAAGTTAACCCTTTTACTCTCCCATGCAAACTCAGAAAGCACGTCACTTATAGACCATAAAACACACAATGCATTATGGTACATTGGGTAGCCTACAAGCAGTTGTGTTTTACAGATTGAGTAAGTAGTCCTTGGGAACATGTCCTTGTCTATAGTGGAAACAATTAGGTTTTCATTCTAAAACAATAGAAGACCCAAATGGGAAAGCATGCACACTTCTTTTCTTGACCCAGTTCCATTGCAATGACTATTAGTGGTATGTTTGAAATTTGAACTATGAAACTAATCATGATTAAGCTAGTCAACACTCTACTAAAATTCAATTATTTTTAATATTCTTCCACCCCTCCCAAAACCCAATAACAAAGACTGAATATTAAGACATTTGTTTTTCTTTACTCTAGAATACCATGTTCATGGAGCTTATTATGTTTGAGGTTTAACTTCTATAGATTGTTTGAAATGATAAAAAATAATATCCTTAAAGCATTAGAAACAACAATCAAACATGTAAGTATTCAACATGCAAATGAAATAAGTAAATGACATGTAAGATCCCTTGTTGGCACTATTGGCGACCCATACATGATTTTGGTCATAAGTCCTTATCAAGACTTCTAGGACATTTAACTTTTAAATCAAATTGCTTGTTACAAATTACCATTATAGGCTTCAAAAGATCTCAATTAACCATTAAGGATCCTTTTGTCCTTCTATCTCTGATTGGATCCATGGTGACCGTAGGTGTCTTCATAGGTGTTCATGCACAAGTTACAATCCACATACAAAACCAATTTTATTGACTCAAAATACAATCTAAGAAAGGTGAAATTAATGTATTGAAATTAAGCTTAACGAACTTAAAAAATAATGCACTAAGTTAACTTATTACCTAGTCAAGTGTTCCTGAAGGGTCATCTCTTTGCTTCAGGGTCTCCAATAGTGCTTCATGATCAGCAGTACTAATAGTCCAAAGTTATTTTGTCTTTGGTCTTCCTTGATGCTTTGACAACTTGACATGTGTTGTTATAACAAGGTGTGAATACATGAGAATAGTTTTGTGCTTCTCATAGTCTTCAAATGCGGGAATTCCATTCTTTCTAATCATGTATGTTCCCAGACATGTTCCCGCAACAAGAATTGAACCAATAGGATATGTGAACACATCACCATCTGTCATCGGTTGTACAAGCTTCTGTTTACCTCGTACACAACGTGCTAACCAATAATCTGACCTCTCATCATTCCCCTATGGTGCAACCAATGCAAAAACATCTCCTAGTTGTAGAAGATCTGAAAGATGGTCATAGTTAACTAAAGGGTCCATGTCATCATTTCTTATAGAGAGTGTCAAAGATAAAGGAGTTAGATACTGTGGAACCCATGTATCCACCCACTCACTTGACTCACAATGATCCCAATCATACTGAAAACACATGGGGCAAAAACAAGCCAACTCTGATGTCCAAATGGTCCATGTACTACTATTGGAGCTTTGGAATGAATGCATTTTTGAAGAGTCTTTCACTATTTGACAATCCAATCTATATCCTATAGTTCCCTCCTCAACCAACCAAAATAATTTGTGCACTGTAGAATCAAGAGTCCCCCCTTATGACAATGCTAAAGTACACCAATCAACAATAGAATGAGCATCAAGAAGTACAACACCTGAAATCCTCAATTTCTCCTTAACTAGAGCTCTCTTCACACACGCACCTGCTCCATCATGCTCCCCTTTCCCATGCCCTGACTCAAAAAAAACTCCAACTATAAGGTACACCTCTCTCCACATGCATTCTACACAACCAATAAAATATTCTAGCATTCTTAAATTGACCAGTGCAATTATTCGACCAAATGAGATGCCTATCCATAACAATACCATTTTCCTGCAAGAAGTCAAAATAGTTATAGAAACAATGTTGAACAAACTCATGAGAGTGAGACCTATCATCACTCATATAAAAATGGTACTCTCTGATTATCTTTCACTCATCTTTTGTGCTATCAGGGGAATGTCTATATGTGATGTGTACAAAAATAGCAACCTGAATGGAATTGTAATATTGAGCTTGAGTCTCATTTTGGGGCTGCAATGTATAGTTCTCCGCAAAGTCTACAACGGATATAATAGTTCCAATGGGGAAAGTGTCCTTACACATCCTAAATTGTTGATACAACCATTGAGACCTATGCTTATGCCTTGCATACTTGTAAAAAAGATTTATCTTGAAATCTGAGATAAAATCAGCAACATTGTATTCTTTTGCAACTAACTCACATCTAGAGCCTTCACCTCCACTCTTCAATGTATATTTCACTGTTTCATATACCTTTTTTTGGACGAGTGTCTTTCCAAAATTGTGTTCCAAACCCTCATGAAAACATGTCCTAAACTTGGACAAGCCACCACATTATGAGCACTTGGCATTTAAGCAATCTTTTTTTATAAAATAAACAACCATCATCTCTTTGACATAAAAATTGATCTAGCAAGTCTCTTGATGATTTGGGAAGACCACTTGCACCACAATCCTCTAGCATTTCATTAGTATGCAAACTAGAATGAATGGACCGTAATAATTCATGATGCATTGAAAACTCAACATGATATTTGCAACAACATGTATTCCAAATCTTAAGGGGTACACAATAAAATGGCTTCACAGATTCAAAAGACCTTTATGATATTTTCAATGTTGGATGTGTCTCACAAAATTTTTTATACAAAATTGTTTGACTTACCTCCACATAATGTTTAGGATGTGGAGTGCGGTCTCGATTTCCAACTCTCAACTTCAAGACATCCTTCACATTTGGTGACACTCTTTAGTTATCATCCCAAAATTGTTGAATTTCATCCTTGACAACATCTGTTAGCTTCTTATCGAAATGTGGAAGTATCCCACCATAAGCCCATGTATCAATTTGAAGTGGGTCATCAAGTCTTTCTCTTCTTGCAAGTGCTCTACCCAAATTTTTACAGTCTATATTGAAGTCAACACAAGTTTGTCTCATCAAACGAGCCTTTCTCAACTGATGACTTACTAAGGAGGTTGTAATAACCCTCTGAGAAACTCTCTTGTCTTTTTCTCTGCTAGTCTTCCCAATGCTATTGAGAGCATTGAAAAGATTCTTCACAACAATGGAATTTCTCTACATTTTCTTGTTCACATGAATCTTCAATTTCACAAGCACAAGTCTCATCTTTTTCATCTTTAACAACTACACAAAAATTTGACATTGCTCAACCAATGTTTTGTTTCCAAAAAATTGATCATAAAGTCTTGAAGCCCACAATCTAATGGTTCTATGTGACCTCTTTCCTTCCTAATTATTCATAATGTTCTCCTCAATTTCAATTAACCATTTAGGTGTTCTTGAAAGCCCCCAATTTGAAGATTGATTATCTTTATTGCAAGGGACTTCATTTCGCATATAATTTGGAGATGTGTAACATTCATGTGGTTTTTGTGCAACATTTTCATTCCCCAACTCTACATTTTCAATCTCCATCTATACATTTTCATCTTCATTCCATTCATTGTCATTCCCCAAATCTACGTTTTCATTCCCCAAGTGTATATTTTCATTCTCCATCTCTACATTTTCATCTTCACTCCATACATTGTTATTAACAAAATTAATTTCCATATTATTTTCAAATTCAACATCCTCTTCACTTGCAACTACATTTACGGGGTCACCTTGATTAATGTTTAACATACCTTCTCTCATTCTTCGGTGATTTTCCCTACCTTTTTCCCTATATGCTTGAATTTCTTCATCCATCACCTTCCTCTTGCATTTAGCCTTTTGACGACTATTGCTTCCCATGGTGAGACCACAAGTTGACAAAAAACAAAAAATGGGCCCCAAATCACACTTTTTTTTCTTGCAACCCGTGAAAAAAGTTTGAAATCCCATGCTTCTCTAGTATGTGGGGACAGGGAATATTTTGGTCAAAGTTATACCAGCCAATAATCGGGTACCCGATATTTCCAGGTACATGAAAAAATGGCAGGAATAAATGAAAAAATTGAACTTTTATAAATAAAAAGAGGTATATAATATATATAATGTATTATATATTAATGTATATAATATATATACTAATGTGTATATATATATATATATATATATATAATGTATTCAAATAAATACCTGCACAGTTGATTTGATGACAAACAGTTTTAGCCCAAGTTCTCTTGAAAGTATCCAGCACAGGATTTTTCTACAGACTCCTCATAATTTCGACGGTCTGACTATACTGAATAAGTAGATGTCATCATCTGTTCTAGAAACTAACAGTGGCATAAAAATTGATGTAGGAACATTTAAGGTACATTGTCCCCATGACCCCTTTTGACACATTTGAATGCTCAAGTATGTCCGAAGGGGTCGTAGGACCCCTTAAGACACACTTGAGCATTCCAATGTGTCTATAGGGGTCATGGGGACTTCCTAGGGGTCCTAACATGTGATAAGGCATACTACAACCCCTAGGAAGTCCCCATGACCCCTTTTGACACATTCGAATGCTCAAGTGTGTCTGAGGGGTTGTAGGACCCCTTAAGACACACTTGAGCATTCCAATGTGTCCATAGGGGTCATGGGGAATTCCTAGGGGTCCTAATGTGTGATAAGGTGTACTACGACCCCTAGGAAGTCCCCATGACCCCTTTTGACATATTTGAAATCTCAACTATGTTCAAAGGGGTTGTAGGACCCCTTAAGACACACTTGAGCATTCCAATGTGTCCATAGGGGTCACGAGGACTTCCTAGGGGTCCTAACACATGATAAGGTGTAATTGGACCCCTAGGAAGTCCCCATGACCCCTTTAAACACATTAGAACCCTCAAGTGTGTCCTAAGGGGTCGTAGGACCCCTTAGGACATACTTGAGCATTCCAATGTGTCCATAGGGGTCATGGGGACTTCCTAGGGGTCCTAACATGTGATAAGGTGTACTAGGACCCCTAGGAAGTCCTCATGACCCCTTTTGATACATTTGAACACTCAAGTGTGTTTGAAGGGGTCGCAGAACCCCTTAGGACACACTTGAGCATTCCAATGTGTCAAAAAGGGTCATGGGGACTTCCTAGGGATCCTAACGCGTGATAAGGCCTAATAGGACCCCTAAGAAGTCCTCATGACCCCTTTTGACACATTGGAATACTCAAGTGTGTCCTAAGGGGTCGATTGGAATGCTCAAGTGTGTCTGAAGGGGTCGTAGGACCCCTTAGGACACACTTGAGCATTCCAATGTGTCAAAAGGGTTCATGGGACTTCCTAGGGGTCCTAACATGTAATAAGGCATACTAGGACCCCTAGGAAGTCCTCATGACCCCTTTTGACACATTTGAATGCTCAAGTGTGTTCAAAGGGGTCGTAGGACCCCTTAGGATGCACTTGAGGGTTCCAATGTGTCCAAAGGGGTCATGGGGACTTCCTAGGGGTCCTAATGCATGATAAGGCGTACTAGGACCCCTAGGAAGTCCTTATGACCCCTTTTGACACATTTGAAAGCTCAAGTGTGTCCGAAGGGGTGGTAGGACCCTTTAGGACACACTTGAGCATTCCAAGTGTCAAAAGGGGTCATGGGGACTTCCTAGGGGTCCTAACATGTGATAAGGCATACTAGGACCCCTAGGAAGTCCCCATGACCCCTTTTGACACATTTAAACCTTCGAGTGTGTCCAAAGGGGTCGTAGGACCCCTTAGGACACACTTGAGGGTTCCAATGTGTCGAAAGGGGTCATGGGGACTTCCTAGGGGTCCTAACACGTGACAAGGTGTACTATGACCCCTAGGAAGTCCTCATGACCCCTTTTGACACATTTGAATACTCAAGTGTTTTCGATGGGGTCGTAGGACCCCTTAGGACACAATTGAGGGTTCTAATGTGTCAAAAGGGGTCATGGAGACTTCCTAGGGGTCCTAACATGTGATAAGGTGTACTAGGACCACTAGGAAGTCCTCATGACCACTTTTAACACATTTGAATGCTCAAGTGTGTCTGAAGGGGTCGTAGGATCCCTTAGGACATACTTGAGAGTTCCAATGTGTCGAAAGGGGTCATGGGGACTTCTTAGGGGTCCTAACATGTGATAAGGTGTACTAGGACCCCTAGGAAGTCCTCATGACCCCTTTTGATAGATTTCAATTCTCAAGTGTGTCCAAAGGGGTCGTAGGACCCCTTAGGACACACTTGAGAGTTCTAATGTGTCAAAAGGGGTCATGGGGAATTCCTATGGGTCCTAATGTGTGATAAGGCATATTAGGACCTCTAGGAAGTCCTCATGGCCCCTTTTGACACATTTGAATGCTCAAGTGTGCTTGAAGGGGTCGTAGGACCCCTTAGGACACACTTGAGGGTTCCAATGTGTCGAAAAGGGTCATGGGGACTTCCTAGGTGTCCTAACGCGTGATAAGGCATACTAGGACCCCTAGGAAGTCCCCATGACCCCTTTTGACATATTTGAATGCTCAAGTGTGTCTGACGGGGTCATAGGACCCCTTAGGACACACTTGAGGATTCCAATGTGTCCATAGGGGTCATGGGGACTTCCTAGGGGTCCTAACATGTGATAAGGCATACTAGGACCCATAGGAAGTCCTCATGACCCCTTTTGACACATTTGAATGCTCAAGTGTGTCCGAAGGGGTCGTAGGACCCCTTAGGACACACTTGAGCATTCCAATGTGTCCATAGGGGTCATGGGGACTTCCTAGGGGTCCTAACATGTGATAAGACATACTAGGACCCCTAGGAAGTCCCCATAACCCCTTTTGACACATTTAAATGCTAAAGTGTGTCTGAAGGGGTCATAGGACCCGTTAGGACACACTTTAGGATTCCAATGTGTCCATAGGGGTCATGGGGACTTCCTAGGGGTCCTAACATGTGATAAGGCATACTAGGACCCATAGGAAGTCCCCATGACCCCTTTTGACATATTTGAATGCTCAAGTGTGTCTGAAAGGGTTATAGGACCCCGTAAGACACACTTGAGGGTTCCAATGTGTCGAAAGGGGTCATGGGGACTTCCTAAGGGTCCTAACATGTGATAAGGTGTACTAGGACCACTAGGAAGTCCCCATGAGCCCTTTTGACACATTGGAACCCTCAAGTGTGTTCGAAGAGGTCGTAGGACCCCTTAGGAAACACTTGAGGATTCCAATGTGTCAAAAGAGGTCATAGGGACCTCCTAGGGGTCCTAATGTGTGATAAGGCATACTAGGACCCCTAGGAAGTCCCCATGACCCCTTTTGACACATTTTAACCCTCAAGTGTGTCCGAAGGAGTCGTAGGACCCCTTAGGACACACTTGAGGGTTCCAATGTGTCAAAAGGGGTCATGGGGACTTCCTAGGGGTCGTAACATGTGATAAGGTGTACTAGGACCCCTAGGAAGTCCCCATGACCCCTTTTGACACATTTGAACACTCAAGTGTGTTTGAAGGGGTCATAGGACTCCTTAAGACATAGTTGAGTGTTCCAATGTGTTGAAAGGGGTCATGGTGACTTCCTAGGGGTCCTAACACATGATATGGCATACTAGGACCCCTAGGAAGTCCTCATGATCCCTTTTGACACATTTGAATGCTCAAGTGTGTCCAAAGGGGTCGTACGACCCCTTAGAACACACTTGAGGGCTTCAATGTGTCAAAAGGGGTCATGGGGACTTCCTAGGGGTCCTAACATGTGATAAGGCATACTAGGACCCCTAGTAAGTCCTCATGACCCCTTTTGACACATTTAAATTCTCAAGTGTGTCTGAAGGGGTTGTAGGATCCCTTTGGACATA